>OX369299.1:2798001-3104139 GCA_947284805.1 Coleophora flavipennella
AACTAACTCACACTAGGCCGGTTTACATAATTTAGACTCCTTAGCACGACTAACTAACTCACACTAGGCCGGTTTACATAATTTAGACTCCTTAGCACGACTAACTAACTCACACTAGGCCGGTTTACATAATTTAGACTCCTTAGCACGACTAACTCACACTAGGCCGGTTTACATAATTTAGACTCCTTAGCACGACTAACTCACACTAGGCCGGTTTACATAATTTAGACTCCTTAGCACGACTAACTAACTCACACTAGGCCGGTTTACATAATTTAGACTCCTTAGCACGACTAACTCATACTAGGCCGGTTTACATAATTTAGACTCCTTAGCACGACTAACTAACTCACACTAGGCCGGTTTACATAATTTAGACTCCTTAGCACGACTAACTAACTCACACTAGGCCGGTTTACATAATTTAGACTCCTTAGCACGACTAACTCACACTAGGCCGGTTTACATAATTTAGACTCCTTAGCACGACTAACTCACACTAGGCCGGTTTACATAATTTAGACTCCTAAGCACGACTAACTAACTCACAATAGGCCGGTTTACATAATTTAGACTCCTTAGCACGACTAACTAACTCACACTAGGCCGGTTTACATAATTTAGACTCCTTAGCACGACTAACTCACACTAGGCCGGTTTACATAATTTAGACTCCTTAGCACGACTAACTCACACTAGGCCGGTTTACATAATTTAGACTCCTTAGCACGACTAACTAACTCACACTAGGCCGGTTTACATAATTTAGACTCCTTAGCACGACTAACTAACTCACACTAGGCCGGTTTACATAATTTAGACTCCTTAGCACGACTAACTAACTCACACTAGGCCGGTTTACATAATTTAGACTCCTTAGCACGACTAACTAACTCACACTAGGCCGGTTTACATAATTTAGACTCCTTAGCACGACTAACTCACACTAGGCGGTTTACATAATTTAGACTCCTTAGCACGACTAACTAACTCACACTAGGCCGGTTTACATAATTTAGACTCCTTAGCACGACTAACTAACTCACACTAGGCCGGTTTACATAATTTAGACTCCTTAGCACGACTAACTAACTCACACTAGGCCGGTTTACATAATTTAGACTCCTTAGCACGACTAACTAACTCACACTAGGCCGGTTTACATAATTTAGACTCCTTAGCACGACTAACTAACTCACACTAGGCCGGTTTACATAATTTAGACTCCTTAGCACGACTAACTCACACTAGGCCGGTTTACATAATTTAGACTCCTTAGCACGACTAACTCACACTAGGCCGGTTTACATAATTTAGACTCCTTAGCACGACTAACTAACTCACACTAGGCCGGTTTACATAATTTAGACTCCTTAGCACGACTAACTAACTCACACTAGGCCGGTTTACATAATTTAGACTCCTTAGCACGACTAACTCACACTAGGCCGGTTTACATAATTTAGACTCCTTAGCACGACTAACTCACACTAGGCCGGTTTACAAAATTTAGACTCCTTAGCACGACTAACTCACACTAGGCCGGTTTACATAATTTAGACTCCTTAGCACGACTAACTAACTCACACTAGGCCGGTTTACATAATTTAGACTCCTTAGCACGACTAACTCACACTAGGCCGGTTTACATAATTTAGACTCCTTAGCACGACTAACTAACTCACACTAGGCCGGTTTACATAATTTAGACTCCTTAGCACGACTAACTCACACTAGGCCGGTTTACATAATTTAGACTCCTTAGCACGACTAACTCACACTAGGCCGGTTTACATAATTTAGACTCCTTAGCACGACTAACTCACACTAGGCCGGTTTACATAATTTAGACTCCTTAGCACGACTAACTCACACTAGGCCGGTTTACATAATTTAGACTCCTTAGCACGACTAACTCACACTAGGCCGGTTTACATAATTTAGACTCCTTAGCACGACTAACTCACACTAGGCCGGTTTACATAATTTAGACTCCTTAGCACGACTAACTAACTCACACTAGGCCGGTTTACATAATTTAGACTCCTTAGCACGACTAACTAACTCACACTAGGCCGGTTTACATAATTTAGACTCCTTAGCACGACTAACTCACACTAGGCCGGTTTACATAATTTAGACTCCTTAGCACGACTAACTCACACTAGGCCGGTTTACAAAATTTAGACTCCTTAGCACGACTAACTAACTCACACTAGGCCGGTTTACATAATTTAGACTCCTTAGCACGACTAACTCATACTGGGCCGGTTTACATAATTTAGACTCCTTAGCACGACTAACTAACTCACACTAGGCCGGTTTACATAATTTAGACTCCTTAGCACGACTAACTAACTCACACTAGGCCGGTTTACATAATTTAGACTCCTTAGCACGACTAACTCACACTAGGCCGGTTTACATAATTTAGACTCCTTAGCACGACTAACTCACACTAGGCCGGTTTACATAATTTAGACTCCTAAGCACGACTAACTAACTCACAATAGGCCGGTTTACATAATTTAGACTCCTTAGCACGACTAACTAACTCACACTAGGCCGGTTTACATAATTTAGACTCCTTAGCACGACTAACTCACACTAGGCCGGTTTACATAATTTAGACTCCTTAGCACGACTAACTCACACTAGGCCGGTTTACATAATTTAGACTCCTTAGCACGACTAACTAACTCACACTAGGCCGGTTTACATAATTTAGACTCCTTAGCACGACTAACTCACACTAGGCCGGTTTACATAATTTAGACTCCTTAGCACGACTAACTAACTCACACTAGGCCGGTTTACATAATTTAGACTCCTTAGCACGACTAACTAACTCACACTAGGCCGGTTTACATAATTTAGACTCCTTAGCACGACTAACTAACTCACACTAGGCCGGTTTACATAATTTAGACTCCTTAGCACGACTAACTCACACTAGGCCGGTTTACATAATTTAGACTCCTTAGCACGACTAACTCACACTAGGCCGGTTTACATAATTTAGACTCCTTAGCACGACTAACTCACACTAGGCCGGTTTACATAATTTAGACTCCTTAGCACGACTAACTCACACTAGGCCGGTTTACATAATTTAGACTCCTTAGCACGACTAACTAACTCACACTAGGCCGGTTTACATAATTTAGACTCCTTAGCACGACTAACTCACACTAGGCCGGTTTACATAATTTAGACTCCTTAGCACGACTAACTCACACTAGGCCGGTTTACATAATTTAGACTCCTTAGCACGACTAACTCACACTAGGCCGGTTTACATAATTTAGACTCCTTAGCACGACTAACTAACTCACACTAGGCCGGTTTACAAAATTTAGACTCCTTAGCACGACTAACTAACTCACACTAGGCCGGTTTACATAATTTAGACTCCTTAGCACGACTAACTCACACTAGGCCGGTTTACATAATTTAGACTCCTTAGCACGACTAACTCACACTAGGCCGGTTTACATAATTTAGACTCCTTAGCACGACTAACTAACTCACACTAGGCCGGTTTACATAATTTAGACTCCTTAGCACGACTAACTCACACTAGGCCGGTTTACATAATTTAGACTCCTTAGCACGACTAACTCACACTAGGCCGGTTTACATAATTTAGACTCCTTAGCACGACTAACTCACACTAGGCCGGTTTACATAATTTAGACTCCTTAGCACGACTAACTCACACTAGGCCGGTTTACATAATTTAGACTCCTTAGCACGACTAACTAACTCACACTAGGCCGGTTTACAAAATTTAGACTCCTTAGCACGACTAACTAACTCACACTAGGCCGGTTTACATAATTTAGACTCCTTAGCACGACTAACTCACACTAGGCCGGTTTACATAATTTAGACTCCTTAGCACGACTAACTAACTCACACTAGGCCGGTTTATATAATTTAGACTCCTTAGCACGACTAACTCACACTAGGCCGGTTTACATAATTTAGACTCCTTAGCACGACTAACTCACACTAGGCCAGTTTACATAATTTAGACTCCTTAGCACGACTAACTAACTCACACTAGGCCAGTTTACATAATTTAGACTCCTTAGCACGACTAACTAACTCACACTAGGCCGGTTTACATAATTTAGACTCCTTAGCACGACTAACTCACACTAGGCCGGTTTACATAATTTAGACTCCTTAGCACGACTAACTAACTCACACTAGGCCGGTTTACATAATTTAGACTCCTTAGCACGACTAACTAACTCACACTAGGCCGGTTTACATAATTTAGACTCCTTAGCACGACTAACTAACTCACACTAGGCCGGTTTACATAATTTAGACTCCTTAGCACGACTAACTAACTCACACTAGGCCGGTTTACATAATTTAGACTCCTTAGCACGACTAACTCACACTAGGCCGGTTTACATAATTTAGACTCCTTAGCACGACTAACTCACACTAGGCCGGTTTACATAATTTAGACTCCTTAGCACGACTAAACTAACTCACACTAGGCCGGTTTACATAATTTAGACTCCTTAGCACGACTAACTCACACTAGGCCGGTTACATAATTTAGACTCCTTAGCACGACTAACTCACACTAGGCCGGTTTACATAATTTAGACTCCTTAGCACGACTAACTCACACTAGGCCGGTTTACATAATTTAGACTCCTTAGCACGACTAACTAACTCACACTAGGCCGGTTTACATAATTTAGACTCCTTAGCACGACTAACTAACTCACACTAGGCCGGTTTACATAATTTAGACTCCTTAGCACGACTAACTAACTCACACTAGGCCGGTTTACATAATTTAGACTCCTTAGCACGACTAACTCACACTAGGCCGGTTTACATAATTTAGACTCCTTAGCACGACTAACTCACACTAGGCCGGTTTACATAATTTAGACTCCTTAGCACGACTAACTCACACTAGGCCGGTTTACATAATTTAGACTCCTTAGCACGACTAACTCACACTAGGCCGGTTTACATAATTTAGACTCCTTAGCACGACTAACTCACACTAGGCCGGTTTACATAATTTAGACTCCTTAGCACGACTAACTAACTCACACTAGGCCGGTTTACATAATTTAGACTCCTTAGCACGACTAACTCACACTAGGCCGGTTTACATAATTTAGACTCCTTAGCACGACTAACTCACACTAGGCCGGTTTACATAATTTAGACTCCTTAGCACGACTAACTCACACTAGGCCGGTTTACATAATTTAGACTCCTTAGCACGACTAACTCACACTAGGCCGGTTTACATAATTTAGACTCCTTAGCACGACTAACTAACTCACACTAGGCCGGTTTACATAATTTAGACTCCTTAGCACGACTAACTAACTCACACTAGGCCGGTTTACATAATTTAGACTCCTTAGCACGACTAACTAACTCACACTAGGCCGGTTTACATAATTTAGACTCCTTAGCACGACTAACTAACTCACACTAGGCCGGTTTACATAATTTAGACTCCTTAGCACGACTAACTAACTCACACTAGGCCGGTTTACATAATTTAGACTCCTTAGCACGACTAACTAACTCACACTAGGCCGGTTTACATAATTTAGACTCCTTAGCACGACTAACTCACACTAGGCCGGTTTACATAATTTTGACTCCTTAGCACGACTAACTAACTCACACTAGGCCGGTTTACATAATTTAGACTCCTTAGCACGACTAACTAACTCACACTAGGCCGGTTTACATAATTTAGACTCCTTAGCACGACTAACTAACTCACACTAGGCCGGTTTACATAATTTAGACTCCTTAGCACGACTAACTCACACTAGGCCGGTTTACATAATTTAGACTCCTTAGCACGACTAACTCACACTAGGCCGGTTTACAAAATTTAGACTCCTTAGCACGACTAACTCACACTAGGCCGGTTTACATAATTTAGACTCCTTAGCACGACTAACTCACACTAGGCTGGTTTACATAATTTAGACTCCTTAGCACGACTAACTCACACTAGGCCGGTTTACATAATTTAGACTCCTTAGCACGACTAACTCACACTAGGCCGGTTTACATAATTTAGACTCCTTAGCACGACTAACTAACTCACACTAGGCCGGTTTACATAATTTAGACTCCTTAGCACGACTAACTAACTCACACTAGGCCGGTTTACATAATTTAGACTCCTTAGCACGACTAACTAACTCACACTAGGCCGGTTTACATAATTTAGACTCCTTAGCACGACTAACTCACACTAGGCCGGTTTACATAATTTAGACTCCTTAGCACGACTAACTCACACAAGGCCGGTTTACATAATTTAGACTCCTTAGCACGACTAACTAACTCACACTAGGCCGGTTTACATAATTTAGACTCCTTAGCACGACTAACTAACTCACACTAGGCCGGTTTACATAATTTAGACTCCTTAGCACGACTAACTCACACTAGGCCGGTTTACATAATTTAGACTCCTTAGAACGACTAACTAACTCACACTAGGCCGGTTTACATAATTTATTGTTTCCCTTTAGGATTAGTACTATCATCACACCAAGTAACTCTATAGGTACTTGCAATGCAGCAAAAACAAAAGGCTTTTAAATAAATACGTTTCCTATAGCCACTCCCTTTAATTTTACAGTTTTTTAATATTTATATTTTATTGTAACTCCTGTATAACACATAGTCTGTGAAAATTCAGCCGGCTAGGTGATTGATAGGTATCACGGTTTAAAAGTAACAGCCTTTTAAAACTCGAGCAGGCGGATGGATGGACGGACACTATAGGTTTATTAAAAGGGTCCCGTTAACTGCTACGGGACCCTAAAAATAACAAAAAACTAGTCAAGTGCGATAAGTATACGCACTAAAAATCACAAACTAAATGAAAAAATAATCATTTTTCTTTATCTCTCGTCAAATTGAACTGAATAAGTATCCTTGTTGTACTCATAAGGAGAGGTTTAGTGGTACAGAACCCTCGGTGCGTTCTGCAAGCACAGATATTGGAATAATATAGGCATATTGCAAAGCACTGTATCTCTTAGCTCGTATCTGTTTGCTTATGCTTATCATCATATTATGCCTTTTTTGTTTCGAAAGGACAAGCTTGTTGTTGGCCGTGGGGGCCTTTACAACTTCACCGGACAGGGGAGGCGAGTGCGGAAGGCACTCAACCTATTGCAAAGCAAAAAGATGCAACTGTCTAAGGGCGCCCAGGTGAGCACGGACCTCGGCTTAGGTCGTTGCTTGGACGGGGAGGATCGGAGAGAAGCGGCGTGGTACGTGCCGGTAGCGTTGGTAAGCGCCAGAAGCGGGGGGACGCCGCCCTCGCCAGCGAGGGCAGAATGTCGTTTTAGTGTTTCTCTGTGGGTTAGGGGGCGGGTTCAGGGCAGCTGCGGCTAGCGTGGTCGGGTCGTCGGGGTCAGTGAGACATATTATGACATTATATATTCCGTATCATCACATATACGTACATACATACATACATACATAACCTACGCTGGAACGCTACACTATCACTATAACCTAGAATAAACCCAATAGAAAGATCATCCTATGACCCAAACACAGACGTGCAAAGTAAATATATATTTTATTTAAATAAGGATAATTTTCGAGGTCTATCGGTGTTCTACAGGATTCATTTCGGAGAGTGTGCCCTGGAGCTTCACGAGCGTATTCCCCCCTCTCCATTTCATCATCGGATGACCAGGCGCGGAGGGCGGTTCCACCCCTTTGTCGTCAATGTTCCACCTTTACGCACGAAGCGTTTTGCTTCTTCGTTCATTTTCAATTTCAATATTTATTAATAATTTAAAGCAAATTACAAGTCATTTTAAACATAAGATTAGTCACAAGTTACTTATAACGAACGAATGTATTGCGTCATTCTCCAATTCGTATAATTTGGGAATCATCAAGACGAGATTGAATAGGCACTATTAGAGCTTGCGTGTTACATCCTGGGCTGCTTCGGCACTTACCATCAGGTGAGGTGCCACCAGACACACTCAAATTTTAAAGAAAAAATAAATAAAAAATAACTCGCGTCTTACTGTAAAGATTTCAAATGTAATATTTTGTATTTTACTTTGGCATTGTACGGAACTCTCTCCACGCGAGTTCAACTCGCACTTGGTCGGTTTTATTCTAATAAAGTACTAAACCGATTTTGAAAAAAATTATATGGGACCACACGGGAAGCACTAGCTTTCAAATAAAAAAAGAATCATCAAAATCGGTTAAAAAATTCTGGGGTAACACACATAAACAAAAAACATATAGTCGAATTGAGAACCTCCTCCTTTTTGGAAGTCGGTTGATGCAAATACAATTGCAACAAACAACGTAGGTACCACAGAGTCCACAAATTCGTTAATTGCTGTCGTGTCAGTAAACAATGAACTTTTACCCGACAGCCCAAAAAGTGGGTAATGTTTTTGTAGTGTATGTATGTATGTCTGTTTCATTGGCTGAGCCTGTAGCCTAAATTAATAAATTGTTTTTTACAATAAAAATTCTATTCTATTCTATTCTATTCTAAATGGCTTGATGGATTTTAAGGTGCGAGGTGTCGTTAGATTTGTCCTGATCCCGAATGAACATTTTTACCCGACTGCTCAAAAAAGAGGGATACCTTCATCATCATCATCTTAACAGCTCATATACGTCCCCACCGAGGGGCTCGAGCCTACCCTGAATTAGGGCGATCAGGCCTTAGTCGACCACGCGGGCCCAGTGCTTCACACACAACCTTCGAGTTTCATCGCAGGCGTGTGCAGGTTTCCTCACGATGTTTTCCTTCACCGTTAAAGCAATCGGTAAGTATGTACGTAAGTTTTTGAAAAACTCATTGGTACATTGGCCGTCCAGATTTGAACCCGGTACCTCTGGTTAGAAGAACCGTGTCGTTACCGGCTGAGCCACCGACGCTTTTAGCCTACCTTTAGGATACCTTAAGCGTTTTCAATTATTATTTGTATGCATCGGTTTATTAGAGATACCTAATGTTAGTCATAAATGGATAATGGCGTATCGGGAGCCGGGTCGTCCCTTTCCCTCTGATATTAATGGTCGAGGGGAGCGATGGCTGACTCTCTACGCGCCACTCTCGTGGCCGGCTGTTGTCCGTGCGAACTGGCCTTCTACTCTTGCAAAAGTATTGATAACAAATTCAATAATTTTAATGTACATAAAACATCCCGTGTCATATTGTTTTCATGTTCCAATGACATTAATTAAAAGCTTTTATTTAACTTGCAATGTTTATATGTATGTATGTAATTATACCACTCTACCACTACCACTACACTACACTACCACTACACTACTTTTTGTAGATATTTCAGGAATTTCCATATACTTGCAAACGATTTTAGAGCAAATTCCAGAAACCAATTGATATGAAATTTGGTATGAAGCCGTATTCCCAGTGACAATTAGATCCTTTTGATAATTTGAAATGGTCCGATGGTCAACTTTGGAGTCAGAATCAAGGTCCCAGGATCGTATTTGATTTTCAATAGAATCGTAGGAAAAATCACTTACGTAATCGTAAAAAAAAAAGAAATAATTTCATGAATTTGGAAACGTGGATTAATATATTTACACTAGCTGTTTCAGCTCAGATCCCGGTAAAAATTTTCTATACCTATTCTCAGACCTACCGAATATGCACAGAAAATTTCATGGAAATACGTTCGGCCGTTTCGGAGGAGTATGGCAACGAACACTGTGACACGATAATTTTATATATATACGAGTAGAAAGAAGATTGGCACACTGAGCATTTGACTGCTGGAGTTCATAAATCCCATACAAGCGTAGTATTTGATTTATTTGTTAACCAGCAACCGATTTTGAAATAATTTTGTATCGATAATCGGATGACGTTTATCTGTGTTGTACCGCTTTACTTTTTTGAAAAACGAAACGACGGAGCAAACAAAATCACGGCGAAATCCTGTACGTTCGAGAACCAAACTATAACCAATCTGTTTCAATCTGCGTGAAGAGGGGGTGAGGTCGGAATCTACAGAGCGGCAGGTAGTGTCCATACTGTATGTTAGTACTAATATGTTAAGGGTGTAACAAAACTGGTGTAGGTCCCGTTAACTGGGACTTCTACTCATCACACTGAACAACTTTTGTTCTACAAGTTTGCTGAAATTGCAAAAAAAAATATTGAACTCTTCATACAAAACGATCAGCTGATTGACCAATTATGTGCATTTTTATATGGAGCGTCGAATTTTTTTTTGCGATTTGACTATGAGTTCCTTGGGGAAAATTGTTCAGTATGATGAGTAGAAGCTTCAGTTAACGTGTCCTACACCAATTTTATCCTGTATACTTTGCTTATGGCAAGAAATTAAATGAAATGAAAAACTTCCTCCATCATTGTGCCTGTATTTTCCTAATATGTTGTGCAATAAAGTGTTTTCGATCAATCCATCAAATTAATTCACTGTTCTTTAATGTTGTGACTCTCCGGCATGTGACTACGGTGCACCTGTGCAGTCCAATCAGCATATCATACACGACTGCCTAAAACCGAAGTACACTGGTGATCTCCTGGACCTTTGACACAGCCCAATGGGTGAATAATTTTGATATAATATTGTAATTTTCATTATTATTATTTCAAAATATAAAACTTAAGCTACTCTGCTCACTTGGCACGAGGCGAAGTGGCAGGAGCACCTCCATCGGAAGCACAGTCGGCTGAAGTTCAGTGTGACGGGGAGAGAAAGCGTCGGACTATCCGGGCATTGTCCAGGAGGACTGCTTTCTGCATTGCTGCAATTATTGGTCTGCCTCGGAGATCCAGCCGCCTTAAGTGACTTTCAAGGTCGACTGAAATTAGCCCGTTCACGGATAGGACTATGGGGATGATTTAGGTGGATTCTACCTGCCACATATCAGTAACCTCGTGCGCCAGGTCCAGGTACTTGGTCCTTTTTGCGGCATCAACCTGCACAAGGTTTTCATCGTATGGAACAGTGACATCCACCAAAAACACCCTTGACTGCGTCCGATCCATCAACACGATATCAGGCTTATTCGAAGGAATAGTCCTGTCATTACTTATTATTATTCTGTTTTTAGAAAAGCGACTTGGTAAGTTTTTTTTATTCACAATTGGTAAGCCCTTCGCATTATTTCACCTGATGGTAAGTGACGATGATGCCGAAGATGTAAGCGGGCTTACCAAGATTGCCCAACGCAATGGAGAACTGGCTATCTTATCTTCAAGCCGGAACACATCAATGTTGTTAACACTGATGTTTGGTGGCAAGACTTAGATAAAATGGTGGTAGCTAGCCAGGCGGGCTTAGAAAATGCCCTACCACCAACCAAACCAAGTCTTACAAGTTGACCCCACTGGGAATCGAAGCCGCGACCTCCTGGTGTGAAGCGAATGGACTAACCAGTAAGCCACGGAGGCGGTTATAAAATAAAAAAAGTCATACAAATAAAAAAAAAATTGTCTCATGCAATAGTTCCTGAAATGGCTAAGACTTTGTATTTAACACGATGTTGGGTTTGTACAGTTAGGGCTTGTAGAGTTAAGCATTGTAGAGATAAGGGCTTGGCTCTACATGAGGTCTCTGATAACTTTTTAACAGCGAATGTGTTATGAGATTGTGTGTCTTGGCAACCTAATTCACATAAAATGTTTGGTGGGATAGTACCTGCTCGTATATTCCATCAACTTTTCATTTTCAACGTCGAGATTTACAAAGTCCCAAAACTGTCCTTTGTCGGAATATGAAAAGCGACTTGCGACCGGCGGGCGGTCAAGCTCCGCAAAACATTCAAGTAACAACTCTTATTTCCCTCGCGGCCTTTTACGAAGTTAACAAAGTGTAACTTGGGAAATAAATAACAGAACACCACCGCTATTAATATTAGTAATTCACGGTTTTTTCTCGTTTCAAGAATAACGTTATTAAGGTTCCATACACTAAAAGTGCCAACGGGACCTTTTTACTAAGCCTACGACGCCGTCCATCCATTCTTCTACTTTAAATTTTTTTGAACCGTAATAGGCAGCTTAATATAACAAAAGAGAGTGGTCAAGTTTTTAAAAACAAATGTATGTTATGTAAATGTATAATGTATCGATTTTTTTAAATACCCTCAGTAGTTTGAAAGACCTACTCAGTAATACCCCACCCACACGATGAAGTATGTGAATAAAAAAATGTACTCCCTTTTATCATGCATTTGAGGTATCCATTTTTTTTTTAGACTTGTACAAGCTTAACTAATTTCAGCTTTATAGTCTTAGAGTAATACCGACGAACAGACGGACGAACATAGCTAAACTATGAAGGTTCTTAATTTGACTAAGGAACCCTAAAAAGTAAAAAAATGGTTTTCCCCATACAAGAATCGTGTTTTGTTCAACCTCTTTTGTTCAAAAAAAACGCTAAAGGTTAAGTTTGTAAGTAAGATTGAATGTAAGTGATAATCTCCGAAACTACTCATCCGATTTCAATTTTTTTTTCACCAATATTAGAATGGACCTTCAGGATCAGCATGAACTGTAAAAATAATATCTCGAGCCACCTGCGGCTCGAGCACTACGCACCGTGCACTCTCGATATAACAGCTCATAATAATAATCAATCGATTTACTTAGGACACTAATGATTATAACAAAAAATCAATATGATATATCAATATTAACCGCCTTCGTAGCTCAGAGGCAAAGTTCACTGACTTTACACAGGAGGTCGCGGGTTCGATTCCCGGCGGGGTCAATTGTAAGACTCGGTTTGGTTGGTGGTAGGGCATTTTCTAAGCCCGCCTGGCTAGCTACCACCATCTTATCTAAGTCTTGCCGCCAAATATCAATGTTGATATCATTGGTGTGTTTCGGCATGAAGATAAGATAGCCAATTCTCCATTGCGTTGGGGAATCTTAGTAAGCCTGCTTCCATCTTCGGCAACATCGTCACTTACCACCAGGTGAGATGTGGTCAAGGGTTTACCAATTGTGAATAAAAAAAAAAATGATACACCCATTATAATAAATATCTTAATCTAACGATTCCTTTAATTAAAAAAATATATATATAAGCTTCATTGTTATACAAATAACATCAATATAAAAAATACTCGGTGTAATTTAGTGAAAATTCTGAAGTTAAATAACAAATTATTAAAACGAGCCAAGTGTGAGTCGGATACGCGCAAAGGATTCTAAACAGAAGAAAAAAGCAGTTATTGTTGGTAAATATATTCATTCATTCATACCAGCTGAAGGACTTCTACTGCTTGACTTTTTACGACGATCGGCCCTGCGCTGCCCGCATCCAGCGGCTTCCCGCGACCTTCACCAGGTCATCGGTCCACCGAGTGGAAGACCTGCCTACGTTACGTTTTCGGTGCGCGGTCGCCACTCGATAACTTTACTGCCCCAACGGCCATCTGTTCTACTAGTCATAATGAACAACTTTCCCCAAGGGACATCTAGAAAATGCTAAAAAAAAATTTGGCCCCTCCATACAAAAATGCACATCCCCATTGCGTTGGGGAATCTTGGTAAGCCATCCGCTTCCATCTTCGGCATCATCGTCTCTTTCCATCAGGTGAGATGATGCCAAGGCCTTACCAATTGAGAATAAAAAAATGCACAATATTGGGTTGATAAGCTGATCGATTTGTATGAGAAGTTAAATTTTGTTTTTGCGAATTTAGCAAAGCCATGAAACAAAAGTTGTTCAGTATGATGAGTAGATGCCCCAGTTAACGGGACCTACACCAATTTTGTTACACCCTGTATAACACAAATATACTGTGTGGTGGTACAGAACCCTCGGTGTGCGAATCTACGTCGCACTTGGCCGGTTTTTACCTAGTCATTTTTAGAGTTCCGTACCCAAAGGCTAAAAACGGGACCCTATTTTTAATACTCCGCTGTCCGTCCTTCTGTCACCAGGCTGCATTTCATGAAATGTAATAACTAGAAAGTTGAAATTTTCGCAAATGATGTATTTCTGTTGCCGCTATAAAACAAATGGTAATTGCAATTGTGAATAATAAAAATAAAATAAATAAATTGTAAAAATTTGAAAAAGTGAAAGTCTCCATACAAAAAAAACATGTCTTTTTTGTGAAACGTGAAGAAGCTAGCGCCATCTAGTGTGATGGTACCGAACCCTTTGTGTGCGGTTCTGACTCGCGCTTAGCCGGTTTTTAAAATATAAAATGCGGGTGTCTTATTTTGTTTTGCTACTGTTTTCTTTGGCCTTGTGTCAATAGATAATTTATGTGAAAAGTTGAAGTTATTACTTCGTATAATATTTAAAAGTTTTGTAGAATTTACACAAAAACCAATTATCTGTTGTTAAACATGGTGCTTTACTTAGTCAGATTTATCCATATTTAAGATTTATTTATGGGCTCCAGGTTACAGTATCTTTTTAATACTTACAACATAGTGCATTGTTAGTACAAATAAAGTAGAATTTCTTAGAAGTTAGAATTTCTTGGACGTAAGACCATGCCTTCTATGCTAGGATTCCCAGTGTTGTGGTAGGAAGTGTCTTACGTCCTTTATAAAAAACGGTTGTCTGTAAAGTCGGTTTACTGACGATAGTTGAACGTGACAACGTCATAAGAAAATACTGATGGAATGGTTTCATAATATCGAAAACGGAACGCCTCACGGAACGCCTCAGAGCGAGGTAACGACGGAACGCCTCAGAGGGTAACGACGCATTTTTTCGTGCGTGCAGCCGGCTCCATCGAATTATAAGACGTTATCACGTCAAAAAAGTAGTAGGTAGGTTATTTTAAATGCTAAGTACTTGTTTTAAAATAAATTAATCTTAATTTTTTTTCACGCTTTTATTAGCTTCACCTGTATGTATGTATGTTTGTTAATATGTTTGTAACCGACTCCTTTGATTTTGACCCACTTTAAACGGACAGATTTAATTTAAACTTTGTACATTTATCAAGAATCAGTAACAATACAATAATTTCACAAGTTTACCTCATTAATCTCATTATCCTGATCAGGATCGCCAGGATCAAATAAACATCAAACTTAAGATTGAAAAATAAATAAAGTTAAAAAAACTAAAAACACGCTTTTAAAACATAACTTAATTTAAGCTGAAAACAATAATGAACGAAAAATATTACTAGTATTTTTGTGAAAAAAGGGTGAGGCACTTTATGCCATATTTTTCGTATATCGAGCAAACCACGCTTTTTTCACAATAATACTAGTATTTTTCGTTCATTATTGTTTTCAGCTTACATTAAGACTTATTTTTCACTTTTTAGTTTGGTGTGCTTTAAAAGCGTGTTTTTTAGTTTTTAAAAGAGTGAGGCACTTTGTGCCATATTTTTCGTATATCGAGCAACCCACGCTTTTTTCACAATAATACTAGTATTTTTCGTTCATTATTGTTTTCAGCTTATATTAAGATTTATTTTTTTAAATTTTTAGTTTGATGTGCTTTGAAAGCGTGTTTTTTAGTTTTTTTTGAAACTATATTTATTTTTCATTTTTATTATTTAAAAATAAGTACTTAAGCCACAGATGATATGCTAGTGCTTAATTTAAAAATTTAGAAACAGCTAAGGTAATTAGGTTGGTTAAAAAAGTAGGTAGGTATCTTGCGTGTTTTAAGGTTAGGTGTAATCTGTGTCTGTGTTTGTGTGTATTAGGTGTGGGTGTTTTAGGTACTTAAGTAAAAGATTTATTATTAAGCAAATGCCATCATTCAATACTTTTTCTGTAGAATTGTAATTTAATTTCAGCAACCTCTGTTCAATTTTTTTTTGATGTGAAAACTTCTTTAAGCGTATTATTATTGTATTAGGCACAAAACAAAACGTATAAAACTGTATTTGAGATGGGGGAAAAAACCATTGAACTCGAGACACCTCACCGTTACCAAAGAATATATACACCCGTTACCTATTACCTGTTACCGAAACTTTTTAAAATTTTTTTACCTTTATAAAACGATACGATACAATAGGATACGATTATGAAGGATAAAAAAAAAAACAATTGGTGTACAAGTTACAAGACTTTAGTACTTAGTTGGTTTTCTCTTCTGTCGGGGAGTGGTTAGGTTTTTTTTGCATTATTTTCTCGTAAGAGGAAATATTTTCAACCTTACTGTGCAGTGTACAGGAATGGTCCCGTAAAAGCGAAGGCTCTTTTTGCAAATTGAGTTTTAATAGTAATTTAGAATTAATAAAGCTCCTAAAAATAAGCGATATAAGTTTGATGAACTTGTACGTTAAGACTGCGGTTGAGATCAATGAGTGAGGCTGGCGAAGGTACGAGTAGGTACATTTTGTACTGTCAGAATTCATGTATCGCCTATTTGAAGTTTTTAAGGGTTTGTATAATGGCAATACGAAATTTCGGCTACCTAAAGGTACATACGGTTCAAAAGATACAGGCCTTTTTTGACAGACGGACTGACAGTTCCGTTGCAGTGACTCTGGCGGTGTCCACTATTTATTTATACTCTTTAGCCTTCTGACGGGTATGGAATACCCAGTCACTTCACACATAGAACATACATACCTACTTCGACCAAATATAATGGACCGGCGCTATGCATACATTAATCTTATAAAAATGTTTTTGTTAGCTTTAAAAAACAAACATACAGATGTAAACACAGTACAATGGAAACCCTATCGGGTTTTTGTATTGCACATAAGTCGATGACTAATATTTTGTAGGTAGGTGACACCAAATGCATAATTATGTAGTGCAGGTACTTAAGTAATAAAAGTAAAATTAAAAATTTTAAAAACCCACCGACCCAAAAAATGAATTCTAAAAACTAACAAATAATATTTTAAACCTATTATAATTACTATCGTCACATATATTATGTAAGTTCAAATATTTTATTTTCCAAGCGTCGACGCGTCGGGGGACCGCTAAAGTTTATAAAGTATTTTTCCAACAACAGATAATTAATCATTACTAATTACATTTAGGTACGATACGAGCGATCTTAAGTTTCATAGTTTCATATAATATAGTCTACGCTCTGCGCGCGAGCTCGGTGTGCGGTATGCGGCGCGGGGGTGGGCGTCACCAAGTGCGGCGACCCGAACGGGCAGACACGTGAGGGCAGACGACGTTGACGGTGGTGTCGATTTTGCGATTTTTTCGGAGTAAATTCTTTTGTTGCAATCTGCGACTACACCTGTTTTTCTCACTTAGCGGTCCCCCGACGCGACAACGCTTGGAAAATAAAATATTTGAACTTACATAATATATGTGACGATAGTAATTATAATAGGTTTAAAATATTATTTGTTAGTTTTTAGAATTCATTTTTTGTGTCGGTGGGTTTTTAAAATTTTTAATTTTACTTTTATTTTGTCCTTTTTAAAGTAGGTATAAATATTAGGAAGGTATTTATAATGATTAGTTAGTTGAGTTAGTAACTTAGTTAGGACCTAGGTATCATTAATCAGCCGTAACACAGTACTAAATTTCGAATCGATCGGACTTAAGGAAGTTAGTCAGATCCCTCATCAACTAGAAAGGAGCTGATGATCTTCAAACGGCTGATCAGGTCACGGTTACCTTACCATATACTTTCAATAACATTGAAGTAACACGGTACTAAATTTCGAATCGTTCGAACATAAGGAAGTTAGTCAGATCCCCTCATCAAATAGAAAGGAGCTGATGATCTTCAAACGGCTGATCAGGTCACGGTTACCTTACCATATACTTTCAATAACATTGAAGTAATACGGTACTAAATTTCGAATCGTTCGAACATAAGGAAGTTAGTCAGATCCCCTCATCAACTAGAAAGGAGCTGATGATCTTCAAACGGCTGATCAGGTCACGGTTACCTTACCATATACTTTCAATAACATTGAAGTAACACGGTACTAAATTTCGAATCGTTCGAACATAAGGAAGTTAGTCAGATCCCCTCATCAAATAGAAAGGAGCTGATGATCTTCAAACGGCTGATCAGGTCATGGTTACCTAACCATATACTTTCAATATCATTGAAGTAACACGGTACTAAATTTCGAATCGATCGAACATAAGGAAGTTAGTCAGATCCCCTCATCAACTAGAAAGGAGCTGATGATGTTCAAACGGCTGAACAGATTTTCATGAAACATGGCTAAGAACACTCGGGATAAAATTATCTATGACACAAAAAAAACTAAACGGAAATCGGTTCATCCGTTTGGGAGCTACGATACCACAGACAGATACACAGACAGACAGACAGACACGTCAAACTTATAACACCCCTCTCTTTTGCGTCGGGGGTTAAAAAAGAACTGCCATAAAGATGTTCACAACACAAAAACAATGGTGACGTCAATGTGTAGTGCCCCTATCTGTGAAACTAACTTTATGTGTGACTGTGTGTGAGTGTATGTCGCTGATACAGGTATGTTTTCTTGACAAACAGGATGTGACTTTTCATTTAAATACAACTGCATGTAAACAAACACACAGTCACACCACAATAGTCTACCGAGTCTCATTCAAATAAAAACAATGGCAGACATAGAGAGACGTACTTGGAATGTAGCACGAATGAGATAATAAATTTCACTAATTTCGACCTTTAACTCATTTGGGGAATACTGATCGACTAAGTCGAAATGAACGCGCTAATTCTGTAGGCATCAATACCGTTGTTCGCGTAGGCCGGTCCATAGCTGATATATTGGTCGAAGCAAACCTACATCATTACAGCTCATATACGTCCCCACCGAGGGGCTCGAGCCTACCCTGAATCAGGGCGATTAGGCCTTAGTCAACCACGCGGGCCCAGTGCGGGTTGGTCGACTTCACACACAACCTTCGAATTTCTTCGCAGGCGTGTGCAGGTTTCCTCACGATGTTTTCCTTCACCGTTAAAGCAATCGGTAAGTATGTACGTAAGTTTTGAAAAACTCATTGGTACATTGGCCGTCCAGATTTGAACCCGGTACCTCTGGTTAGATGGACCGAGTCGTTACCGGTTGAGCCACCGACATACACTTTCCAAAATGGCTGGTATCATGTCGCATTTTGCATTTGATTTTTTACAACACTAGCTGTTTCCCGCGACTTCATCCGCGTGGACAACGTTTCTATGAATTTTCGAGAGGGCGCAGTGCGCGAGCCGCAAGCGGCTCGCGAGCGTGAAAAGAAGTAGCCTATGTGTTAATCCAGGTCCTAATGTGTCTACCTACCAAATTTCAGCCAGATCCGTTCAGTAGTAACAAACATACACACTCACAAACTTTCGCCTTTATAATATGAGTGTGATTATCAATGTACAAGGACACGACTATGACGAATATTGTTGCTTCCACTAAGTACAACGGTGTCTGACGATTTTTTCTCGACTCCCCAAAGAGAGGGTAATGCTTTTCGGGTGTATGTATGTGTGTCTGTTTCAGTGGCTGACCATGTAGCCTAAACGGCTTGATAGATTTTGGAGTGCAAAGTGTCGTTAGATAGTCTTGATCACGTAAGTGACATACGTCACATTTTTACCCGACTGGCCAAAAAAGGGTGATTTTTTTATGTAGTAGGGTTTTTCATTTTAGTTAAATTGGTTCATTATCATCATCATATCAGCCGAAAAACGTCTACTGCTGGACAAAGGCCTCCCCCAAGGATTTCCGCGACGACCAGTTCTGCACTGCCCTCATCCAGCGGCTTCCCGCGACCTTCACCAGGTCGTCGGTCCACCGTGTGCGAGGTCTTCCTACGCTACGTCTTTCGGTGCGCGGTCGCCGCTCGAGAACTTTAGTATCCCAACGGTCATCTGTTCTACGAGCAATGTGCCCTGCCTACTGCCACTTAAGTTTAAGTTAAACTTAAGTTAAATTGATTAAGTTATTATTTATTTTATTTTTTAAGGAAACCTAGGTTACATTATATGATCAAACATCAACTAGATATAGAACATAACAGGAAAATGCAACAAATTAATTTAAGCTGGCATCAAACGAAGCTATATTTTAGCAAGAAAGTGATGAAGGACGTACACTATTCATGCCACACAAAGTGGTCTTTCAAAGACCGCAACTACTCCCTCATTAGGTAGGTGCCCTTCAGGCATTTGTAAAGATAATTGCTGAGGGCTCCTTTTATAGTTTCTGCAAGGAAAAACCATGCTGTCTTTCTCACGTTAATTTTTATTTCTAGGCCTAACTGAGCGTCCGGTAATGCAGTTGTGGCAAGAAATAATTAAGTAATCACTGCTTGTTATGGTGGGTATCTACTTGTTCTTTTGGCTTTATTTATAAAGTTTGTTTTTGCCCACGACGAGATGGAGAAGGTTTATGCGATTGGCCTAAGAGGTGTGTGTGTGTGTATTTATATCCATAGAGGCTAATCCTATTTTGATACGGGTTTCTTTAGCGAGACCTAAATAGATTGATAAAAAATTGGTTAGGAAAATCCCAAAATATTCAGTTCTATTGAAATGTTTTGGGTCTCTTAATGGTTATGGTTAATAATTAATTGTGTACATATATTTTAGATGAAAAGTGTAGTGAAGATCCAGACATTATACATAGTTTTTTGAGAAATTGCGCAAAAACCATAACAAGATATAAGCAGTCCTTATTATCCTTTTAAAGCGTCGGTGGCGTAACGGCTAGGGCCGCTACCTCATGTCCGGCATGTCCTGGTTCGAATCCTGCCATGTACCAATGTATCTAAGAATTTCGATTTCATATTGTACGTTAATCCGACGTTCTTATGGTGAAAAAAAACATCGTGAGGAAACCTGCACACGACTGCGCCTGCGCAGAAATTCAAAGCAAAGTGTAGGGAATACTAAAGCTCGAAGGTTGTGTGTGAAGCACGTGTGAAGTCGACCAACCCGCACTGGGCCAGGATGGTCGACTAAAGCTCGGTTATCCTAATTCAGGGTAGGCTCAAGATGAGCCCCTCGGTGGGGAAGTTTTTGCTGTTGTTATGGGCGGGCTGGTTTCCGCAACTAAGCGACCACTGCGCCCATTTTGCGTGATTGGCCGGCTTCACTGCCAGCCCAGCTCCTTCAAGAAGTCCAGTAGCCCCGTAGGTTGCCGACAACTTCCTGGTGCGACCCCGGATCACCGAGGTGCACGACCCTGTACTGTGATAGCTCCTTGCAATCCAATAGGAAGTGGGCAGCAGTCTCCTCAGCCACCAAACACGCTCTGCATAGGGGCTTTCGGTGATACGTAGAGTGAATATTTATTAAAAAAGGTCATGTCCAGTAATAGCTGCTGTTACCTTGCGGAGCTGAGCTCTCCCAAGTCTCAGAAGCTTCTTGGATAGGCCAGGGTTAGTTGCCAGCAGGGCCAACCTCACTTGCCTGAACTTTCCATACCGGACCAGTACAAATTGTTTTCGTTTGTTGTGCGTTGCCTCAGGGTGGACCGTAGCCAGCCAGATGGGAGGGGTATTATAGGTTCCGGGCCCACAGCCATAAGTTCTAACCCTCTTCTGGCAAGCTCGTCCGCCGCATCGTTGCCGCGTGAGTTGCTGTGCCCTTTAATCCATTGCAGAGTTACGCCGCCGTGATTACATACCTCTGTCAATTTTGTTGGCACTCCAGTATAAGCCCCGATGTGATCATGCTGCTCTACAGGGTCTGTCGTACAGCTCTGATGTCAGACAGGATGCGGATGGGGTCAATCGCTTCAGCTGCCTTGATGATGCCCATGCACTCAGCCTGAAAGGCCGTGTTTTGCGCACCAAGGGGATTGGCTATCCTGATGTTCAGATCCTAGGAGAAGACCCCATACCCGGTACCAGAGTCTGTTTTGGAGCCATCGGTAAATACTCGAAGTTTTTTCGGGTTCTGACGTGGGGACAGGTGGGGACGTATATGAGCTGATATATGTTCTTATTAAACAGGGTTATCCGTGTTATGGGACCGATGACCTGGTGAAGGTCGCGGGAAGCCGCTGGATGCGGGCAGCGCAGAACCGGTCGTCATGGAAATCCTTGGGGGAGGCCTATGTCCGGCAGTGGACGTCCTTCGGCTGATATGATGTACAAAGAATCTTCCTCAACTCAAACTTATCATACTCAACACCTTTGACTAAGTAAACTAAACTGAATAAAAAATGGTAATTTAAAAAACTAAAAAACCCGACTGCGTTTCTGTGTAATTTGGAAATGAAAAACCCTAAAACAAGAAAGTCGTCATACCCGATTGCACTTAACTTAAGAATCGCCAAATTTGCTAAGGCCATGCTTATAAGCGTCAAATTTATTCCAAAAATGCCAATTTAGACCTTGCATAATAGTCTTAGGGCCCTTTAAGAAGTTTTGTGCAAACGGGCATTCGACTAATAGGGGTAGGTAAATTATAGAACAGCAGCTCATTATACATATTTTTAAAAATATTTTTAAATACAAGACAAAATGTAGCAGTCGGGACCCATTCTAGAAAGTCAGCCGTCTAGTCAGTATATTGGAGTAATCTGCAATGTAATATAGGTACGTGCTCTCAATTCACTATGCCCCCATTTCTAGAATGGGTCCCGACTTAGCAAATTTGGCGATTCTTAATTTAAGTGCAATCGGGTATGACGACTTTGTTGTTTTAGGGTTTTTCATTTCCAAATTACACAGAAACATTCGACTAATAGGGGTAGGTAAATTATAGAACAGCAGCTCATTGTACATATTTTTAACAATGTTTTTAAATATGTACAAGAAAAATTGTAGCAGTCGGGACCCATTCTAGAAATGGAGGTTTAGTGAATTGAGAGCACATACCCCTATTACATTGCAGATTACTCCAATCTACTGACTAGACGGCTGACTTTCTAGAATGGGTCCCGACTGCTACAATTTTTCTTGTACATATTTAAAAACATTGTTAAAAATATGTACAATGAGCTGCTGTTCTATAATTTACCTACCCCTATTAGTCGAATGCCCGTTTGTACTAAGCCATTTTTGGTATGAATTTGAAGCTTATAAGCATCGCCTTAGCAACTTTGGCGATTCTAAAGTTAAGTGTAATATGGTATGACGACTTTCTTGTTTAAGGCTTTTTTCATTTTCAAGTTACACAGAAACGCAGTCGGGTTTTTTAGTTTTTTAAATTTCCGTTTTTTATTTTATATATTTTTTGTTTTATTATTGAATGAGTTTGTAGAGTAACCTATATACACATGACACACATTAAGGTTACGCAGATTATTAACTTATTAGTTGATACAATAATATTATCGTAAACGTTGAAGGTCTATTAAATAATTCTGATCATGTGGCCGATTAAAAAAAAAATACGATCAATTGTACAGATGATCAATACAGCAAATATTTTAACTCGACTAAGAGCTACATATGCTTGACTTTTAGCAAATATACAGGGTGTAACATAAAGGTGTGGTGATACTTTAACGTGGACTTGTACCCATCAAACTGAACAACTTTCTCCATGGAACCCATAGTCAAATCGCAAAAAAAATTTGAACTTCCCATACTAAGTTGGCTGATCAGCTGATCGAGTTACTATGGGAGAGCCACATTTTTTTGCGATTTGACTATGGGTTCCATGGAGAAAGTTGTTCAGTTTGATGGGTACAAGCCCACCTTAAAGTATCACCACACCTTTATGTTACACCCTGTATATACGGCTGAAAAGCCGTAAAAACTTTGTAAACCGTGTCGCCCCCCTAACAGACCACCCTGCAGAAACGAGAGTTGAGCTATGGAAGAATAGTGTCTCTTTTACTGGTCCCTTCGTTCCGATCTCACCTGGATATAAGTTGCTATGGTCGACCTGGAAATCTCTTAACTGACTCCGGACTCAGGTCGGCCGAAGTAAAGAAAACTTGTTCAGGTGGAGATTAATTGGAGATACGAACCTGGAGTGTAGGTGTGGTGCGGTCCTGGACCACCTCATTACGTGTCTTTCTTGCCCTGTCACCTGCACGCGGGAGGACTTGATGCAGGCTACTGACAAGGCAATTTGCGTGGCTCGGTTTTGGGATGGGACTATCTGAGTTTGCCGTCGACTCGAAAAGAAGAAGCAAATATATGTGAACCGAAGTCTACAACCGCTCGATCGAGTGTAGTACCCTGAAGTTTGTGGACAGTTACAGCCCAACTCAGGATTAAGGGCAACTCCTGCGTTAAATTTTTCCTTGTCTTCAAAGTGCGTCAAAATCAATCTTACATGGTTCAATTCGTACGCCAACTCCTGGTTGATTATTTTTTTATTCTGCGGTCGTCAAACTCAACAAACACCGCTTGCGGTAATTCTCCGGAAAATCTGCCATTTTGTTTGATTTATTTTGATATACCCAGTGTCACTCTCACAGTAAATACGTATCTAACGAAACCCCTCAAGCTAAAATCCATCGAGCCGTTCTGGCTGCAGAGTGGGCCAAAATTTGAATTTATGGCCAAAAATCCGCCATTTTGTTTTTTTATTTTGATATACCCAGTGTCACTCTCACAGTAAATACGTATCTAACGACACCTCTCAAGCTAAATTCTATCGTGCAGTTCAGGCTGCAGACAGTGCCTAACATTCGAATTTGGCGCCAAAAATCCGCCATTTTGTTTTTTTTTATTTTCATATACCCAGTGTCACTCTCACACGTTTCTAACGACACCCCTCAAGCTAAATTCTATCGTGCAGTTCAGGCTGCAGAGCGTGCCTAACATTTGAATTTGGCGCCAAAAATCCGCCCTTTTTTTATTATTTTGATATACCCAGTGTCACTCTCACAGTAAATACGTATCTAACGACACCCCTCAAGCTAAATTCTATCGTGTAGTTCAGGCTGCAGAGCGTGCCTAACATTTGCATTTGGCGCCAAAAATCCGCCATTTTGTTTTTTTATTTTGATATACCCAGTGTCACTCTCACAGTAAATACGTATCTAACGACACCCCTCAAGCTAAATTCTATCGTGCAGTTCAGGCTGCAGAACGTGCCTAACATTTGCATTTGGCGCCAAAAATCCGCCATTTTGTTTTTTTATTTTGATATACCCAGTGTCACTCTCACAGTAAATACGTATCTAACGACACCCCTCAAGCTAAATTCTATCGTGCAGTTCAGGCTGCAGAGTGTGCCTAACATTTGTTTTTGGCTACAAAAATCCGCCATTTTGTTTTTATATACCCAGTGTCACTCTCACAGTAAACACGTATCTAACGACACCCCTCAAGCTAAATTCTATCTTGCATTTCAGACTGCAGAGCGTGCCTAACATTTGAATTTGGCGCCAAAAATCCGCCATTTTGTTTTTTTATTTTGATATACCCAGTGTCACTCTCACAGTAAATACGTATCTAACGACACCCCTCAAGCTAAAATCCATCCAGCCGTTCAGGCCGCAGAGCGTGCCAAACAATTATACATACATACATGCTCTCGAAAAACATAACCCTCCTTCTGTCGCAGTCGGGTAAAAAATAGTACCCTTACACTTAGCCAATCAGCTGACCAATTCGTATAAGTTCTCGTAAAGAGACCAACCGAAAGACGTTCACTGCTGGATAAAGTCCTCCCCAAGGATATCCAAAACGACCGATCCTGCGTTGCCCGCATCCAGCGGCTTCCCGCGACTTTTACCAGGTCCTCGGTCCACCAAGTGGTAGGCCTGCCTGCGATACGTGTTAGGGTGCGTGGTCCTTTGAAATACCTTTTGGTTTAATTTACTAAAAACCATCATTAATTTTTTAAAGCAAAATGACATGGACTTGAACTGAAATAAAAGAGATAAAAATTTGCACATAAAACTTTTTAGAATTTTCGAAAAAAATGTTGATAAGTAGGTAACTTAGTCTTTCATTTCGGTATGTGCGGGTTCGCCGTACAGTGGAGTGACACCAGAAAATGTCCTTACTGTGTCCCGTTTATAACTCGGAGACTGTTGATCTGATTGTTGTAAATGTATATGCGAAGGGGATAGACCCAAAGCGATCAAAGTTTTTATTTTAGACAAAATGACAGATTTCCCTGTTTCGGGTAGCTTTGCAATATCTTCACGTCCCATATACCGCAGTGTCTTTAAGACCAAGGTGTGTGCTGCCAGTGATGACGTACGGATGGAACTGAGACGTGGTCGCTTACTATGGGCCTCATAAGAAGGTTCAAGGTCACTCAAAGGGATCGCTAAACTAAACAAATTGCTAAACTTAAGTGGCAGTGGCAGGGCACATAGCTCGTAGAATATATAGCCGTTGGGGAAGTAAAGTTCTCGAGTGACGACCGCGCACCGGAATACGTAGCGTAGGCAGATTTCCCACTTGGTGCACCGATGACCTGGTGAGGGTCGCGGAAAGCCGCTGGATGCGGGCCGCACAGGACCAGTCGTTGTGGAATCTTTGGGGGAGGCCTTTGTCCAGCTGATATGATGATGATGACAGAGTTCCCTGTTTAGGGTGAGTTAGCACGACGGAGTACGTGCTGGCTGGCTGCCATTTTATGGAATTCACATAAGGATTTCTTAAGCTTTCTTGTTGGACTTATTTTAAACAATTCCCCGAAAATAAGATTTCTATGTTCATCAAATGCTAGAGTACCGGTTTACATGAGTTTGTGGTATTTGTAGATGCATTAACTCCCCTAACACTTCGTCTAACCGGTTCTAGCTCGTTTAACCAATGCCGGGCACCTGAATGCATCCCTTTTTTGGGTACGGAACTTAGTTTTTATCCGTGTGTCGGCTTCCACCTGCCAAATGGCAGCATCTCATTAGTTGGGCGATCACGCTGGAGTGCGGGCTACAGATCAAAGGCTTCTGGCCCTCGCGTGGAGGGCTCGTTACTGAGTCGGGCCCTTCAGCTTTGACAACCGCTCTCAGCCCTCCTCAACTTGAGAAATGCTAAATTTGATTATTATTTAAAATAGTAGCGTGGCTTTTTGGAACATAATTAAATACAGGGTTAAGGGGAATTTAACGACGTCATTTAAGGATAAATAAACTGGGTACATCTTTTTTGTAACAAAAACTCATATTAATTTAGAAGTTGGAAATCGAAGCCTTTAGAGTTAAATTTAACTTCCAAATTTAGCATGTATTATGCCTTTTCCCGCGGCTTCGCCCGCGTGGACATCGTTTTTATGTCTGTCTTTGAGGGTGAGTGGTGCGCGAGCGTGGACATGAGATTTCTCCATATCTGTCAGGAACTATATTGGGCTATTCTGATTAGCAGTCTATGTCACTTCCCACCCTCTCAACCAATTCTATACAAAAATCACTTCAATCCGTTGCTGTGTTGCGACGATGTGTGCGAGCGTGGAAATGAGTTTTCCCCAGATCCCTCGGTGACTATGTCAGGATATGCTAATTAGTATATTTTGTCCTTTCCCACCCCCTCAACTATCTATATTAACAATCGATTGTTCCGTTGCGATGTTAAAGAAATTCATCAAAAGAGAGTGTTATTTCATTTCCCTCAGGAACTGCATCGGACTATGCTATTTCCACGAGATAAAATGTAGCCTACGTACTTTACACAGACACTGGCTACCTGCATGCTTAATTTCATCAAGATTGGTTGAGGCGTTAAAGCGTGAAAAGGTAACCAAGAAACAAACACATTTTCGTATTTATGATATTATATATAAATTAATATTATTAACATTATTATTTATATATATTATTAATGTTTTCCTACACCGTAAGAGGAAACCTGACACGCTTGCGAAGAAACTCGCAGGTTGTGTGTGAAGTCCATAGTAGTAGTAATTCAATGGTGAAGTCGACCAACCCGCACTGGGCCCGCGTGGTCGACTAAGGCCCGATCGCCCTAATTCAGGGTAGGCCCGAGCCCCTCGGTGGGGACGTATATGAGCTGACATAATGATGATGATACTATTAGTAAGGATAATTATTTCAGTAAATAAGTAAGCAAATTCTGAATTGCACATCAGACACTGACACTAGATAACAAATAAAAATTCAAAGTTTAATACAGAAAATAAGCGATAATACAGCAGTTATCCCTTATTTACTTGCTTATTTAGTTTCGATTCTAATTCATTTTATTTAATACATTGCATTTATGTAACGTTATATTTGCAAAATATTATTACTTACAAACTTAGATAAGAAAATTACTAGCTGTTGCCCGCAATTTTATTTGATAATTAAACACGAATATTATGAAAGAACCACAAGAAAATTAATCATTTGCTATACTAGAATAAAAAAACCAGACAAGTGCGAGTCGGACTCGCCCACCGAGGGTTCCGTACAAATTTGTAGGTACATAATATATGTAAATCATAACATGGCAAACAGTTAGGTACTACATACAAAAAAATCTTAGGTACCTTCTTCGTCATAAATTGAAAACTATACATCATAAAAATAATCAAAAATCTTTTTAAGCTTGTGCCAATAAAGCCCTTTCATATGATACCTCACATGATACGGTTAACTCAATTCAAAATTTAGACTGCCGATCCTTGCATAATTGATTACGTAAATAAAATAAAGACAAATAAAATAAAGTTAAATAAAGACTTATGATTTAATAACAAATTTATAGTTTTCAGTTTTTTTTTTATAAGACAGTATTACTTGCCAAATTTCATAGTTCTAGGTCAACGGAAAATACCCTATCAATTTCGATTCAGTTGAGAGTGTCGAAATATACATTTGTTGCGGCATAAACGGCTGTATCTGTTTTTTTACGTTAACTTTGAAGTTTTTCACAGCTTCAAGGGACTGTAGATTAGGAAGTAACTATTTAGTAATCTGTGCTGTAGACCGAAGTGTTTGGTTTTAATTTCAACTCGATACCTCCACGCGTTCCCGAGATAAACGGTCTTGACAGACAGACGGACGGACAACAAAGTGATCCTATAAGGGTTCCGTTTTTTCCTTTTGAGGTACGGAACTCTAAAAACCGGTGTTTATTGTCATTCCGGAACAGTGACTGATTCACGGGGGATTGAAGTACTCATCAAACTCGTTAAAGGAAATTATTTCCGAGTTATGCCCAATGTCAGTAATGTTCAACACGGTACCAATCCCTTGCTATCGTAGCTCTGTACAACTTACGAGGTCGAGTCGATTACCTGACTATAGGCAAGGTCATTACCAGGATGGGTTTTTTTGGTAGCCGCATTTAAGATACATATTTAAATTTTTATTTTTTTTGGAAAAGTCCATTAAAAAGTGTTCGAAGAACTATTCGACGATACCAAGAAGGTGTCATCTCCCTCTTACATATAGGGTCGAGATTGCTGTAGTGAAGAACCCATCGACACGAAAAGAAGAAGATAGGGGCGGGGCTACCTAAATTTTTTTGGATATATTATTTAGTTTTTATTTTTGGTCACCATTTTAAATCTGTGTAATAAACTGCATTATTGAGGGACTAATAGCGGGAGAGAAAATTGACTGTGACATACGGACAGACGGAAGGATAGACATGACGAAATTGTAACGATTTCGTTTTTGCCATTTTGCCTTCGGAACCTTAAAAAGAGTTTGTTATTGTAACGGTTTCTTTTTACTTATAAATGGTAAGCCCTTGGCATCATCTCACCTAATGGTAGGTAAGTGACGATGATACCGAAGACAGAAGCGGACTACCATGATTCCCTAACGCATTGGAGAACTGGCTATCTTATCTTCAAGCCGGAACTCATCAATATTGTTAATCAATGTTGTTGTCAACATTGATGTGTGGCGACAAGACTTATATGAGATGGTGGTAGCTAGCTAGGCGGGCTTAGAAAAAGCTCTTCCACCAAACAAACCAAGTCTTACAAAGTTCGACTCCGCCTGGAATCGAACTCGCGACCTCCTAAAATGAAGCAAACTGACTTAAACATTGCGCCATGCAGGTGGTTAAAAGGATAAAATACCCACCACGCGACGGTCGGAAGCGATAAAAAATATTTCATTTTTCAGTACGGAATCCTTAATATAAGTCCGACTCACACTTGACACTTAACTTTCTTTTATCCATTAGTTGTCTAAAATTAATTTCGAAAAACCTAAAATCTTTTAGGTACAAGATTTTATTTGAAAAGATTATGTTCAGTCTGTCAAATTAAATTAATGTAATCAAGTAAATGCTTGATTCCAAATTTAAAAAGCCGGGCTTAGAGGTACAGTTAGTATTTCACATGATTTGATTGAAAACAATAAACGATCCTGGGTCCTTGATACCACCTTCATAGTTCATCATCGGATTAACTTCAAAATATTAAATTGATCTATTGTCACCGGTAATACGGCTTCATACCATATTTAAATTTCAGATAAATCGGACTCCTGGTTGCAAAGTAACTAGTATCTCATCTGTGCCCCTGGCAGTCGCTCTAAAATCGATCGCAAGATTTGAAGCGCACTTACATACGAACATTGCAAGTTAAATAAGAGCTGGTAATCTCTGCTTACGTTAATAATCCATGAAGTGTGTAGCGTTCCAGCGTAGGTTATGTATGTATGTACGTATATGTGATGATACGGGATATATTAATGTCATAATATGATGATAAGCATAAGCAAACAGATACCAGCTAAGAGATACAGTGCCTTGCAATATGCCTATATTATTCCAATATCTGTGCTTGCAATCAACAACGTAGGGGAACGTGGCCCAAAGCAGGTAAGCACTCGCATTCCTAATATTTGTGTTTACCGAAAACACACGATATTCACGACTTATATATACATACACGCTAGGGCCCAGGAGTCGCGCAATCGCAAAGTCGAACAAAACCAAAGTTTTTATGCGTATTTGTTAAAAAAAAAACAACTTGAAAGTATAATTTGATTAGTGATAACTTTTATAGTTGTCCTGTTTTTAGTATAACTATATTATATTAATACTGTTGGATTTTGAACCAAAATGAATAGTTTGTATGTCTAGCTATTAGTTTGGCGTTGTAAATGGTCACCAAAAAATGTGCTTTTTGGCAAAGTGGGCAAAAGGATTATTATACTTATTTATGACGTTAGTTTCCCTTAAATTTCAAGCATAATAGTTTTAAAAGTTGCTGTATTGACATGATTTATCTCGATAGTATAATAAACAGTAAGCAACACTAACTTATAAAGAGTCTGAAGTCACTAATTACAAAAACTGGCCTAGTGATAGTCAAGCTCGCGCACAGAGGGTTCTGTACCACTACACCTCTCCTTATGAGTACAACAAGGATACTTATTCAGTTCGATAGATACAGAAAAATGATAATTTTTCATTCAGTCTGTGATTTTTAGTGCGAATACTTATAGCACTTGGCTGGTTTTTTGTTATTTTTAGTATTCCTTATCAGTTAACGGGACCCTATTAATAAGCCTATAGTGTCCGTCCGTCCATCTACACGTCTGTCCGAGTTTTAAAATGCTATTACTTTTGAACCGTGATACCTATCACCTACCCGGCTGAATTTTCACTCAATATAATACAGGATTTACAAAAAAATATAAAAATTAAAGGGAGTGGCTACAAGAAACGTATTTATTTAAAAGCCTTTTATTTTGCTGCATTGCAAGTATAGCGTTACTTGATGTGATGATAGTAATAATTCTAAAGTGAAACAATAAATAATGTAAACCGGCCTAGTGTGAGTCGTATTAAGGAGTCTGAACTAAATGAAAACAACATTGTTCTGTTCCTGCGTTGATGTTTTTAGTTTTACTTTATGGTTTGTATTATAAACACACTAAGTTCAATGATTGAATATACATAATAGTTTTACGACAGAGCAAAAAAAACTTTAAAAACACGTTTCTTAATATATTTTTTAATTTGTATTATCTTTTTAGTAAATCTGTCATAATAACACATATTCTGTGGAAATTTCAGCTTGCTACTGTTCAAAAATTCGGACAGATGGATTGACGGACAGTGTAGGCTTATTCATAGTTACCTTTGAGTACGGAACCCTAGTAAGTACTGTTTCATAATTCAAAAAATTGAAATTTAAAAAAGTATTATCCTAAAAAGTACTTAAAATAAGTTACATAAAAATAATTTAAATATTCATGTTCCTTAAAACCATTATTTTTTGTATTTTGTTGCACGTATTGTGTTCCTGCTATAGAATAGAATAGTTTTTGATGACTTTTTTAAATAGGGTCGATAAATGAATACTTGATTTGATATGAATTTTATTGGTATGATTATTGAATTTGACTATTAGCCTGTATCCTAGTATAAAAAAACACATTAATATACCACCTTAACCTACCCGCTTTAGGCCACTTTCTCCTATAAACAGTACATGACGTAAACAAGATAGGCAGGCGATTTCGTCATTCGTTCGTTGTATTGTATTTGTATTCAGTCCAGTCCAGTGATCCAGTCAAACAAGAGCCAGCGAACAAACAAGTCAAGCAAGCTCCACGTGACACGTCAGTCAGTCTTTTATAAAAACTTGTTAGAGGCACACGTGTTCATCGACTTTAGCGTGTTTAGCAATATGGTAAAAATACATAACTTCGGAGCTGGACCAGCAAAGTTACCTGAAGAAGTAAGTCTTTTTATATATGCACCTATTGTTATTTTATTTTGTAGGTACATATGAGATTTTAAATTGTTGTACGTAATTAATGTTATAATGAGATGCCGGGACGCAACTTCATTAACCGGTTTGTTCTGTTGTATACTGATAAACTCTTTACTTTATCATTTACAGGTTTATGACATAGTTAAAAGAGAGTTAACGGATTTTGAAGGAACAGGACTTAGTTTGCTGGAGACGAGCCATCGTTCTCAAACATATTTAAAGTTTAATAAAGAAGTGCAGGATGTCGTAAGAAGATTACTGTAAGTACATACGTACCTCGTACTTATCTGTCAACAATCGACACCTACTAAAGTACTGACAAATATAGTTACATGTAGGCATCTTGATAGTTTATTCGCGTGTGTACCGGCTGAGTTATCATGGCAGACTCTCGGGTTGTACTCGTGACCGGGTACCGGGTGCTGTCCCTGTGAACTGGCCTACTCTTGTCAAAGGCATTAATGATAAATTCAATAAGAATAATGTACCTATTACATGGCGTATTATATTGTATTAATATCCTAAAAATCGCTGATAGGCTTCGCTCTTTCCATTGTGCGCTGCGTCCTAATGTCATTATTTGTTTTATATTAACATCGACCTTGTTAATGATTTTGTTTTGACATTATTACAGTATTACAATTTAGCGGCTTACGTAATACTGTGACATTATTAACAGATGATTATGTTTGTTTTAAATTTTCTACTAACTTTGACATTGAAAATTATTTTTTTTGTAACGAAGAGTGTAATATGCACCTATCTTGAATAAACATTTTGAAAATTTTAAAGTTACCTACAAGGTACTTAAATCGGTGTTTTACCACAGATGAGATACTAGTTACTTCGTAAGTTATACTCAGATCAATAAATCAATGGGTATTAATAGTATTTTAGAGACGTCATCTAAATCCCAAAATTCAAATCCGTATCCGTGCTGTCACGAAATATACATATCTATCATATATTCATCCACCATACTAAAATCACGGCAACGTCCCCCACCCTTAGATGGACCTATTTTCCATTCATTCACGGCATTCAGAAGACCATCTGGTTCAACATACTAAGGATCTGTTAATCTGTTATCGTCTTTTTCTTCCTTGCTCGAGTAGTATTGCATTCTCCTCTCCTCGTTATCTCCTTAGCAACTTTATTCATGCACGAGCTGTTGCCCGCGGCTATGCTCGCGTAAATATTGTAGGTGCGTGGAGCGCGAGCCGCAAAAGGATAGTTTTTTTTTCAGCCCGTGTTTATTCTGAAGGTTCATTCTAAATAAAAGTGGAATATTTTTTAACTAAAATGAGTAGTTTCGGAGATATTATCTCACCCGATGGTAAGTGACAATGATGCCGAAGACCGAAGCGGGCTTATCAAGATTCCTCAACGCAATGGGGAACTTGCTATCTTATCTTCTAACGGAAACCCTTAAATGCTGTTAACATTGATGCTTTGCGGCAAGACTTAGATAAAATGGTGGTAGCTAGCCAGACGGGATTAGAAAATGCCCTTCCACCAACCAAACCAAGTCATACAAAGTTAGACTCTGCCGGGTATCGAACCCGCGACCTCCTGATGTGAATCTAATGGACTGAACCATTACGCCACGTAGGCGGTTTTCCTGTAGTAATATGATTATGATTTCTCTTTGTGGCATTCTTCCTTTTTTGCATAGTTTTATAAACAAAATACATGATTTTTTAGGAATGTGCCTGACAACTACAAAATATTGTTCCTGGCTGGCGGAGGTCAGGGTCAGTTCGCTGGAGTGCCCCTCAACTTGATATCAAGAACAGGAACCGCTGATTATGTTGTTACTGGTAAGTTTGTCTACTTTTCTTTTGCTTTACCGTTGACTCTGATAATGAAGCAATACAATTTATGTCGACGACATTTTGCCTCCCGTAAAATCGTCCCGTACATGCTGTTACTGCCTGGTACGGTGCATGTTATAAGTAAGTATTGTGTTTCTTTGAGTTTTTTATAACCTCTCGGTCTATGTATATGAAAACTAACATACGTATAAATAAATTCATTTTCTTTCTTTCTTTCTGTCTTTCATGGTTTTTTTTTTCAGGTGCTTGGTCAGCCAAGGCAGCCAAGGAAGCCAAGAAATATGGCAAAGTGAACTTGGTTCTGCCACCCACAGACCGTTACGATGACATCCCAGACCAGTCTCAGTGGAAGTTGGACCCCAACGCGTCATATGTCCATATTTGTACTAATGAAACTATTCATGGTAAGTAACTTTATTTATTACATACACACTTCCTTTTCCTTAAAGTATATATAAAATAAGCTCGTAGAACAGATGGCCGATGGGGCAGTAAAGTCTTTGAATGGTGAATGCGGTGGACCAACGACCTGGTGAAGATCGCGGAAAGCCCCTGGATGCGGGCAGCGCAGGGCCTGTCGTCGTGGAAATCCTTGTGGAAGGTCTTTGTCCAGCAGTGGACGTTTTTCGGCTGATATGATGATACAACGAAATAACTTTTTTTCCAATTATAGATTGCTATCAGGTACTAACTACTTCATGATGTCGCACAAGAGAAACCACGTATACTGAATTAATTTAGCACTAAGTAGAGAGTAACTTATATTTTTTTTATCTAGTAGATACTTCTTCTACCAGCCTTGCTAAGCGACTGAGCTTTGCTCGGAAAAGGAAAAAAAAAAAAGATTTGACCGGACCGGTAAATGAACCTATGATCTACGCGAAAGAAGTCCAACGCTTTGACCACTTGACTATTGCTACTTATATATCTGGTACAGTGAAGTTACCGATCTCATTAATGTGTGGAAAATGATGTGCGTGAAAATAGATACAACACGTGATGAGACCTTGCTAAATCGATTTTGAAAAGCAATTTACATCGAAATTGTTAGAGCCGTTTTCCAATTCTCAAAAAATACTCTAATATGGCTCATTCAATAGTAGGTATAGGATGAGAAAATGTACTTTTGGTACAATCATACCATATGGTACCTACATTATACGAACTATGTATCTATGTACAATTTATGCCTTTAAATGTATGTTTATACTCACGTACGAGTATGCTACATAAAAGAAAACTAATCAAAGAATTATAATTATAATTTTCACACACATCGTCTTTTCTGCGCTATAATGAGATTAGTAACTTCACTGTACCAGATATATAACTAGCAATACTTATTTAACGTAGCGTAGGCAGGCCTTCCACTCGGTGGACCGACGACCTGGTAAAGGTCGCGGGAAGCCGCTGGATGCGGGCAGCGCAGAACCGGTCGTCATGGAAATCCTTGGGGGAGGCCTATGTCCAGCAGTGGACGTCCTTCGGCTGATATGATGATGATGATGAATCAAATAATGCGTTTAGTTGGTGGTTCCACAATGCCAAAGTGAAACGTGGGTATATAATGAGAAATCAAAATTTTTGCAGAATAAACCAGGCTTAGTCCAAAACTCCAGGTTTAAAAAATATTGATTTTGTAGCACGGTGCATTGGAGAACATTGAGCAAAGATGTTTCTCAAGACTAATACCTTTTTTACAGGTGTTGAGTTTGATTTCATTCCCGACACGAAAGGAGTCCCATTGGTAGCTGATATGTCTTCAAACTTTATGTCCAAGAAAATTGATGTTTCCAAGGTAACATATCTTTCATCGACTTTCTTTTTCTCGAGCTATTGTACTCCGGTTTTAATAGATAAATAAAAAATGATATGTTTATTTAATGTACAAAAAAGCACCAATAAACAAAGAAAAAGGTAAACTTAGAAATCTAAACAGGTACTAATTATAAACTGAATGAAATTTTATAACTTATCCTAGTGTAAAAACAGGTCCTGACATTAAAGGGTTTCATCTAACGAATGACTGTTTCAACTCGGCACATGTTGCAACCCGAGAGACCTTTTTTTTTTATTAAAAATTTGAGTGCGTTTGACTGCAACTCACCTGATGGTAAGTGATAATGCAGTCGAGGATGGTACACGCAAACTCAAATAATGCCTATTCACTCTTGCCTTGAAGATCCCCAAATTATAGGGGATTAATTATTATTATCCCTTTGACTACAACGCTAGTTTTCTGTGTATTACAAATACTTTTAATACCGCCAATTCCTACCCTACTTACAATCAAAATAATATAATTATGAAAAACCTAAAAACTTTTTAATATTAATTTTAAAAGAAATTTAGTTATTTCGTATTCTTCTCAGCAAACCCTTTCATTTAATACCTTTTTTTTAATTCACAATTGGTAAACCCTTGACAACATCTCACTAATCCGCCAAATTGAATTTAGAATAAAGTCACTTAGTTAAACATGCATTGTGCTCCAAACTTAACGTGTATGCAAAATTTTAGCTCAATCTGAAAACGGAAAGTGGTTCTAATATAGCTCCCAAGATTTGTTCCAAGCCAAAGAGTAGAGAAATATTACTGAAGTACCCAAACTAACAGACAGACTTACTCACTAACATGGCAAGCTAATATAAAGCTTGTGAAAAAACAGTGGTTTCATGATTATATAAACAATACATGGCAGTAGAAACAGTTTTAAAACTTTATTTATAAATAACAAAGAGATATATCTCGTAACAGATAATTCTAATCAAGTAGGTATAGTACATAAAAAATCCTTGTTATTATCATATTAAATTCACTATAGTCAAAGTATATATAATAGTACTAACATACAGTATGGACACTACCTACCGCTCCCTAGATTGCGACTTCACCCCCTCGCACCCAGATTGATACAGATTGGTTACAGTTTCATTGTCGAACGTATAGGATTTCGCCGCCATTTTGTTAGTTCCATCATTCCTATTTTGAAATGTTATTTCTGGCCCGTTGCATAAAGTGTCCAGGGCGTGTTTACTACACATATACATATAAGTGATTCATAAAAAAAGAAATACTCAATTCCTCATAATTTCAGTTCGGTGTCATCTATGGAGGAGCTCAGAAGAACATTGGCACTTCAGGTGTCGCCTTAGTTATTGTCAGGGAAGACTTGCTCAACCACGCTCTGCCAATATGCCCGTCCATACTGGACTGGACCGCCACCCACAAGGCAGACTCCATACTTAACACCCCACCTATGTTCGCGTAAGTTTAAGTAACTTAATAGGAATGTAACATTTTATTTTATTTGCACCAGTGTTGCTGACTTACTGATTACATTCACCACCTCCTCTTAAGGCCTTAAGATAGGTCAAATAATAATATTCAATTCAAATTGTTGAAAGACTGTGTAAAGCTATTACTATGGAAATAATATATAATATACTTGAAGTACTTAGAAATCGATTTAATGGAATACAATTCTAAAAATATTACCACTTTTGATGTTTAAAAATAAACCGTAGACTCTGTTTTTGGCATTAATTGCAAAATTTCTCGGATATAAATATGTAGTTAATGTTGAATGAAACCAACACACAAAAATCGGTAACTTTAAGACCTTTCATTTTAATTGAACACAATTTTTTAAAACTTATTTGAAACAATAGAACACTAATGAAAACATGTAAAAATCGAGAATTGGGCGTTCGGTTTCAACGTAACAGTCGCGTTGAAGCCCGCATTAATTTGAACTTAAATTGAATATACTTACGTTCGATTATTTTAACACGTATCAACCTGCTCGGATTGAGGCATCTTAATGCCTTAACGTATAAAGGGTAGGTAAGCTGTATGGGGATAAAGACCATGTAAGGGAGATACCACATACTACAAGTGGAACAAAGTGTAGCCGGTAAGAAAAAGCTTATTGCCAACAAAATTGACTCGGCCCCTTGGATTTTTTTTTTACAGACAACGACGAAATATTTTTCTACCGGCTTCCTTTCCACACGGATGTATGTGGTGACTTGACTCCCTAATAATTTTCGAAAACCTTTCAAACTATTAGGTATAAGTTTAAATTAGAAAAGAATTTTAGTAATTTCGTATTATTCTCAGCAAACCCTTTTTATTTGATGCCCATATCATCAGGGTGTATAAAAAATAACGTGTATGAAAAATTTCAGCTCAATCGGAAACCGGGAAGTGGTTCTAATTTAGCTTCCAAGTGAAGCTATGAGTAATATAAAAATTGCAAAAATGAAGGCCTGACGAAATACGGTATTTTGCACGTAGTCATTTGGGTTTTTATCAACTGTTAAAAATGAAAGTTTGTTCTGCAATCCGGTATTTGACTGCTAGTCATTTGAGTTACTTTTTATCAGCTTCAAAAACGACATTTTGTTCTGAAATTGTTCGTGTTACAAACTTGTGATGTCATTAGTGATTTTGATAAATATAAAATTAAAATTAGAATAAAATGTTAACTGAATAAGTTTTTATGCTTTTTTAGGAGAAATGCTATTTAGTGAATAATATTTTTTTTTTTTTAAACACTGTCAAATACCCTATTCTCAATTCACTCTCGTCTTTGAAGATTCCTAAATTCAACGTCCACTTCCAATAGATTTTGAGTGATTTTCTCATATGACCACCTATCTGAATAAACCGCAACGCCATGGCTTTTTTAGGGTTCTATACCTAAAGGGTAAAAACAGGGCCCATTACTGAGACTTCGCTGTCCGTCTGTCAGTCCGTCCGTCCGTCACCAGGCTGTATTTCACGAACCGTGACAGCTAGACAGTTGAAATTTTCACAGACGATGTATTTATGTTGCCGCTATAACAATAAATACTAAAAATAGAATAAAATAAATATTCAAGGGGACACCCATACAACAAACATGCTCGTTTTTGCTCGATATTGATAACGGCAACAGGTAAACGCTTAAAATATTCACAGAATATTTATTTATTTATTTACTCTAAAATTAAATAATTAAATGAAAGTAAAACAAACATTTAAGGGGGCTCCCATACAACAATTAGAATAAAATGTTAAATGTATAAGTTTTTAAGCTTTTTTAGGAGAAATGCTATTTAGTGAATAATATTTTTTAATTTATTTTTAAACATTGTCAAATACCCTACTGACACAGTGACGTCATTAGTGTCATAGTCTTAAACGAACTATTTTGCTGTTTTTAATAAATATAAAATTAAAAATTGTTTAGTATTTCAAATGAGAAAGTGTTTTTGCTATTCTAGAAGAAATGCTATTTATTGAATAGTGTTTTAAAATTTATTTTTTATACGGTAAATTAGCCTATTGACGTTTAATGTCCATGTTTTGCAGTATCTACATCATGGGCAGAGTCCTCCAATGGATTGAGAGGAAAGGCGGTCTCGAGGCTATGGCCGACTTAGCTACAAAGAAGTCCTTAATCATCTACAATATCATCGAGCAATCAAATGGCTTCTACTACGCGCCTGTTGCCAAGAATGTTAGAAGCAAAATGAACATTCCATTCAGAATTGGTTCGGCTAGTGGAGATGATGCGCTGGAAAAGGAGTTTTTGAAGGGCGCTGAAGCGTTGGGCTTGATTCAGCTAAAAGGGCACAGGTAATTGACCCAAATACTTCATCGTTTTAGGTAAGTTTTTAAGCTCTTACGGTGAAGGAAAACATCGTGAGGAAACCTGCACATATCTGCGAAGAAAATCGAAGGCTGTCTGTGAAGTTGACCAACCCGCACTAAGCCCGCGTGGTCGACTAAGGCCCGATCGCCTTAATTCAGGGTAGGCCCGAGCCCCTCAGTGGGGACGGTATATATGAGCTGAAGTGATGTGATGTGGTAAGTTGGTAGGTACCTACCTAATAATTCACGCAAGATATCACATAGTATATTTATTTTTTATTTAGAACGGGTCGTCGTGGAAATCCTTCGGCTGATATGATGATGATGATAATTTATTAATTTAATTAAAATACCCCTGAACATATGAAAACTATGCACACTCCTGCGAAGAGCTGTATTGTCGGCGATAGTTTGTCATCGTTACGTACTATATTTTTATTTCATTTATCTGCTTATATACATCCCCATTAAGGGGCTAAATCCTACCCTGAATTAGGGCGATCGGGCCTTAGTCGACCACGCGGGGCCGTGTTGGTCTACTTCACACACAACCTTCGAGTTTCTTCGCAGGCGTGTGCTTATTTATCATAATATGTTCAGGGGAATTTAATAAAATTAAAATTAATAAACACACTTTTGAATATCTATTTCTGGAGAAGGAAGGCAAGCTGGAAAAGTGTCGTGGTTTGTTTGGTTTATTTCACACCGATATTGTCATATTGTCTCTCGTATCCCTCTAATTTATGCTGTGACTATGGACGCATTACGGTATTTTCACTACTTTAATCGTCTGTGATGGATGTGTTGCTAAAAATACAGGCAGCTAGAAATATTTCATCATATCAGCCGGAAATCGTCCACTGCTTGACATAGGCCTACTTTTTAAAAATCCACAATTGCTAAGCCCGTAACATTATCTCACCTGATGGTAAGTGAGGATAATGCCGAAGATATAAGCGGGATTACCAAAATTCTCCAACGCAACGGGGAACTGGCTATCTTATCTTCAAGCCGGAACATATCAATGCTGTTAACATTGATGCTTAGCGGCAAGACTAAGATAAGATGGTGGTAGGTAGCCAACCGGGCTTAGAAAATGCCCATCCACCAAACACAAAAATTCATACAAATCTAGATTCCGCCGGGAAACGAACCCGCGACCTCCTGATGTGAAGCTAATGGACTTACCATTACGCCACGGAGGAGGTTAACTTAGTAAGGAATGTTGATTTTTCAGGGACGTCGGCGGCATCCGTGCTTCAACGTACAACGCTGTCACTGTAGAGGAGGTAGAGGCTCTCGGTAAATACATGAAAGAATTCCACAAGAAACACGCCAAGTGAACATTTAACTCTATAATGTAATTGTATTGTAATATTTGTAAATATCTTACGTGACTTGTTTTTCGGCTGTGTACATCTATTTGATAGTAAATTGTTTATTTCTTTATTGTGACGTTTTATTATGTACTCGTACTTAATATTATCATTAGTTACTATAGCGCAAACTAGTTTTCGCTAATTGATTTTTAACTACGGCGCTCGAAGAGAGAATGCTTATACTCCCATAGGGACAAACTTGATACTTGAAACTTGATACTTGATGAAACTTGGACCCAATTGTCGTTTTTCTAATAGGTGTGACGAATCCAATGTAATCCAATGCGTCGTTCCCACAATGCTGAGGATCGTGACCGTCATGGCATTGCGAGGGCGCAGGGAGCTCTCCAACCGGCTCTGTCACTCGTTGCGTGCACTCCTTCATGGAGCTGCAAAAAACGAATAACGAATACGTGTGATGAAAAGGTTATATTAGATAGCGATTACCCCTGCGCTACATCTATCTTGGTGAAATTTTCCTACGATTTGACATTGTCGCCACTATTGTGCCACTTGCACGCCGCTACCCCGCGAGCCTTATGTTACAATATGTTTTCGTAGATACAAACCAAGTATAGCTTTTTTTAGGGTTCCGTACTCAAGGGGTAAAACGGGAGCCTATTACTAAGCCTCCGCTGTCCGTCCGTCCGTCTGTCACCAGGGTGTATTTCGTGAACCGTGATACCTAGACAGCTGAAACTTCCACATATGATGTATTTTTGTTGCCGCTTTAACAAAAAATACTACAACTTCATACAAAAAACGTGTTTTTTAAATATGAAGAAACTAGCGTCATCTAGTATGATGGTACGGAACCCTAGTATGTGCGGTTCTGACTCGCACTTGGCCGGTTTTTTTTTCGAATATGTGTGATGAAAAGGTGATATTAGATGAGGATTACCCCTGCTCTGTCTTGGTGAAATTTTCCTAACCTGATTTAACCTTGTGGCCACTATGACGCCACTCACACGCGCCTACTCCCCACAAGTCTTATCTTACATGTGTTTTTGTAGATACAAACTATAGGTATTTTTTTTCGAATAGGTGTGATGAAAAGGTGATATTCGATGAGGACTACCCCTGCTCTGTCTTGGTGAACTTTTCCTATAATTTAACCTTGTGGCCACTATGGCGTCACGCACACGCGCCGACTCCCCACAAGTCTTATCTTACATGTGTTTTTGTAGATACAAACTATAGGTATTTTTTTTGAATAGGTGTGATGAAAAGGTGATATTCGATGAGGACTACCCCTGCTCTGTCTTGGTGAACTTTTCCTATGATTTAACCTTGTGGCCACTATGGCGCCACTCACACGCGCCGACTCTCCACAAGTCTTATCTCACTATTATACAAGTCTTACAAACTACTATAGGTATTTTATTGCTTGGTTTATTTAATCAGCAGCGCAGTGATAAAATTAAGAATATATGTGACAAATATATATTATTGTTGCTACCTGACGAATGAGTATAAATCGAATGAGTTGTAACTATGAGGGTACCTACTTTCATGACATTATCGTTAACTATCTGCCATACTTATCGTCTCATTTATCTAAGATTACATTTCCTAAAATGTTTTTTTCTGAGATTTAATCACACTAATATTATAAAGGCGAAATATTAAAACGGCCATCTGTTCTACGACATAAATGTGCCCCGCCCACTGCCACTTAAGTTTAGCAATTCTGAGAGCTATGTCGGTTACTTTGGTTCTTCTACGGGTCTCCTCGTTTCTGATTCGATCACGCAGAGAAAGTCCGAGCATAGCACGCTCCATTGCCCGTTGGGTGACCTTAAGCCTTCTTATTATAACTAGTTAGCTATCAGTAAATACATTTTTTTTGTTGGGCAGTACATACGCTTCTGCATTAGGAATTCCGACGATAATATACAAGACTTGACTAAGAAAAAAAAACGTGTAAAGAAATTTACAAGTCAGCGAACAAAAACTGATTTTTTACTATGGTGGCAACCCATACAAGAAAAACAGGGAAAATTTGAAAAAAAAAAACGCCTACAGATACAAAAATATATTTACCTTACCCAAATTTCATCAAAATCCATCCAGTAGTTTAGGCGGACGTACACACACACAATTTATATTTTTTTTGTTTTTTAGACTCTATTAGTGTAAGACAATCGATCCCCATCAAAATCTCAACTTTGATTTTTTTGCCATCACCCTCAAAATCAAAAATCAAAATCAAAAACAATTTATTTCAAATAGGTGTTTACACACACTTTTAAATAGTCAAAACAAAAAAAAATACAATAAAAATAAAATTACAAATAATGTCATGATTCAGATTACAGTCTCAGGTAATGGTATTTGTTTTAGAATCAACATATATATCTTTGTCATTTACATAATTTATTATTTTATAATATCCTCTAGAGCACAAAACTTTTTTGACATGAGTCTTGAATTTATTCTCTGACAAACTAGTTACATTTTCTGGAATTTTATTGTAGAATCTTATACACTGCCCCACAAATGACTTTTTAACCTTACTCAGTCTCGAAAAGGCTATGTCTATTTTATTTACATTTCTTAAATTCAAATTATGCCTGTCACTGTTTTTAGGAATTAAATGCAAATTCTTACGAACGTACATGATGTTTTCATATATAAATTGACTAGCAACAGTTAAAATATTGATTTCTTTGAACTTATTCTGTAACGAGTCACGTGATCGCATCTGATAGATTGCGCGGATAGCTCTTTTCTGCAGGATGAAAATAGTTTCTATATCAGCCGCATGCCCCCACAGTAATATGCCATAAGACATTATACTATGGAAGTAACTAAAATACACTAGTCTCGCAGTATCTACATCCGTTAACTGTCTTATTTTCTTAACGGCATAAGCAGCTGAACTAAGCCTTCCCGCTAAAGTTTCAATGTGTGGTCCCCATTGTAGTGAAACATCCAAAGTTATACCAAGGAACACCGTGGTATTTACAAATTCTAATTTATTACTGTCTAATATTACACTATTTTTGACCTTTTTTACATTTGGCAAACAAAATTTTATACATTTTGTTTTCTTAGCATTTAATAATAAGTTGTTCACAGTGAACCAGTTCAGTATTTTTGAAAGAGTGTTGTTTACTTCGTCAATTTCGTTTTCTTTCCTATTCACTTTAAAAATAAGAGAAGTATCATCCGCAAACAACACAATATTTGACAGATGTTGCACCATAAAAGGCAAATCATTAACGTAAACAAGGAAAAGAAAAGGCCCTAATATGGAACCCTGGGGCACACCCATTTTCACTTTAGATCCAGATGAGTTAGTGCCATTCACTTGTACTTTTTGTATTCTGTTGTCTAAATACGAATTTAAAAGACTGAGAGCCCCTTCCTCTACACCATAATGCTTTAATTTCATAAGTAATGTTTGGTGTTCAACACAATCAAAAGCCTTAGATAAATCACAAAACACTCCAATTGCATTCTGCGATTCCTCGAAGGCATCATATATGTTTCGAATGAGTGCTACTCCTGCATCGGTTGTTGATCGTCCTTTAGTGAAACCGAATTGTTGGTTATGCAGTAGTTTGTTTTCTGTAAAATATTGTAGCATTTGGTTAAGCATAATCTTTTCAAACACTTTACTAAGAACTGGCAGCACAGAAACTGGTCTGTAGTTGCCTGCATCAGTTTTTGAACCAGATTTATATAAAGGTATCACTTTATTAAGCTTCATGAGATCTGGAAAGACGCCACTATCAATGCTAATATTAAAAAGACAAGCTAAATATGGCGCTAAAGTATCAATTACATTACTGATCAAGCTTACCGATAATCCCCAGAGGTCTTCGGTTCTTTTCACTTTAAGAGATTTAAAAGTTTTTACAATAGATTGTGGTTCAATTACTCTGAAGGAGAATTTTTGGTCACAATTACTAACATTATCCTTTAGCAGTCTTTGAGCATACATGGGTGATGAGTTTAGGGCTTCAGTAGTCTTAAGTGGAATATTTGTGAAAAAAGTTTCGAATTCTTTGGCTACATCGGCATTCGAACTAATTTTACCTTGATCTGTTTGCAAAACATATTCTTTGTCGCGAGGTTTGACTTTACCTGTTTGTTTGCTAATGATATTCCAAACAGTTTTTATTTTATTATCTGAAAATTTTATTTTTCTAGCCAGATAATTAGATTTTGCTACGTGGCAAACCTGCTTAAAAATTTTTGAATATTGTTTCACATAATTTGTAAAGTTCTCATCAAAAGTGTAAGTTTTTTTTCATAAAGGTCAAACAAAGTTTGGCGACTTTTGTATATACCTATAGTAGCCCATTCACTGAATTTAAATTTGATGTTACTGATTGTGGATTTAGACTTAAATATACTTTGGAATTCCCTATCCAGTACTGTAAAAAAATCATTGTAAAAACTGTTGGCTTGCACTTCATTATCAAAATCTGGTATGGGCAGTTTTTCATCTAGCACTGTTTTAAACTTTTCTATTCGATTAGCAGTGACCGGTCTCGTTTGAATTTTTATGTGTTCTGCAGAAATACTTACGGGAAAGCTAGCCATTACTCCGCTATGATCTGACCTCAAACAATTAAAAACCTTTTGATTTAAATAACAGCAATTACAAAATATGTTATCTATACATGTGGCAGAGGTCTTTGTTATTCTTCTTCCCTTCTTCACTCCTTCGTCGCTCGAAATTTAAAACAGTAGGTTATGGATTTTAAATTTCGACGTGTAAAGTCACATAGTTTTGTTTTCCAGTTTTTAAAATAATATCATACATAAAATGAATTGTACAGTCACGCTGTGCATACTTTGTCGCGAAGTTTTCACCGTCTGTCGTAGTTGGGCGTACACAAGTCGGTGGCGTAACGGTAACGGCCACTACCTCCTGTCCGGAAGGCCGTGGTTCGAATCCTGGCGTAACGGTAAGGGCCACTACCTCCTGTCCGGAAGGCCGTGGTTCGAATCCTGTCACTTACCAATATCTATACGAATATCGATTTCATACTCGTATGTAGGTACGTTTATCCGACGCTCTTACGGTGAGAAAAACATCGTGAGGAAACCTGCACACGCCTGCGAAGAAACTCGAAGCTTATGTGTGAAGTCAATCAACCCGCAATGGGGCCCGCGTGATCGTCTAAGGCCTGATCGCCCTAACTCAGCGCAGGTCGAGCCCCTTGGTGGAGACGTATATAAACTGATATGATGAAATAACACATATACCTATATTATCAAAAAACTAATTCAAATCATTATATCAATCTAGTAATAAAATTTCCTAAAAATATTAATATGGGTCAAATCCTCGAGTCGTATCAGCTCCAAAAGAGCCCATAACGCACTTCTCGTTGCCGCGCTGGATGGCAATAGACAACCTTAGCAGCAGGTAGGATCCGGAGCGGGCGTCACGTCTCCTCTCTCGAAGGCGGCGGCCAATCTCCTTAATGAAGGCAAAGGCCTCTAAGGGTTCAGCAGCCGGTTGTCTCACAGACCAGCGGCACAAAGCAGTAATTTGCCTCCAAGACCGAGTACTTATTATGCTTCTTTCTCGCTGCTCAATGCAGCAGTATCGTACGGGTGAGGTGTGAGGCAGAAAAAGTGGCGTCCCAAAGCAGGCACGTTCCTCTCTGCCATGGCACCTGTTTAAACCCTCCGGCCTTATGCCATCAGATCGACTAAAGCCCGGCGGCCGTATCAAAGATGGAATATTCCATCTGGCCGAGACCAGTACCCTCCGAGTGAGGTCATTAAGGAATTGGTGACGTGGGAATTTTCACAAACAACGACCGCAACTCAGTGCGTGATGGACAATTACCTCCACCGTGGACCCGCAAATACATTGATATTTTTTTTTATTTTTTATTATCAATTGGTAAACCCTTGACAATATCTCACCTGGTGGTAAGTGACGACGATTGATTGAGTGAACCTATCACAGATATTAATATTGCAGGCGGAGAGCAACTGCCACAAGTAAATAGTGCCGTCAGAAGAGTTCCCATATCTGTGCCTCCTGTTAAAAGATGCTAAACTCGATTTATGTGTTTTTAATTTTTTCACATGATTGGAATCTGTAAAAAAATACCTATCGGTTCGTCTATGAAACACATCGCTACGTGCCATAGTTCCAGTAGCGTATGCTGAAAAATACATAAAAGAAATCCACTCAAAAGTATGAAATAATATTTTAATGTTTTAATACAACTTAAGCGCGTTATATTATCCCTGCAGTGCCATCTATTGACATTCTGCTGCTATGATTATAATGTGTGGTATGTGTAGCTAATATGTGGAAAAAAGTACTCTATTGTTATTACTGTAAGTATCAATAGATAATTTCCCACGGGACCTCTTTAGTTTTCCGGGATAAAGAATACCCGACTATACAATGATGATCAAAACACCCGATCCCAATGTAAAGGTTTCATATTGTTACGTTGAGCCATTCTAAAGATACATTTTATTGCATTCCTAAAGGAACCCTTAATTTTTTTGGGATTCACAATGTTCCAGTTTTAGTTCCCGATAAGGGTATCAACGTGTAAAATTTGATTGTAATAGGTCAAGCCACATTTTCGTGGTGAGCCATGATATAAATGAATACTTTTGATTTTCCCACGGGAACTCTTGAATTTTCCGGGATAAAAAGTATCCTATGTGTTAACCCGGGCTATAAGGAACCACCATACAAAATTTTATCAAAATCGGCCTTGTAGTTTTTGCGTGATGCGCGAACATACAGACAGACAGACAGACAGACAAAAATTCCAAAAGTTGTTGTTTTGGCCTCTGTATCGTTAGTAATATCTACCACAGTTATTATTTTCCAAAAATATTTCATGTACAGACACGGCCCCGTTACAGTTTTATTATATTATAGACTAGCTTTTGCCCGCGGCTTCGCCCACGTGGACATAGCTTATATGACTCTTTTTGAGGGGAGTGGTGCGCGAGCCGCATTCAGCTCGCAAGCGTGGACATGAGTTTTCTCCAGGTACCTCAGGAACTGTATCGGGCTATTCGGATTAGCAGTCTTTATCACTTCCCACCACCTCAACAAATTCTATACAAAAAATCACAAAATACAAAAAAGGTTGACTATTTCATTCCCAGTGATACAGGCTACCTGCATGCCAAATTTCATCAAGATTGGTAGAGGTGTTGAAGTGTGAATAGGTAACAAACAAACAAACTCATTTTCACATTTATAATATTAAGTAAGGATTTCTAAATCTTAAATAAAATATAGAGCGTCGGTGGCAAAACGGTTAGGGCCACTACCTCCTGTCCGGAAGGCCGTGGTTCGAATCCTGCCACTTACCAATATCTATACGAATATCGATTTCATACTGGTATGTACGTTTATCCGACGCTCTTACGGTGAGAAAAACGTCGTGAGGAAACCTGCACACGCCTGCGAAGAAATTCGAAGCTTATATGTGAAGTCAATCAACCCGCAATGGGCCCGCGTGATTGTCTTAGGCCAGATCGCCCTAACTCAGGGCAGGTCGAACCCCTTGGTGGGGACGTATATAAACTGATATGATTAAATAACACATATACCTATATTATCAAAAAACTAATTCAAATCATTATAGGTATCAATCTAGTAATAAAATTTCCTAACAATATTAATATGGGTCAAATCCTCGAGTCGTATCAGCTCCAAAGGAGCCCATGACGCACTTCTTGTTGCCACGCTGAATGGCAATAGACAACCTTAGCAGCAGGTACATCTCCTCTCTCGAAGGCGAAGGCCAATCTCCTTTGTGAAGACAAAGGCCTCTGAGGGTTCAGCAGCCGGTTGTCTCACAGACCAGCGGCACAAAGCAGTAATTTCCCTCCAAGACCGCGTACTTATTATGCTTCTTTCTCGCCGCAAATTGAGCAGCAGTACCGAAAGGGTGAGGTGTGAGGCAGAAAAAGTGGCGTCCCAAAGCAGGCACGTTCCTCTCTGCCATGGCACCTGTTGAAACCCTCCGGCCTTTTGCCATCACATCGACTAAAGCCCGGCGGCTGCATCGAAGATGGAATATTCCATCTGGCCGAGACCAGTACCCTCTGAGTGAGGTCATTAAGGAATTGGTGACGTGGGAATCTTCACAAACAATGACCGCAACTCAGTGCGTGATGGCCAATTGCCTCCACCGTGGACCCGCAAATACATTGATTGAGTGAACCTATCACAGATATTGATATTGCAGGCGGAGAGCAACTGCCACACGCAAATAGTCGCCGTCAGAAGAGTTCCCATATCTGTGCCTCCTGATAAAAAAATGCTAAACTCGATTTATGTGTTTTTAATTTTTTTACACCATTGGAATCTGTAAAAAAATACCTATCGGTTCGTCTATGAAACACATCGCTACGTGCCATAGTTCCAGAGTTAGAGTTGTGTAAAGTAGCTTATGCTGAAAAATACATAAAAGAAATCCAATCAAAAGTATGAATTAATATTTTAATGTTTTAATACAACTTGAGCGCGTTTTATTATCCCTGCAGTGCCATCTATTGACATTCTGCTGCTATGATTATAATGTGTGGTATGTGTAGCTAATATGGAGAAAAAAGTACTCTATTGTTATTATTGTAAGTATCAATAGATCTAATTTCCCACGGGACCTCTTTAGTTTTCCGGGATAAAGAATACCCGACTATACAATGATGGTCAAAACACCCCATCCCAATGTAAAGGTTTCATATTGTTACGTTGAGCCATTCTAAAGATACAATTTTTTGCATTCCTGCAGGAACCTTTAATTTTTTTGGGATTCACAATGTTCCAGTTTTAGTTCGCGATATAGGGTATCAAAGTGTAAAATTAGATTGTAATATGTCAAGCCACATTTGCGTGGTGAGCCATTTTATAAATGAATACTTTTGATTTTCCCACGGGAACTCTTCAATTTTCCGGGATAAAAAGTATCCTATATGTTACCCCGGGCTATAAGGAACCACCATACAAAATTTCATCAAAATTGGCCCGGTAGTTTTTGCGTGATGCGCGAACATACAGACAGACAGACAGACAGACAGACAGACAGACAGACAGACAGACAAAAATTCCAAAAGTTGTTGTTTTGGCCTCTATATCGTTAGTAATGTCCACCACAGTTATTATTTTCCAAAAATATTTCATGTACAGACGCGGCTCCGTTACAGTTTTATTATATTATATATAGATATAGATAGATAGATTATCATCCACTGTTGGTGGTAAAAGAGGTTTCAGAGACCTCTGTAGGTAATAAGAAATTGTTCTTTTTTGAAATTTACAATGGTTACCAATATGTGAATAATCCGTTAAAATCAAGAGTAGTCGTTTATTCTGTTTCATCATTACAGCTCATATACGTCCCCACCGAGGGGCTCGAGCCTACCCTGAATCAGGGCGATTAGGCCTTAGTCGACCACGCGGGCCCAGTGCGGGTTGGTCGACTTCACACACAACTTGCGAGTTTCTTCGCAGGCGTGTGCAGGTTTCCTCACGATGTTTCCTTCACCGTTAAAGCAATCGGTAAGTATGTACGTAAGTTTTTGAAAAACTCATTGGTACATTTGCCGTCCAGATTTGAACCCGGTACCTCTAGTTAGATGGACCGAGTCGTTACCGGTTGAGCCACCGACGCTTTTTTTATTCTGTTTAATCTATTATAATTGCGTAGAAATAAGCAGTACTAATTATTGTGGGGAATGCAGGCAAAGGCCTTGGAATTTGGGCGCCGACTTATGAATATTGGGTTTGACTCCCGCTCAAATCCTTCCTGGTGCAAAGGATATTTGTAGCAGTACAGCGTGGCAATGCTGCGAGCAGTCTTTATAATTTTTTCAATAATTGTTTCGTGTCGCTTTTTCAGATAATAATATTTCAAGGAACCCATCATAGCAGCTGAAAGATCTCCACTGCTGGACAAAGGCCTTCCCCAAGGATTTTCACAACGATCGGTCCAGCAGCTTGACACGACCTTCACTAGGACGTTGGTCCACCGAGTGGAAGAGCTGCCTACGCTAAGTCTTCCATGCGTGGTCGCCGCTTGAGAACTTAACTACCCCAACAACCATGCAATTCTGAGAGCTATGTCTGTTACTATGGTTCTCCTACGAATCTGCTCGTTTCTGATTGGATCACGCAGTGATATTCTGAGCATAGCACGTTCCACTGCCCTTTGGGTGACTTTGAGCCTTATTATGAGGCACACAGTATGCGACCATGTCTCGTTTCTGTGTGTTATCACTAGAAACACACACTGGTCAAAGACTTTATGCTTGAGACACTGCGGTATTTGGGACGTGAAGATATCTGAAGATTCACGAACACTGCCCGTTGGATGCCGACATGGATTCGTCGATTGATCTCTTTCTCGAATTTGGACCTACTTAACTAGGCCGTTTGTCCCAGGTACACAGATTCGTCAACAACTTCGAGTGTAAAGTCTCCAACTTTCAAAGGAGTGGGTGCGACACGGACATTTAACATTATTCTCGTCTTTTCCATGTTCACTTTTAAACAAAAAAAAAATAATTTTTTTAATACTCTAATGAGCCGATCAAGCAATGTGCCTAGGTCTTCCATAGTCTCAGCCATGACCACGATATCGTCAGCGAATCGAAGGTGGGTGATGTACTCACCCATGATATTGAAGCCAAGTCCACAATAGTCCAGAAGCTTGAAAAAATCTTGCAGGGCGGCAGTGAACAGTTTCGGAAATATAACGCCTTTCTGTCTCACCCCTTTCTCCAGCCGGGTAGGTTTCGAATTCTGGCCCTGGAGGTGAATCGATATGGTGGCGTTTTCATAAAAACACTTCAATACCTCGATGTATACACGGTGTAAAAAAATGGTATAGGACCTGTTAACGGGGCTTCTACTAATCATACTAAATAACTTTCCCGAAGGAACCATACAAAAATGCACAAAATTGGTCAATCAGCTGATCGTTTTGTATGAAGCATTTTTTTTTGAGATTTCAGGAAACTAGTAGAACAAAAGTTGCTCAGTTTGATGAGTGAAACCCCCAGTTAACGGGACCTACACCAATTTTGTTACACTCTGTATATAGTCAATTCAGACTGAAGCACAGCCTTGTTTCCGACTGAATCAAAGGCTCTCTCATAGTCCACAAACGCCAAGCATAGTGGTTGATTATACTCTTCCGTAAGGTATTTTATAGGTAAAAAAACCATAAATTCCCTTTTCGGAAAAGCAGTCATAAAATATTGTGAACAATGATAAAGTAGGTAACTGTTTACTTCTACGCACTACACTACGGTGGTATAAAAATAATATACCTACTTTACCATAAGTTTAAAGATTTTTCACATCATTCATAAATTTAACTGCTATTTTGTAATTGCTATATGCAGCATTAATAATTTTCAAAATAACAAAAAAAAAATTAGGTACAAGCTTTTATTTGAAAAGAGTTTTTATGCTCAGAAGCCGAATGCTCAAATTAATATAAATACGCGGTAAATCAAAATACCAAAAGGATCTATTGTCACCAGGAATACGGCTTCATTCCAAATTTCGGATTAATCGGACCCCTGGAAGTTGTTCTAAAATCAATCGCAAAATTTGAACCAAACCAACATACTCGTACATACATTGCAAGTTAAATATAAGCTTTTAAAAAGTATCCACAACATTGGCTGAACTTTCATTCAAATGGTCTATAGTAAACAACACCTAGGCATACCCTGGACACTTCATACAACGGGGCAGAAATGACATTTCAAAAAAGGAATGGCGGAACAAACAAAATGGTGGCGAAATCCTACACGTTCGACAACTAAACTGTAACCAATCTGTATTAAACTGGGTGACGAGGGGGTAAGGTCGCAATCTAGAGAGCGGCAGGGAGTGTCCATACTGTATTTTAGTACTAATATATACAGGGTGAAATTTTTGAACCCCACCTGGTGGGAAAGCACTCTACATACTGGAGATAGACAATTTTACTCAAAGGAAACGTTCCTTTATTTTTAAAAAGAAACAGAACTGCATTCACAGATTTTCGAAAATGGGAATCGAACTGGGTAAAATCCGAAAAAATAACAACCTGTACTTTTACGGCATCGATCGACAGGGGTCAATCATAAGGATCAAATCTCTCTAACAAACGTGGTAAATTAAATGAAAGGAAAACCATGAAATCTAAACTTTTTTAATTGAACGAATAAAAGGGTAAATTAACTAATTAGTTGCTCGAAATGAGCTCCATTTTGTTGGATACAGAAATTTATTCTTTTAAGTAATTCATTTCCAGTAACTTTTAATATCGAGTTGTGATGAATATTCATAATCGTATTGTGCACCTCAGCTCTTAACTCGTTTACAGTTGCATAGGAATTTTGGTAAATTCGATTTTTTACATATCCCCATAAAAAAAAATCTAAAGGGGTGAGATCTGGTGATCTCGCAGGCCATCTGATTGTGCCGTTTGAACCGATCCAGGTATTGAAATAGTTATTGACATAGGCAGTGGTGATTCTGCTGTTATGGGCCGGAGCACCATCTTGCTGTAGAATTACTTGGTTTCGCTCTTCCTCAGGAAAAAAACATTTAACTTATTTCTTTGGAGATCCAGTGTTTAGATGACCTTCGTACACGTGGATTATTAAACTGTATTTCTCATAATTCCGCACCAGACGTTAAAAGAGAATCTTACGTGACTGTTAGTTTCATGAACACGAACAGGATTCACTCGAGACCAATAATGGTTATTGCGGCGGATGTACATGCCGTTATTACTAAAGTTGGTTTCGTCACTCCATACAATGTTACTCAAAAAAGTGGGGTTACGGGCAACTTCTGTCAGAATGTTTTGATAAAATTGTAGTCGTCTGTCACGATCCCCAGGAGGCAATTTTTGAACCAACCGATCTTCACGATTACATTTATACTTATACTTTTTCAGCACTTTAAGTACGCGAGTTTGGGTGGTTCCAATTTCTTCGGCAGCTTCTCTGCTTGAAGCCTTTGGATATGCTTCGAAGTATGTTAAAACACTTACATCAAAATCGGAATAGTCCTGCAGAGGACATTGCTATTGCCTTTTGTAACTACCAGTATTTTTTAAATTATCAACCATTCTCTTCAAAACAAATCGAGTTCCTACTTGTCGGTCCCGATATCTCTCTACATACCACCGCAGAGCTAAATTAACATCTTTGTGATTTAAAAAATAAGCTTCCATTAAATCAAATTGTTCTTGATAAGCAATTATTACGGTGAGCTGACAAATATGAAATGATTTGTATAAACAATAAAATGTGAATAAAAAAAGACTATTGCAGGGCGTTCTATTTCACTATTCTATTTTTAAATATTCCATTTTTAAATGCTATGTCCAGCCAGCATTACAAACCCATGCAAAATGCAATCTTCTTATCTAAATAGTTCTTCGTCATTTTAAATGACGTCAAGGATAATTAATAATCTATATAATATAATAAAACTGTAACGGAGCCGCGTCTGTACATGAAATATTTTTGGAAAATAATAACTGTGGTGGACATTACTAACGATATAGAGGCCAAAACAACAACTTTTGGAATTTTTGTCTGTCTGTCTGTCTGTATGTTCGCGCATCACGCAAAAACTACCGGGCCAATTTTGATGAAATTTTGTATGGTGGTTCCTTATAGCCCGGGGTAACATATAGGATACTTTTTATCCCGGAAAATTGAAGAGTTCCCGTGGGAAAATCAAAAGTATTCATTTATAAAATGGCTCACCACGCAAATGTGGCTTGACATATTACAATCTAATTTTACACTTTGATACCCTATATCGCGAACTAAAACTGGAACATTGTGAATCCCAAAAAAATTAAAGGTTCCTGCAGGAATGCAAAAAATTGTATCTTTAGAATGGCTCAACGTAACAATATGAAACCTTTACATTGGGATGGGGTGTTTTGACCATCATTGTATAGTCGGGTATTCTTTATCCCGGAAAACTAAAGAGGTCCCGTGGGAAATTAGATCTATTGATACTTACAATAATAACAATAGAGTACTTTTTTCTCCATATTAGCTACACATACCACACATTATAATCATAGCAGCAGAATGTCAATAGATGGCACTGCAGGGATAATAAAACGCGCTCAAGTTGTATTAAAACATTAAAATATTAATTCATACTTTTGATTGGATTTCTTTTATGTATTTTTCAGCATAAGCTACTTTACACAACTCTAACTCTGGAACTATGGCACGTAGCGATGTGTTTCATAGACGAACCGATAGGTATTTTTTTACAGATTCCAATGGTGTAAAAAAATTAAAAACACATAAATCGAGTTTAGCATTTTTTTATCAGGAGGCACAGATATGGGAACTCTTCTGACGGCGACTATTTGCGTGTGGCAGTTGCTCTCCGCCTGCAATATCAATATCTGTGATAGGTTCACTCAATCAATGTATTTGCGGGTCCACGGTGGAGGCAATTGGCCATCACGCACTGAGTTGCGGTCATTGTTTGTGAAGATTCCCACGTCACCAATTCCTTAATGACCTCACTCAGAGGGTACTGGTCTCGGCCAGATGGAATATTCCATCTTCGATGCAGCCGCCGGGCTTTAGTCGATGTGATGGCAAAAGGCCGGAGGGTTTCAACAGGTGCCATGGCAGAGAGGAACGTGCCTGCTTTGGGACGCCACTTTTTCTGCCTCACACCTCACCCTTTCGGTACTGCTGCTCAATTTGCGGCGAGAAAGAAGCATAATAAGTACGCGGTCTTGGAGGGAAATTACTGCTTTGTGCCGCTGGTCTGTGAGACAACCGGCTGCTGAACCCTCAGAGGCCTTTGTCTTCACAAAGGAGATTGGCCTTCGCCTTCGAGAGAGGAGATGTACCTGCTGCTAAGGTTGTCTATTGCCATTCAGCGTGGCAACAAGAAGTGCGTCATGGGCTCCTTTGGAGCTGATACGACTCGAGGATTTGACCCATATTAATATTGTTAGGAAATTTTATTACTAGATTGATACCTATAATGATTTGAATTAGTTTTTTGATAATATAGGTATATGTGTTATTTAATCATATCAGTTTATATACGTCCCCACCAAGGGGTTCGACCTGCCCTGAGTTAGGGCGATCTGGCCTAAGACAATCACGCGGGCCCATTGCGGGTTGATTGACTTCACATATAAGCTTCGAATTTCTTCGCAGGCGTGTGCAGGTTTCCTCACGACGTTTTTCTCACCGTAAGAGCGTCGGATAAACGTACATACCAGTATGAAATCGATATTCCTATAGATATTGGTAAGTGGCAGGATTCGAACCACGGCCTTCCGGACAGGAGGTAGTGGCCCTAACCGTTTTGCCACCGACGCTCTATATTTTATTTAAGATTTAGAAATCCTTACTTAATATTATAAATGTGAAAATGAGTTTGTTTGTTTGTTACCTATTCACACTTCAACACCTCTACCAATCTTGATGAAATTTGGCATGCAGGTAGCCTGTATCACTGGGAATGAAATAGTCAACCTTTTTTGTATTTTGTGATTTTTTGTATAGAATTTGTTGAGGTGGTGGGAAGTGATAAAGACTGCTAATCCGAATAGCCCGATACAGTTCCTGAGGTACCTGGAGAAAACTCATGTCCACGCTTGCGAGCTGATTGCGGCTCGCGCACCACTCCCCTCAAAAAGAGTCATATAAGCTATGTCCACGTGGGCGAAGCCGCGGGCAAAAGCTAGTAATATAATAAAACTGTAACGGAGCCGCGTCTGTACATGAAATATTTTTGGAAAATAATAACTGTGGTGGACATTACTAACGATATAGAGGCCAAAACAACAACTTTTGGAATTTTTGTCTGTCTGTCTGTCTGTCTGTCTGTCTGTATGTTCGCGCATCACGCAAAAACTACCGGGCCAATTTTGATGAAATTTTGTATGGTGGTTCCTTATAGCCCGGGGTAACATATAGGATACTTTTTATCCCGGAAAATTGAAGAGTTCCCGTGGGAAAATCAAAAGTATTCATTTATAAAATGGCTCACCACGCAAATGTGGCTTGACATATTACAATCTAATTTTACACTTTGATACCCTATATCGCGAACTAAAACTGGAACATTGTGAATCCCAAAAAAATTAAAGGTTCCTGCAGGAATGCAAAAAATTGTATCTTTAGAATGGCTCAACGTAACAATATGAAACCTTTACATTGGGATGGGGTGTTTTGACCATCATTGTATAGTCGGGTATTCTTTATCCCGGAAAACTAAAGAGGTCCCGTGGGAAATTAGATCTATTGATACTTACAATAATAACAATAGAGTACTTTTTTCTCCATATTAGCTACACATACCACACATTATAATCATAGCAGCAGAATGTCAATAGATGGCACTGCAGGGATAATAAAACGCGCTCAAGTTGTATTAAAACATTAAAATATTAATTCATACTTTTGATTGGATTTCTTTTATGTATTTTTCAGCATAAGCTACTTTACACAACTCTAACTCTGGAACTATGGCACGTAGCGATGTGTTTCATAGACGAACCGATAGGTATTTTTTTACAGATTCCAATGGTGTAAAAAAATTAAAAACACATAAATCGAGTTTAGCATTTTTTTATCAGGAGGCACAGATATGGGAACTCTTCTGACGGCGACTATTTGCGTGTGGCAGTTGCTCTCCGCCTGCAATATCAATATCTGTGATAGGTTCACTCAATCAATGTATTTGCGGGTCCACGGTGGAGGCAATTGGCCATCACGCACTGAGTTGCGGTCATTGTTTGTGAAGATTCCCACGTCACCAATTCCTTAATGACCTCACTCAGAGGGTACTGGTCTCGGCCAGATGGAATATTCCATCTTCGATGCAGCCGCCGGGCTTTAGTCGATGTGATGGCAAAAGGCCGGAGGGTTTCAACAGGTGCCATGGCAGAGAGGAACGTGCCTGCTTTGGGACGCCACTTTTTCTGCCTCACACCTCACCCTTTCGGTACTGCTGCTCAATTTGCGGCGAGAAAGAAGCATAATAAGTACGCGGTCTTGGAGGGAAATTACTGCTTTGTGCCGCTGGTCTGTGAGACAACCGGCTGCTGAACCCTCAGAGGCCTTTGTCTTCACAAAGGAGATTGGCCTTCGCCTTCGAGAGAGGAGATGTACCTGCTGCTAAGGTTGTCTATTGCCATTCAGCGTGGCAACAAGAAGTGCGTCATGGGCTCCTTTGGAGCTGATACGACTCGAGGATTTGACCCATATTAATATTGTTAGGAAATTTTATTACTAGATTGATACCTATAATGATTTGAATTAGTTTTTTGATAATATAGGTATATGTGTTATTTAATCATATCAGTTTATATACGTCCCCACCAAGGGGTTCGACCTGCCCTGAGTTAGGGCGATCTGGCCTAAGACAATCACGCGGGCCCATTGCGGGTTGATTGACTTCACATATAAGCTTCGAATTTCTTCGCAGGCGTGTGCAGGTTTCCTCACGACGTTTTTCTCACCGTAAGAGCGTCGGATAAACGTACATACCAGTATGAAATCGATATTCGTATAGATATTGGTAAGTGGCAGGATTCGAACCACGGCCTTCCGGACAGGAGGTAGTGGCCCTAACCGTTTTGCCACCGACGCTCTATATTTTATTTAAGATTTAGAAATCCTTACTTAATATTATAAATGTGAAAATGAGTTTGTTTGTTTGTTACCTATTCACACTTCAACACCTCTACCAATCTTGATGAAATTTGGCATGCAGGTAGCCTGTATCACTGGGAATGAAATAGTCAACCTTTTTTGTATTTTGTGATTTTTTGTATAGAATTTGTTGAGGTGGTGGGAAGTGATAAAGACTGCTAATCCGAATAGCCCGATACAGTTCCTGAGGTACCTGGAGAAAACTCATGTCCACGCTTGCGAGCTGATTGCGGCTCGCGCACCACTCCCCTCAAAAATAGTCATATAAGCTATGTCCACGTGGGCGAAGCCGCGGGCAAAAGCTAGTTACTAATATAAGTAATCTGATGGACCATTGAGTAAAAGTGCTTTATTTATCTTATTGAATTTACAAGTTTAGATTTCATGGTTTTCCTTTCATTTAATTTACCACGTTTGTTAGAGAGATTTGATCCTTATGCTTGACCCTATCGATCGATGCCGTAAAAGTACAGGGTGTTATTTTTTTAGGATTTTACCCGGTTCGATTCCTGGGTGTGGCAAGCGAATTTTCGAAAATCTGTGAATGCAGTTCTGTTTCTTTTTAAAATAAAGGAATGTTTCCTTTCAGTAAAATTGTCTATCTCCAGCATGTAGAGTACTTTCCCTCCAGGTGGCGTTCAAAAATTTCATCCTGTATACTTTGACCTAGGTAGGTATAAACTATTTTATTCGTAAAAGTTTAATCACTTAGCTCTACTTGAGCTGAACTTGCTCCCGGATGGTCTCAGCAGCTCTCTTACAAGAGGATTAGGCAAATTCGACTCAGGCGCCTGGCGCTCGCAATGCTCCTGAATGGTAACAAGAAAGGTACATATAGTTCGTTTGCTGAATTAAGGCTTATTCCGCCGCCAACGACCGTTTTGTAACCACTTTTTAATAAAATTAAGGATCTTTTTATCGAAAAAAATAATGTTTGGTAATTTACAGGATCATCATCATCATATCAGCCGGAAATCGTCCACTGCTGGACAAAGGCCTCCCCCAAAGATTTCCACGACGACCGGTCCTGCGCTGATAGCATCCATCGGCTTCCCGCGATCTTCACCATGTCGTCGGTCCACCGCGTGGGAGGCCTGCCTACGCTACGGTTTCCGGTGCGCGGTAGCCACTCGAGAACTTTACTGCCCCATCGGCCATCTGTTCTACGAGCTATGTGCCCTGCCCACTGCCACTTCAGTTTAGGGATTCTGTGAGCTATGTTGGTTACTTTAGTTCTCCTGCGGATCTCCTCGTTTCTGATTCGATCACGTAGAGAAACTCCGAGCATAGCACGCTCCATTGCCCTTTGGGTGACCTTGAGCCTTCTTATGAGGCCCATAGTAAGCGACCATGTCTCAGTTCCGTAAGTCATCACTGGCAATATACACTGGTCAAAGACCTTAGTCTTGAGACACTGCGGTATTTGGGACGTGAAGATATTGCGAAGCTTTCCGAACGCTGCCCAGCCGAGTTGGATTCGTCGATTGATCTCTTTCTTGAAGTTGGACCTGCCTAGCTGGACTGTTTGTCCCAGGTATACATATTCGTCAACAACTTCCAGTGTAGAGTCTCCAACCGTTAGAGGGATGGGTGCGACACGGACATTTAACATAATTTTCGTCTTGTCCATGTTCATTTTAAGACCCACTTGTTAAGGGACTTTACTGAGGCCATCGAGCATTGTGCTTAGGTCTTCCATAGTCTCAGCCATGACCACGATATCGTCAGCGAATCGGAGGTGGGATATGTACTCGCCGTCGATATTGATGCCGAGTCCACCCCAGTCCAGAAGCTTAAAAACATCTTCCAGGGCGGCGGTGAACAGTTTCGGAGATATAACGTCGCCCTGTCTCTCCCCTCGCTGCAACTGGATAGGTTTCGAGTTCTGGTCCTGGAGGCGAACCGACATGGTGGCGTTTTCATACAAATACTTCAACACCTCGATGTATCGATGGTCAATTTGGCACCGCTGGAGAGACTGTAGCACAGCCCAGGTTTCGACTGAATCAAAGGCCTTCTCATAGTCCACAAACGCCAAGCATAGTGGCTGATTGTACTCTTCAGTCTTCTGTATAATCCAGCCGCAGTGTATGTATGTGGTCTATGGTACTAAAGCCTTTTCGAAAACCGGCTTGTTCGGGAGGCTGGAAGTCGTCAAACCTGCGTGCGAGACGATTCGTAATGACTCTCTAAAACAGCTTGTAGACATGGCTCAGAAGTGAGAAGGGTCTGTAGTTCTTCAGTAGGGTGTTGTCACCCTTTTTGAAGAAAAGCACGACTACACTTCTGTGCCATGCCTTAGGCGTTTGTCCCTCGAGTATAAAGGAATTAAATAACTTCTAAAGAGCTTTTAGTACCGGTGATCCACCTGCTTTCAGAAGTTCAGCCGTAAATCCATCATCACCCGGTGCCTTTTTGTTCTTGAGCTGTTTGAGACCCATCATAATCTCGTACAGGCTACGGCTACGTACGGGATATCTTTGGTATAGTGTCGGGTTAGTCTGGTTCTTGGGTCTTTAGCTAGATCGCTGACAGGCAAACGTGTGGTCTTGTACAATTGTCCATAGAACTTCTCAGCTTCTTCCAGCAACTCAGTCTTAGACGATATGGTCCTGACATCCTCAGTCTTCAGCTTGGTCAGTTGGCTTTGTCCAACAGACAGATCTCTCGCGAACACTTTTGAGCCTTTGTTGTGCTCAATCGCCTCTTTAATACAATTTGTATTATAGTGGCGTAAATCGCGAGTTAGGGACTTAGAGATCTGCCTGTTTAGTTGGCGATATTGAGTAGCGTCTTCAGAGGACTGCAAAACCAATCTGCGTCTTTCTTCCATGAGGTTGCAGGTGAAGTCGGAGATTTTTTTGGTTCTGTTTGAACGGCGAGTTTTAAAAATCTTAGACCCAACCGTTTGGACCATTTCCACGTACCTGTCATTATAATCGTCCACATTCTCGCAGTCTCCTAGGCATTCGAAACGATTGTGCAACTCGAGCTGAAAGCTCTCGAGGTTTTGGAGCTGGATGGGCGCCGGTCGGAGCGTAGACTTCATCAGTCGACATCTTTCTAGCTTGGTCTTTAGATTCAATGCGCCTCTGACCATCCGGTGATCGCTTCCTGTTTTGACTGAATTGATCACGGAGACATCATTGAATATTTGCCTCCTTGTCGACAAGATGAAGTCTATCTCGTTCTTCGTTACGCCATTGGGATGCAACCATGTCCACTTCCGCTATTATGACTTTTTGAAGAAGGAGTTCATCATAAAGAGGCTCTCCTTCTCCATAAAGTTGGCCAGCATCTGGCCACGTGCATTTCTTACTCCATATCCAAATTGCCCCACTCTAAGCTCACCATCGCTTCGTTTGCCCAGTTTCGAGTTAAAGTCCCTCATAACAACAGTATAATGGGTCCTGGTGCTATGTAAGGCTGTAGAGATGTCCTCATACATAGTCTCTACCTCGTTGTCGGAGTGTTCCGTAGTCAGCGCGTATACCTCTATGACCTTCATAGAATACCGTTTGGTGATTCTGAGTATAAGGTATGCTACCCTTGTCGAAACGCTCACGATTTGGACCACATTGTTAATCAGGGACTTGTGGACGAGAAACCCGACAGCACCCTGGGACTGTTGGTCGCCCTCCCGGAAATAGAGCAGGTTTCCGGATTTAAGGATCATGGTGTCCTCTCCCTCTCTTCGGACTTCACATAAACCTACGATATCCCACCGTAACCTGCTCAATACTTCTTCGAGTTCTGTAAGTTTCTCATCAGTCTGCAGTTTACGCGTGTTGTAAGTTGCCAGGGCCAAAGGTCGTTGGGTTTGGTAGCCTGGCATCTGCCGGGGATTCTTCGCACCCCCCACCCCGCCGTTACCATGACTGCTACCGGAGCCAGGAATAGCGGGGCCGCCGGGGACTAGGGGCCGTTTTCTGGGTGTGGATTTCATAGGGGGGTTTTGCCGTAATCGCCACGCTTGGCAGGCGGGTTGGCGATCGCAGCGTGATTGCAGGTGTGTTGCAATGCACGGAAAGGACGCTGCTGCCCATCCTCCGGTTTTAAGTCCCTTAGTCGACTCTTACGACACCCATTGGAAGAGATGGGATGGTCCTATTCTTAGCCGGGAACCATACGGTGAGAATTTTTACAGGATATGAGGAGTGATCTAGATTCAATTTTAATACACAGAACTATAGAAAAAAAAATCCTAAAGCCCGTTTTTTTTCTAGTTGTAACCATAGAACTGTTGCAATTTTAATCGAAACATTATGATAATGTATAAACTTATCGCCCTGATTCAGGGTAGGCTCGAGCCCCTCGGTGGGGACGTATATGAGCTGTAATGATGATGATGATAAACTTATTAACAAAATAATATAAAATGATTTTGTTTTCTTAATTTTTGGAAATTCATCTTATTTTATTTATAATGAATTAAAAACCCACAATTTTCGGCGAGGCGAAAGATCTGCTCTCCTGATCGTTCTTCTCCAGAGATATCGTTTCTGGGTCGTACTATCTGTCAGACCCCGACTTAAATGGATGTCAGTTATTAAGAAAGACATCGTTTCTTAATAACTGACATCCATGTTAGTTGGGGTCTGCCGCGGCTTTTTGGTCCTGAGTCAAGCTGTAGCACTTTTTCCTTTTTTTTATTCATAATTGGTAAGCCCTTGGCATCATCTCTGGAAGCGGGCTTACCAAGATTCCCCGATACAATGGACAACTGGCTATCTTATCTTCAAGCCGGAATACATCAATGATGTTAAAATTGATGTTTGGCGGTAAGATTTAAATAAGATGGTGGTAGCTAGCCAGGCGGGCGTAGAAAATGTCCTTCCACCAACCAAACCGAGTCTTACAAAGTTAGACTCCGCCGGGAATCGAACCCGCGACCTCCCAATGTGAAGCTAATGGACTTAGCCACGGAGGCGGTTAAAACATTAGACCTGAAAACAATAAACTCCTTTTTTTGTGGACAATCGTGTAAAAATACATCTAAAAATAAAAATAACGCTTTCCATAAAACCACCTTGCTTTAGATATAAATTTTAATTTTATTTTATGCGTATGGAATACTCAGTTGTTAAGAGCAGACTCCTAGCGCGGCAATGGTGAACAAACTAATATTTAACCTTACGGTATCAGCTTTACAGTTGAATTTCGCGTTGAGTGCACATTTTCGTTTATTGCGAGCTTAGAAAACATTCTAGGAAATTTTTTTTTAACCGTTTTATCAATACCTTTATTCTCGTGCTGTGGGTATTTATTTCAGGCGACTAACTTATGAAATATAGGAGAAAAATCGAATAATATCTCAAAACTACGTAGTTTTTAAAAATTAAAAGTATGGAGCGAAAAGTAATAAAACGTGTTTTTGTTTTAGCCGTACCTAAGAAGTGGATCAAAGAATCAGATGTGTAGTTTTTACATTCAGCAAACTTGCGGCTGACTTAAAATATTTTCTAGCAAAAATGCAGTTATTTTGGGAGCCTTCTCTTAATACAATGTGGATGTTCTGTACTATTACCATATCTGTGGTTCTAGGGTGGAAATGATAAATGTTTACAGGCGATTGTTTCGTATCTATGCAAGATAATTAAAAAGTGAAAACTGATTTCTTTTCTACCTTACATTGTGCATAATTAATGGTTCCTAAAAAAAATGTATAGTCAGAAAAAAAGATACCGCCAAAAAATATTTTGGCCCCTTAACAGTGGCTTTTCTAAACACTACCGAAATGTTTTTTTTAAACATTGTACAAACAATATATTATATCATGAGCCGAAATTGCTATTTATTTATGTAGAGGGTCATATGAAAGTGCTTAACTTCACTGGTCTAACTCCTTAAATTTTTAATTGATAACAATGAAAATATCATTAGAGTAAAATTTCAATTAAATTGAGTTACTTGATAAGACAAGTATTAAATTATGAATGGAGCGTCGGGGGCTTAATAGCAAGGGCCGCTACTTCCTGTCTGGAAGATCGTGGTTCGAATCCTGCCACGTACCAATGTGTTTTCGAAATTCGAATTCATATGTACGTTTATCCGACGCTCTAACGGCGAAGGAAAACATCGTGAGGAAACCTGCACACGCCTGCGAAGAACTCCGGGTGGTCGACCAAGGTCCGATTGCCTTAATTCAGGGTAGGTTCGAGCCCCTCCATGGGGACGTATATGGGCTGATATGATGATGAAATTTCGAATAGCTAAACACATTTTTAACGGGTTAAATTGATTCATATGGTCTAAAGATCAATCGTTCCGCTTTAAAAACGCTTTTAACAGTATTTGAAACTGTTTTTAGAATACCGCTAGGACTATAAGTAAATCGATAAACGAGTGTGTGTGTGTGTACTGTGCAGTTCTTCTTATAAAATACTAGCTGTTTCCCGCGGTTTCACCCGCGTGGACAACGTTTCTATGACTTTTCGAGGGTGCGCAGTGCGCGAGCCGCAAGCGGCTCGCGAGCGTGGTAGAAAGTAGCCTATGTCTGAATCCAGGTCCTAATCTGTCTACCTACCAAATTTCAGCCAAATCCGTTCAGTAGTTTTTGCGGGAAAGCGTAACAGACAGACAGAGTTACTTTCACATTTATAATATTAGTTATTAGTAGGGATGTAGGATTTTATTGAAAAAAAGTATTTTATTTGAAACCAGTTTTAACTCCGGTGTTCCGGTCTAAATCTGGAGTTGCAAAATAGTAAAAAAATCGTTCCGAACTCCGGAGTTACGAAGCTCTGGAACTCTGGATGGAAAGCCCTAATTGCAACTTTAGTTAGGTTTGAAATCACGTTTTTTTTAAAAAATGAAATAAATAAGTGTGGCTTAATCGAAATAACGGCGCCACATGTCATGAAGAAAGTTTTTGATGGGATTCTAAATACTGATTAATCACATTATCCAAGTTTACATCAAAGCGGGGAGGTCGTCTTCTTGGGCGCCTTTTCGCTGGAAATGCGCCATAATTTTGCAAATTGCGATACATTTTTGTGAAGTAAACATGGCTCGGATTTTTTTTGTCAGTTGTCAGCGAGTTTGCTATTGCAGTTATTTTGATACAAGTGCTTGAGCGTATCACGATTTTCTAAATTTGTAAAAGCCATATTTGATTCATATCAAACGTATTTAAGAAAGCAAAACAAAGCGTTATCATTACATTCTTACAAAAGAACATTATATCAAAACGAAATTGAAAATGAATAAATAATGTTTCCAATCAGCTGACTTAAAAAGCTGACTTAAAAAGTGAACAGAATAAAACTGATCTCTTTGGTCCAGTTCAAATTAGCAATAAAATATTTTTTATTTAGGTAAAGTTTTTACTAATTTAGAAAATGTAGACATTTTTATAGCTAAAAAAAACAAAAAAAAATCGTCGGTATTTTTTTTATCTGACCATAATCTTTTTTAGAAACCATTAATTATGCACAATGTACTCGTAAGGTAGTAAAGAAATCAGTTTTCACTTTTTAATTATCTTGCATAGATACGAAACAATCGCTTGTAAACTGTAAAGACTTATCGTTTCCATCACGACCTCAGATAAAATAATTATATTTTTAACAATTGAGGAGCTGAGAACAGGTATTTACCTACTATTGGTAGACAAAACCGGTTTTCGGCGGTAGATATACGATAAATGATAATATATTGTCACGTATTGTCTTTGGTTGATATTTTTATTATTATTTGATAACGTTTTTTATCGCCAATTTTTGTTACCTAGGTTGTTCTTAGATCGGTCTCAAATAAGGATAGGTTATAGATATGTTTATTTTCCATTAAGGTTCCGTAGACCCAAAGGGTGACCAACGGTACCCTGTTACTAAACATCCGTCTGTCTGTGGGCTGTATTTCATAAACTGGACAGTTGAAATTTTCACAGTGTTGGGAGATTTATGCAATTTATATCTACTACAAATTGTTAGGGTTCGCTATTATTAAAACGTTATTTTGATTTTATAGACGAATTTTAGTCTGGTAGATTTAATAATTTTTCTGTGGCAACTTCATCTCGAATGTGATTGGCCTAGCTAAAGCGAACCAGTGAGACACGCGTTATTTTCAACCAATGAGAGAGCTTGCCTTCCCCGCCATAAAATATTCTCATGGCGGAAGGCGCTGGCTAGTCGCGTCACTTTTTGCTGGACGATTGTGAAAAACGGTTCTGTCTGCGAAAAATAAAGAAAGTGATTGATTTAACCAACTGAGTTTTCTCTAAGTCCATTCCGAGTATAGGTCATCTTACACTTCAGAAGTTGGATATCGAACAACAAAACGTGAGTAAACGCCCAAAATCATAACCTATTATTACCTTTGAATTTCATTGCGCTACATTCAAGTACCTGCTAAAATGACGTAAAAATAGTGACGTAATTTTGCGTGCCACGTGCTACATTGCCCTTACCTCCAAATGCTGTGGCCCAATGCACCCTTCGAGAATAGGTAGGCTATACTTTAAAAACACGTGTGTACATGCAAGTGCATTGTGGGCCCCCCTCCCCCCCCGAGTCCAACATTTGATTATGTGGTCATATGGCACCTACCCCTATCCTACATTCAAAGAGGTTCAAAAATTTGCTTATTTTTGGGCTAGGATCAACGGTTACCGAGATATTTGACTTTTTAAAAAAAAATAGTTTCGTAATTAATGTTTTCATTTTTCACCTTTTACGAGTTCCCCGACGATGAGTGAGCCGCCTGGACGGAGCAGTCGAGACTCGAACCGACGAAGACTCGAGACTCCAGATCGCAGGGACCCGCGGTCTACCACTCGGGGCCGAAGCAGGCTACGAGCCCGTAGTCCGAGCCATCCCCGACTGAACCATGAAGCTGAGTTGGGGCGCGAGAGAATAGCATTGTTGGAAAGGGAACTGCGACGTGAGCGCGAGCGGTTTCTCGAGGCCCAAGATCGCCGGCTGTCTACGGCGTCGAGGCCCGTCGTCGTGCATCGCGAGGAACGTCGCAGCCGAGCTGAGCAACGTGTGGATGCTCGCGCAGGGTCACGTGCAGAGCGACGTGGCGACGCGAGACGAGGGTGTTTCGAGGATCAAGAACCTCGGCGTTCTACGGCATCGAGGCCTGCCGTCGTGCATCGCGACGAAAGCCGCAGCCGAGCTGAGCATCGTGTGGGTTCAGACGCAGAGTCGCGTGCAGAGCGACGCGGCGACGTGGGACAATCAGACAGGTCACGTAGCCCTTCTGTTTCGAAGAAAAACTTCATTGATATTTTAAACAGTATCAGAGATGGTTTTACATTACGGTCATTTACTCAGAGCACACAAAAATTAGATCAAAAAAACATACTTCCTTATTTTGACCCTTCTACCAAAAATCAGCGAATAGACGTGTGGTTGAAGAAAGTTAACGAGTGTGCTTCCGTATATGGCTGGGATGATAGAACCACCACTCATTTTGCTATGCCCAAACTCCAGGGCCTGGCCAAAACGTGGTATGAAGGTCTAAATTCTATATTGTTTTCTTGGCAAGAGTGGCAAGAAAAGCTAATGACTGCTTTTCCCTACGAACAAAATTATGGCCAGGCCTTGGAAGACATGCTTAAAAGGAAAAGCAAATTTGGTGAGCCTTTAGATGTTTACTATTACGAGAAGTTAACGCTTCTTAACCAATGCGATATTGTAGGAAAACGTGCAGTAGATTGCATTATTCACGGCATCACTGATAGGACTTTGAGATCTAGTGCTCTGGCATTACGCTGTTCACACCCTGATCAACTATTACAGTTTTTGGTTAGTTACAAAGACTCTCAACAGATAATGTCAGAACGTGTTAGCTTAAGAAACAAGAATACTGAAAATTCTAGCTTTACTAACTTGCATTATCCGAAACAAGGTCCCAATAATAGGCCAGGTCAGTCAGTGGGCTGCTACAATTGTAAGGAAAAGGGGCATAGTTTCATGTACTGTCCAAAACCTTTGATAAGATGTACGCGATGCCATAAAGTTGGGCATATGGCTGATAAATGTCATGCTAAGGTCGAAGATAAAGTGGTCAATGAAAATAATGTATCCAAGACCATGTGCATAGATTCTATGAATAGTCAGAATAGTCGTAACTTAGATTCAAAATTCAAAAAAGAGGTCAAATTGAATGGGGTGTTGACTGAAGCATTTGTGGACTTTGGCAGCGAAGTTACTTTAGTAAAAGAATCGGTTGCTTTCAATTTAGGTTTGTCACATAACAATGTTCCATCGCTAATGAAAGGATTTGGAAACACCATTGTTCAATCCCTTGGAGAGTTGACAGTTGATATTAATGTTGATGGGGTAGATGCTACGGTATCGTGTAAGGTGGTCGATGACAAACTATTGGAAGCGCCGGTGCTCATAGGTCAGTCATTTACAGAACAACCTCACATTGTAGTGTACAAAACAGCGAACACGTTGCAATTTTTGAATATCGAGAATGAAATGCCTCAATGTAGTGAAACAATTAATGATATTGGCAATTCGATAAAGATAAAATTGAATTGTGTAGTAGAACTGTATGGCGCGGCATCTGTACGTGCACAGACTGACCCTTCTTTTAATGGTAGTATCCTACTGAGTAGTGGTATTGCAGGAAAACCCGATGCACAGTATTTTATATATGGAGGTCTTTATCGTTCCAAGAATGGTCGTGTCAATGTAGGAGTAATTCCCTGCTCCAGTTATTGTAAGATTCCGGTCAATAACGTCTTTTGTCGTGCAGAACGAGTTGATTATGTAAACAGAGTGGTCTTGACCACCCCCGAGATATCCGACCTATCGGGCCCTGATTTTGAAGAAAGTCAGGTTCGTATAGGGAAAGATGTTACTGATGATGATAGGCACAAGTTGCTAGAATTATTAAAGAGATATAAGCACTGTTTTACCTCCTCGCTTAAAGACTTAGGGTGCACTAACGTGACAGAAATGAACATCGAGCTAAATAGTCAGCGGCCTGTCGTGTATCGACCATACAGGTTATCTCATCACGAACGTGAGGTAGCAAATTCCATGGTGAATGAAATGCTTGAAGCGGGGATAGTCAGAGAGTCTGTTTCTGATTATGCCAGCCCAATTTTACTTGTTCGCAAAAAGGATGGATCGCATAGGATGTGTATCGATTATCGAATGTTAAATTCGATCACTGTAAAGGAAAGATACCCGATGCCTATCATTGACGATGAAATAGCTAGACTCTCGGGACAGGCCTGTTTTGTCTCACTTGACCTTTCTTCTGGCTATTATCAAGTGCCCATTGCAGAAAGGAGTAAACATCTTACCTCGTTTGTCACTCCAGATGGCCAGTACGAATTTAATCGCATGCCGTTTGGATTGGCGAACGCCCCAGCCGTTTTTCAGCGGATGATTAACAGTATCTTAGGATCGAATCGTTTTAATAAAGTGACAGCATATATTGATGATATATTGATTTATGGGAAGGATGCTACTGAATGTTTGGAGCGGCTTGAGGATATCTTGCAGTTGATAGAGAATGCGAACCTCACCTTGAATATGTCAAAGTGTGATTTTCTTAAGGATAAAATAGAATATCTCGGTTATGAAATCAGCGGTGCAGGAGTTAGACCAGGTGAAAAAAAGATTTCAAGTGTAGTAAACTTCCCGCAGCCCCAGAATGTGCACAATGTCCGCCAATTTCTTGGTTTGGCAAGCTACTTTCGTAAATTTATGAAAGATTTCGCTCGAATTGCTTTCCCTTTAAATAAGCTGCTGAGAAAAGGTGCCATGTGGGAATGGGGTGATAGCCAGGAAGAGGCGTTTAAAGCTCTAAAGGCTAGTTTGGTAGATAGACCCATCCTCGCAATATATGACACAAAAGCCGAGACAGAGTTGCACACAGATGCAAGCAAGATCGGTATTGGAGGCATACTCCTTCAGAACTCTTCGGGTAGTGATACTTTCCGCCCTGTAGCATATTACAGCAGACAAACTTCTCCGGAGGAAAAGAACTTTCACTCCTATGAGCTGGAGACGCTTGCGGTAGTGTGCTCTCTTCGTAAATTTAGGGTTTATCTACTGGGAAAACAGTTCAAGATTGCCACCGATTGCAGTGCACTGCGCTCCACGTTTTCAAAACGAGACCTTATTCCCAGGATAGCGCGTTGGTGGCTAACACTGCAGGAGTTTGACTGCTCAATCGAATATAGGTCAGGCGCAAAAATGGGTCACGTGGACGCGTTATCCCGCAACCCTGTCGATGAGCCAGAGGAAAATCTTGCAGACAAGGTTCCTGCAGTTATGTCCATCACCAGCGAAGATTGGTTGCACACACTACAGCTTGGGGACACAGAGCTGCGTAGAATTAGAGATGTATTGAGCAGTGGGTTCGATGAAAAGGGTCTCTCGTACATAAGAGATAATTATGTCTTAAAGGGGAATAAGTTGTTCCGTTGTGTAGATGGTGATAGAGAGAACATACGATGGGTAGTGCCGAAGGGTGCAAGGTGGCAACTTTGCCGTTTGAACCATGATGATATTGGACATTTTGGGGTGGAAAAGACTCTCGAGAGATTGAAAAAAAATTATTGGTTTGCCAAGATGTCGAGGTTCGTCAAAAAATATGTAAATGCTTGCATTGAATGTGCCTACGCGAAAACAAATGGTCATTCCAAAAGTCGCGAGGGTCTATTACACCCAATTGCAAAAGTAGAAGTACCTTTTCATACTTTACACGTTGACCACCTTGGACCCTTTGTTAAGTCAAAAAGGGGATACAGCCATTTGTTAGTGGTTGTGGATGGCTTTACAAAATTTTGCTTTCTTAAGCCTGTGAGAAACACGAACTCACAAAATACAATGAGGGCTTTAGAAGATATATTCAGTACATTTAGGACCCCTGAACGTGTCGTGAGTGATCGTGGTAGTACATTCACATCGAACGCCTTCAAGCGATTCTGTCTTGATAAAGGAGTCAAACACATTCTCAATGCTGTGGCTAGTCCGAGGTCAAATGGACAAGTGGAGCGGTACAACCGTACCATCCTAGATTCCTTAAGGGCACTAAGCATAAAATACGGTGAGAAAGATTGGGACAGTCATTTAGGTAAAATCCAATGGGGACTAAACAACACAACTCAAAAGACTACAGGTAGAGCACCCTCAGAAGTATTGTTTGGGCCTTTTATGAATAGTGAAGTTAACCCAGTACTTAACGAAATCACGACAGAAACGAGAGAGAGCGGTGACCTCTCTGCTATCAGAAAAGAAGTTAAGGATAGGATAGATAGTGAACAAATTAAGCAAAAGCAACATTATGATAAAGGTAGGAAACCAGCACGTCTTTACAATGAAGGTGATCTTGTAAGGATAACCAAAACTTGCTTCAGTAATGACGGCAAAAGCAAAAAGCTGATGCCATTATATGTTGGACCATACCGTGTTACTAAAGTCTTGGGCATGGATCGATACGTCGTTTCGCCAGTGCCCGGAATAGGTAGTACACAAAATAAGCGTCCGACAACTGTTGCTGCCGATCGAATGATGCCTTGGATCCACATCTCTGCCTTGGAGGTTAACGAAAATATTTCTAGTAGCGATGATAGCGAATCGGATAACTTATAATTATTATTCAAACATGACTAAGTTAGATTTTTTTTTAAGAAGCTTATATGTACAAAAGGATATTTCGTTGTTTCAGATCAAGCACGAGAATCGATTGTTCGTGTCTTGGTCTTAAAGAGAGGCTTCTGCTGTCCCTACGAGTAATCGATCGGCTCGAAGGTGGCAGTCATGAAGTTACCCGATAATCGATCGGTCGGGTTTGTCAGTTTTGGGGACCTACCTGATTAATCGATCGTTCAGGTTAGGCCCCCTCAGTCGAAGCACTTCTGCATATCGATCGGTCAGAAGTGTTAGCATAACAGATAATCGAGTTTTGGTCCTTTTTCTGCATTTTCGATCGGCGGAAGAGGACCAATAGATAATGAAGTTCTAATTTTTCTGCATATATCGATCGGCAGAAAAATATGAATAAATAGTTGAGTCAAATTTTTTTTTTTCTACATAATATCGATCGGTAGAAAAATATACTTATTTTCTGTTACCTACATTGTTATTGGTTTGAAGTTAATTTTTTTTCATTTGTTTTTATTAGAGTAAATTGTAAGCATATACTAGTTTCATAGGATAGTTAATAAATTATATCTATTTTTTTTGTCTCCTAAAATTGTTTAATAGCTAGAAGTTTTAGTTATATATATGTAAAATAAATAAAACTAGTTTACTTAGTAATTTGCTATGTTAAACAAGTAGACGATATTGTTTATTTCCTGGAAAATTTTGTATGTTTAAATGAGGTAATTTTAAGGTAATACAATTGAATCCCATTGTTACAAGTCGCGCAACTGGCCAGATTGTTAGGGTTCCACCTGGGATCGTGTGCGAGGACGCACACGTTGTCAGGATGGTCGATTGTTAGGGTTCGCTATTATTAAAACGTTATTTTGATTTTATAGACGAATTTTAGTCTGGTAGATTTAATAATTTTTCTGTGGCAACTTCATCTCGAATGTGATTGGCCTAGCTAAAGCGAACCAGTGAGACACGCGTTATTTTCAACCAATGAGAGAGCTTGCCTTCCCCGCCATAAAATATTCTCATGGCGGAAGGCGCTGGCTAGTCGCGTCACTTTTTGCTGGACGATTGTGAAAAACGGTTCTGTCTGCGAAAAATAAAGAAAGTGATTGATTTAACCAACTGAGTTTTCTCTAAGTCCATTCCGAGTATAGGTCATCTTACAAAATGTTGATTAATATGTTTGAAACTAACTACCGGCCTAGTCCTAAAGCACTCCCCGCAGTGCGTCCTGCCCAAACGTGCCCATGATGCTTGCTGCGTTCCCCCGCTAGTTAGCTAGCGAAATGCGTTGGGTCAAAAAGGAGCCCAATCTCGGGTCCAAGCGGTTTTCCCTCATACGACGCTCTAAATCGTATAAAAAAGACTTGGCCTCAGAGCACCACGGCCCCGCTGTCTTGAGAGCAATCGGAACGAATTCATACTTAGGGCACCAGAAAGGCATACTTTGTGTGTTTATGTCTGTCTTTATTGGCTGCTGTTTCGGCCGCTGATCCGGGCATCCGCTGTGTGCTCCTTAGGTGAGAGGGCGCGAATGTGCCCACGCAGGTGACGTCCCAAATCAGGAATCGACATTTTTGCCAAGGGATCAGTGTAATAGTGTCGTTTCTCGTTAGTAAGACACAGATCGGGAAGCTACAGGACACAAGGTATTCCCTCGGAGCCAGCAGCTCGCCGAATGTTGTCGCCTGATGCCCAAAAAACTGACCCGCGCTCCTCAAGCAAGTCAGTCCATGATGCCCGTCAGCTTCCACTGCGGATTCACAGATGCAGTGGTGGTGTCCGCATACTGGACAACGCAACCTAAGGGAAACTGCTATCCTTAGAGTGTTGTCGTCTAAGAGCGTCCCTATGTGGGGTGAGGGTAGGGCCTGTAACCAGGCACCACAGATTCCAGTCTGGATAAGGCACCGATTCGGGCGCGGTCTGCTCCCACAGCCAGTTCCGTTAGATCTGCGAGGAGCCGCCTGCAAACGATATCGTCGCATCCCCTTTGGTGACCAAGGTTTTCAGGGCGATCGCCAGTTGGACTAAAGATATCCCACGCCTGAAAAGTCTCAGCCACGAATGGAATACAGTTCAATTCACCGTCAAATGGAACAATGATGATGAAATGAACATTGTTATGTAATAAGTAAGTACTTCTGTTTGATCTGTTTGTTTGTTTATTTGTACTTAGTGGTATGGAAGAATTAGGTACTATTACAAGTATCTTTATTACTTAAAAGGATGTCCAAACACAAAATATCATGTTCAATCTACCGTTACAAAATAAACAATTTTTGATTTTTTGAATTCGAGTCACGGTTCTGCAACCCCGTTGTAAGTCGTATTGCCGGCCGAGTTATTTATTTTGATAGCCAAGTGCGTGTTGGACTACGCGTAAAGTAAAGGGTTTCATAGTAATTTCTAAAAAATAATGTATATTTTTGAAAACTGGCCTTGTGTACCGTACTTATTATATTTTTATTGTGTATTTATAACTGTGGAAACATTAAACACGTTAAAAAAACCGGTCAAGTGCGAGTTGGACTCTCGCTCTGAGGGTTCCGTACTACTACACCTCTCCACACAACTATGACAATGATATACCTATTCACATTATAAACAAAAGAGATCAACGCTAGCGACAGAACTATTTTTAAGCTAAGACCACTGAGCGCGAGTACAAATGAAACTTAGCCGGTTTTTGTTATTTGTTGTTTTATTTATGGATTAGTACTATAATCACACCAAGCTTCACATGCTATCGTTTCATAATTCATAATGTATTACCGTTTTTACGATAGAGCTTAATCAAAGTAGTTGGGCGATCGACCGATGCTCGGAGTCTTCTAGGCAAGTGAAATTTTTTTTTGTAAAACCGTTCTTTCGGAATAAGTAGGTAACTTGAAATTAATTAAACATGAGAAATTAGTTGAAAAAATCTTTAAAAAATATAAGTTATGAGCTCGGGCCATTTGATTTGTGAGCCAGTCTCTATAACCACTGGGCTAAAAACGCTTTAGAAAGATTTGTGAAAAGATGAAACACATTATCTCCTTGTATTATAATATTATTACTCTACAAATAAGCGCCGTCCGCTTTTGTGTTGCCTAGCAACCTCCGTCCGCTTTTGTGTTGCCTAGCAACTTCTGTCCGCGCCTATGCACTGTGCGTGTGCTCTCGCCCGTCGACGCGTTTATGTACCTACCTACTTCTTGTTGCTAATTTGTAGGTGAGTTGATATTATCTAAGTGTTTGTGAAATCCGAGGTAAGTTTTATTTTCTTTCCTTCCATTACCTTTCACTATATTCCGTTGCATTGCATTCTATTCCATTCCATTGCATCCCGTTCCATTTCATTATATTTAATTATTTTTTTCCATTTTACTAACCTTGCCTGCGTCAGTGTTTCCCGATTTTGAGTTTGTGTGTACCATCCCCAGGTGAGATGCAGTCAAACGTGCTCAAATAAAAAAAAACTTGTAAGTTCTGGAACTGCTCGATTGTATTTTTGAACTGCCTTAATTGACAAAATATTACCACCATTTTAAACCTTATAATTATTTAAAATTTGTTTTTAAGTACTCATTTATAATAATTATTATTTTTGTAAAACTCAATTATACCGATATGTATAATTTTCCCTATAGCCATATTATTTCAGAAAATATGTATTTGTTTTCAGTAAACCTTCAGCATTTTTGCTCACTTTAGAGTCGTTAGAAAGGGGTTATGAACTTATGACACAGATTACTAATTAGTTACTACGTAACAGATACTTCACTCAGTAGTAAATTTCCAATACCTACTGCTATAATAGCCTACTCCATCGCGTCAGCAACCGCAGTGCTTGCTACACACCGCGCGATCGCAGGGCTGCCTCTTCGATAAAATTAAATTAACATAACTTTTTGTGTCTATGTTATTGAGAACTGTGAATATGTTTTGACTTATAGGTGGTAGTTTAAAATTGTATCATTTATCTATTAGTGTAATTCTCGTGTCACAGTGTTAGTAATCATACTTCTCCGAAACGGCTGGACCGATTTTTATGAAATTTTGTGTGCATATCGGGTAGGCCTGAGAATAGGTTCTTATCTATTTTTCATACCCCTACGCGGGCGAAGCCACGGGCAACATATATATTTTTTTTTAAATTGGTTTTTATATTTTTTTTATCATTTGAAAATCGGTCTGTAAGTTCAGTTTCCACATACTATTTAAAACGTTTATTTCAACAACTTCTAACAACTTTAGACCTATGGTCTACGTACAATTTTTAGTTTGTATAGTGATATACAATCGAAATAACAAAAAACATTTTTTTAAGAAAAAGTCATATCTCCGGCCGGAGTACATACTCCAGGACCTATCATTTTTTTTATTTTTTAACACGCAATTTTTATTTTCTCTAAAATTGAGATCACGGTTCTTAAGAGCGCTTTGCTCTTTCTCTTATAATTTAGAAATTCCTCATAGAAAAAATTCACCATGTATATTTTTTACAAATCGCATAAAACCGAATCACAAGCACAGATTACTAAATAGTTATGTCAAAAGTTTTGTGTGCGCTAACAGCACGACAAGTTGAGACAGGTCGCCGCGCCTGCGACTCACATATTATCACAATTTTATTTTAATAAAAATAGCTTTTTAAACGTTGTTAAAATAGTGTCATACTTACCGTATGACGTTTCTATGTAACAAAAAAATGAAAATCTGTTTCTGAAAGGCAAGCTAATGCCACAGTGTAATAAAGAGTACTAGCTATTGCTTAGTATACCTAGTATTAAAAAAAATTTTAAAACGACAAAAAATAGTAATAGTTTATCACTTACCTTTCTTCATTGACAGGTAAATGGAAAAATTTTAGGTTTTTATCTCTTCTTTTGCTTGATTTGCACCCATCTACAGCACATAAGGCACCAGACGGCATCGTAGGTGTACGCGTACGAACGAACAAAACGATTTTAATTAAACTACGTGCGTGCGCTTCGTTTGTGAAAACCGCACTGAATTGGGTCCGCAAACGGCCCGAGAACGCTCGGCCGGGCGGTAGGTAATTATAGCGCGCAAGTACATGGAGTGACGGAGGCCTGCTTATGAGTCATTAGTTTAAAAACTGACACCGCATTTGGAGACAGTTAAAACCACACACATCGTAATAGCGGTCATTGTAAAGGCCTCTTTTAGGTTGGGATTTTGGGAGCAGGCGTTGACGATCTCTGAAGTCATTTAATCAAGGAACAGGTCTAGGATATTTTAACCTCATTTCGAAAACCTAAAAGTACAAGCTTTAATTGGAAAGTAGTTTTAAGTTAAGTGTGCCCAATGAGAATATAAATCAAATAAAAGTTAAAAGAACTAAAAACCGACAACGGAAAAGTATGAAAACAAGATTTTCCCGCCTGAAATCGTTGCCTTTATTTTTCCCTTCACCTGGGGTTATAGCCGTGGTCGCAACTCGCAAGCCATAATGATAGGTACTTATGATATAACACTTTTCATTACGATGCACCAGAGATTTGTTACCATAGATGGGTTATGCACTAACAAACAACATTTGAAAATCGAAGCCATTTACGCACACAATGTTATAGGTAGTTCCCTTCTATTGCACTGAATGTTACTAAGAAAAGAGATGCCAATTGGCATCTTTTTTTTGCTTCACTTTTTAGACGCATGTAACCTATCTACCTCCCCTTATATATAGCATATCTCTGCGATGCACCATATTTTTTTTCATTTTTTTTATTCTCAATTGGTAAACCCTTGACAACATCTCACCTGGTGGTAAGTGACTATGTTGCCGAAGATGAAAGCGGGCTTACCAAGATTCCCCAACGCAATGGGGAACTGGCTATCTTATCTTCATGCCGGAACACACCAATGATTTCGACATTGATATTTGGCGGCAAGACTTAGATTAGATGGTGGTAGCTAGCCAGGCGGGCTTAGAAAATGCCCTACCACCAACCAAACCGAGTCTTACAATTGACTCCGCCGGGAATCGAACCCGCGACCTCCTGTGTAAAGCCAGTGAACTTTATCTCTGAGCTACGGAGGCGGTTAAGATTATAATATTAGGTACGACTTGCGACCACGGCTATTACCTGAGATGAATGGAAAAATAAAGGCTATGATTACAGGCGGAAACACTTCTTTTCATACCTACTTCTCCGCAGTCGGGTTTTAGTCTTTTAACTTTTATTTTATTTTTAGTTACTTACTTTCCAGGAATACGGCTTCATACAAAATGTCAGCTAAATCGGACTTTTAAAAGTCGTTTAAAAATCTTTTGCAAAATTTGACTAAAACAAACTAACGTACAAGCACTGCAAGTTACACAAAAGATTGGAAAACGAACACAGCGAAGATGCTATAATCAATAAATGTTATAAAACAAGGTGTACAATTACGCGCGTGCCGCTAAAACTCGGGAAAGAGTCCCCGTACGATTAAGGGAGTAATATGGTGTGGGTGAGTGGCAAGGGCGTCGCCAAGGGGGGGCAGGGAGGGGCAGCTGCCCCCCCCTAGAGATTCTAAAAAAGTTGCCAAATATAATGCAGCCAAAGTCCTAAGTCTTTGAGTTGATTTGCTTGAAGTTTAAGCCTTGAACAATCATTCCCGTACGTCGAAACTCGACTGAATTCACCAATTCCACTCCTAATATTCCGTACGCTCAACTACGCTCTGCTCTACTCTATCGTTGAAGCGGGAGAGGGGGAGTGGGGAAGCAAAATGTAACCGCGCGGCGCCCGCGCCCCCCGCACAGCCGCCTTTGTTTTAGCGTCTGTCTGTCATTTATTCGTGCGTTAGCGTTGCCACTGGCCACTGCCCGCTTTTACGTTTGTTTTGTGCGCTATTAATTATCACATCTAAATAGTTGCTGTGACCACATAATCAATATGGACATCAGAAAGTTGTTGATATCCTAAAAGAAGCAAAAACCTTCTTTCTCGACACGGAAAAAGCGTTGAAAATTTTGATCGCTCTTCCATGCACGACGTGTACGGTAGAGCGATCGTTTAGCAGCCTCAGGAGGCTAAAAACCTGGCTAAGAAGCACTATGAGTGAAAATCGCCTCAATGGTTTGGCCATGATGAATGTGCACCGAAAACTTATACATGGAAACTTACAAGATTTTAGTAATAAAGTGGTCGAGAAGTTTACAATGAATCCCCGAAAATTATGTTTTAATTAACCTAATATAAACAAACAACGACAACTATAATATTAAAATCTGGTAGTTTAAAAAAAAATACGCTATACGCTGTACACTTATTCAAATTCAAACTCCTTTTTATTCTATTTTTCTAATAAATGTTGTTATAACTTATTTACAAGTTTTTTATTGCATAGTCAAGAGCTCGTGCTAGCTTTACACATTGGACTCTGTACTGTCACAGAATATATATGTATATAGTACTAAGATACTGTTGTTATTACAATCGCTGTAGATGTAAGGCTCGTAGTACAAGTGAAAAGCTTCATATTGTGCTGTCGACTTTACCTACAATTCATACCTACTTTTCTCATTTATGGAGAATGAGAAAAGTATGAATTGTAGTAGGTAAAGTCAACTAGCCCCCCCCTGCGCCATCGGCTGGCGACGCCCTTGGTGAGTGGCCCTCTATCCCCCATCCATGAAGAAGGTTCCCGTTTTTATCAGAAGGGCGTGCTCTTGAAGATATGAGCACGGGAAGTTTCACCCTCTAAATTTCTAACCAGTCCAGAACTAAAGACTTCACTTCGGAGTTATAACTCGTAGTAAGTGTATTCTATTCTCTTTGAAAGTCAACGTCAACACACAGCGAAAAGGTGGTTTTTTCTACGCATCAATATATCGGTTGTAATTTAGCGGAATTATAGATGGATTTATTTTACTAAATGCTATGCATCAACAGCAGAAACGAAATGTTACGTTCGTTAGATTAAACAGTTTAAACAGTTTTGATGGTAGATCTGAGAGTTACGATATTTTTGCGTATCATAATACAATTATATATAGGTATGATATGAACACCTGAATGCATATTTTACGTGTAACATCCCTAAAGTAATTTTTTTTTAGACTATAATCTGTGGACCGCTGAATTGGGCATTGGTGTCGATTCTTTCTTATTCACAATTGGTAAGCCCTTGGCATTATCTCACCTGATGGTATGTGAAGATGATGCCGAAGATGGAAGCGGGTTTACCAAGATTCTCCAACGCAATGGAGAACTGGCTATCTTATCTTCAAGCCGGAACATATCAGTGTTGTTAACACTGATGTTTGGCGGCAAGACTTAGATAAGATGGTGGTAGCTAGCCAGGCGGGCTATGAAAATGCACTTATCATATCAGCCGAAGGAAGTCCACTGCTGGACATAGGCCTCCCCCAAGGATCTCCAAGACGACCGGTTTTGCGCTGCCCGCAACCAGCGGCTTCCCGCGACCTTCACCAGGTCATCGGTCCACCGAGTGAATATGCCCTACCACCAACGAAACCGAGTCTTACAAAGTTGATCCCGCCGGGAATCGAACCCATAACCTCCTGGTGTGAAGCGAATGGACTTACCAGTACGCCACAGAGGCGGTTATAATATTGCGAGGAGGAGTACTCGATAGCATAAAACATCCCAGATCATTATGGAACATTCCAGAACACTAGAATGTGAAAAAATCTCATGTTAACTCCCTAAGTGAAGTCGGGCAGCCCAGCTAGTTGATACATAAATAAATTTGATTCAATACTCGCTGTGCAAATAATATGCACATTTACATATCCTTACTTAATATTATAAATGTGAAAATCTGTTTGTTTGTTTGTTACCTTTTCACGCTTTTACACCTTGACCAATCTTGATGAAATTTGGCATGCAGGTAGCTTGTGTCACGGGGAAGGACATAGGCTACTTTTTATCCCGTGAAAATAGCATAGTCCGATGCAGTTTCTGGGGAACTGAAAATATACTATTTTTTTGATTAATTTCTTTAACATCACAACGGTGCGATGGATTGTTGTGATTTTTTGCACAGAGATGGTTGAGGGGGTGGTAAATGACTTAATTTACTAATTAGCATATCATGACATAGTTCCCGAGGGATCTAGAGAAAACTCACAAAACCACTCTCCTTCAACGACAGTCATGAAAAAAATAAAATTTCACTCAAAAGTATAAAATAATATTATTATTGGTTAATGTTGTGTATTTAAATATAATAATATTATTTCATACTTTTGAGTGAATTTCATTTTTGTCGGTTTTTAGTTTTTTTAAACTTTTATTTTTATTTTCTTTATTTTTAGTGATAATGCTATCTATCTAACAACGTTAAACCCAATCACCTACTCACTAATAAGAATGATCAAATCATAATATATGTGTTTCATTAATAGATACAAAGTCCTGTGGCGTCCATCATCATCTCAGCAGATGATGATGGACGATTTAACTCCATAACATGAAAGTTATGGAGTTAATCGTCCATCATAAGCTCATCTGAATAATCTGAAAGAATACAACCTATCGGTCTATGCGCATACCTACGTATATATCTATGTATAATATTGAAAGAACTTTCCTCCAACTCCTAACCGTTAAGGTGTTGTACCTTCTTTTATCAGCTTATCAACATGAGATGATGACTAACGCAAGTATTTTAATAGCTTTAGAAAACATATGAATCACGTAATAAGTGCCTACATAATGAGAAATTTGAGGGTTTCTCTCAATTTCCCTGGGATCCCATCATCAGATCCCGACTTGGTGACAATGGGACCCCGTCGGGAGTATACTCTTTCGAATGAAAAAAGAATTTTGAAAATCGGCCCACAATTGACGGAAAAATCGGTGACCATACATTAAAAAAAAAATACAGTCGAACTTAGTACCTCCTCCTTTTTGAAGTCGTTAAAAACTATGTCCACGCGTAATGTTTGAGTAAAATAGAGTGTAAAAGTATCTACCCTGGCTTCAGATTTTATAGTCCACTAGTGCTAGGACTAGCTTCTTATAGCACCGTGTAGATAACTCGACATAAATGTTTAGCCAAGTATTTGTCATCTTCGCAACCTAAAGCGACCAGCGGCGCGGCGGCCAGTGTCGTGGCAATAAAACAGGCAATTTCCATTTTGGTCCTAATTAGACAATCGCCAGATAACAGTAAATGGCTAATGAACTTGCAAGTGCCCGAGTCCAAGTGCCGTGCCCAAGTATTGGGACTGTTTACTGCCTCATTGGTGTTCCTCTTGACGTGTGCTCGTAAATTTTTTACGTTTACGTCGCGATTGAATAGCCCGCCCTTAACTAAAACAGGACGTAAACTTTCATGATTTCATTTTATGGTGCCGTTCGTGTTCATTTTATAAATTATGTGCTTCGGGTCCCGAGTCTGGCCTTTCGTTGTTTTATTATGAGTTTAAGGTGTTTTTGTGCGTTTATTTATCTTGTTATGATGGCGTTTTAACGAGTCGTTTGATGTGGAGGACTGTGGTGAGCCAGAATTTTCAAAGAATTATATTCAAAAATATTCAGGGACAATTGACACACGGTCATCTGGCCCCAAGCTAGGATTCCCTTTACTATGGGAACCAGAAACTGATATGCATACTTATATACATTTAAATACCTACACATCATCATCATCTTATCAGCTCATATATGTCCCCACCGAGAGGCTCGAGCCTACCCTGAATCAGGGCGATCGGGCCTTACTCGACCACGCGGGCCCAGTGCGGGTTGGTCGACTTCACACACAACCTTCGAGTTTCTCCGCAGGCGTGTGCAGGTTTCCTCACGATGTTTTCCTTCACCGTAAGAGCGTCGGATAAACGTACGTATGAAATCTAAATTCGAAAACACATTGGTACGTGGCAGGATTCGAACCACGGCCTCTCGGACAGGAGGTAGTGGCCGTAACCTTTACGTCACCGACGCATCATCATCATATAAGCCGAAAAACGTCCACTGCTGGACAAAGTCCTCCCCCAAGGACTTCCATAAAGACCGGTTTGGCGTTGCCCGCATTCAGCGCCTCCCCCCAACTTTTGACCAGGTCGTCGTCGGTCCACCGTGTGGGAGGCCTGTCTACGCTGCGTCTTCCGGTACCTACACATATGGATATTATTATTATTTCGATATATAAAATTTTAGCTACTCTGCTAACTTCGCACGAGGCGAAGTGGCAGGAGCACCTCCAGCGGAAGCACAGTCGGCTGGATTTCAGTGCGACGGGGAGAGAAAGCGTCTTAGCGTCTTATTGTTATTATTATTTAGTATTAGCGGATGACGGGCAGCATCGTAGGCTATAAACTCGCATTACTATTAATAATGTAGTGCTTTTATTAACGCGTGTATGTAATGTGACCCCTTAGGCGCACACAATCTTAACACTATATTTAGCGTTCTGATATTGTTGTCTTTTTTTATATGTAATAAAAAAAACAACTTAATTTAATTTTGTTATACACCCAGACACAGAGCGAACAAACTTGTCTATCACACGAATGTTTGGCCTGAGTGACACCCTGGACACTTCACACAACGGACCAGAAATATTCAAAAAACGAATGATGGAACAAACTAAATGGCCGCGAAATGCTATACGTTCGAAAACCAAACTGTAACCAATCTGTGTCAATCTGGGTGACGAAGGGCGGAGGTCGCAATCTAGAGAGCGGCAGGGAGTGTCCATAGTGTATGTTAGTACTAATATGGAGGTTATACTATCGTCTGAGTGGTGATCGAACCCACGATCCCGATTTAGTAGGCAGGAGCGCTGATAACTGGACCACCGAGTCAGTCAAATCCATACATCCATAGATCCATATTCTGTTACCGTGTCTATGAGCATCAGATTTTATTATTATTTTATAAAGTTGCAATTTTGCTGTTCATAAAACTTTTACCTATCATATAGGTTGTTAGTTTACAATCCTAAAGTTACCTTAACCTTAACATTTTGTTACTCATTTATACCTGACTGAAAAAAGGGTACTGTTTTTCAAGTGTATGTATGTATATCAATATATCAGCTCATATACGTCCCCACCGAGGGGCTCGAGCCTACCCTGAATTAGGGCGATCGGGCCTCAGTCGACCACCCGGGCCCAGTGCGAGTTGGTCGACTTCACACACAACCTTTGATTTCTTCGCAGGCGTGTGCAGGTTTCCTCACGCTGTTTTCCTTCACCGCAAGAGCGTCACGTACATATGAAATCGAAATTCGAAAACACATTGGTACGAGGCAGGACTCGAACCATGACCTCCCGGACGGAAAGTAGCGGCTCTAAACATTACGCCACCGACGCTCTTAAATATTATGTATGTATGTATATACAGAATGTAAAAAAATTGGTATAGGACCCGATAACTGGGAGTTCTACTCATCATATTGAATAACTTTTCCTAAGGAACCCATAATCAATTCTCAAAAAAAAAATTGGACCTTCTCCATACTAAAATGCACCAAAACTGGTCGAGCAGCTGATCGTTTTGCATGAAAAGTAAAAAAAAATGCGATTTCAGTCAAGTCGCAGAACAAAAGTTGTTCATTATGATAAGTAGAAGCCCCAGTTAACGGGACCTACACCAATTTTGTTACAACCTGTATATGTCGGTTTCTTTATCTGAGTCTGTAACCTAAACGGCTTGATAGATTTTGGAGTGCAAGGTGTAGTTAGATTCTTCTTGATCCCTTGTGTGACCTACATACTCGTATGATACATTGTACTCGGCTGCCCAAAAACGCGCAAATTTTTAATGCAGTCGTGTGTTTTAATAAAATTGGTTAGGTTGTTTGAATACATTCTTTGTACAAAAAAACATATGTTTTGTCATCAATCATCATCATCATCATATCAGTCGAAAGACGTCCACTGTTGAACAAAGGCCTCCCCCAAGGATTTTAACGATGACGGGTCCTGCGCTGCCCGCTTTCAGTGGCTTTGCACGACCTTCACAAGTTCGTCGGTCCACCGTGTGGGAAGCCTGCCTACGCTACGTCTTCCGGTGCGCGGTCACATTATTGTACTATAATAAACAAGGCCTGGCTAGCTACCACCATCTTATCTAAGTCTCGCCGCCAAACATCAGTGTTAAAAACATTGATGTGTTCCGGCTTGAAGATAAGATAGCCAGTTCTCCATTGCGTTGGGAAATCATGGTAAGCCCGCTTCCATCTTGGGCATCGTCGTCACATACCATCAGGTAAGATGATGCAATATAACAAGATATTTGCACCTACTTACTCGTATTCGATAAACTTAGTCATATAATAAAGCTACACAGTCTAGTGAGTGTGTGCCTAAATGCTCTCGCCGCGGCAGGTTTACTCGATCCAAAATGGTTTTTTGATTCAGAAACTCGTTTGAAACCGGATATTGCATTTGAGAGTGTTGCAGTTAGATCGAAGCGAGTATACAATGTTAGCGAGCTATTGCTTGCGCTGTGACGGCTCAAATCTCGCACTCTGTAAATATCGATTAGATAGTTCTATAATATTTTGTGGGAAATCTATGAGCGTTGTTGAGACCTAGGATTTTTAATCCGTCGCTAGGCATATTTATCGCTCGTTAAATAATAGAATTTTTTTTAAAAGGAATATCTGCAGCGCTGGAGAGAAGCAGCTGTTGACACCGACACAACCTTAGGTCACATGTTGTTAAAATGCTGTATAAAAATATGGTATCTTTCGGCTATATAAGTTATGTATGACTATTACATACATACATGCACACACGCACACACACACACACACACACACACACACACACACACATTGACACTTACCACAGATACTTTTGTGATTTTATATAACTTTACTTATCTCAAATTTTTTATTTCTTTTTCTTTCTTTTTTTCTGTAAGTATAAATTTTAACGGGAACAACATTAATTTAATATGTTAAGGAAGAGCGGCGCCTCCTGACACAGGCTGTTTATGCTTAAAAGGAGACACCGAGCCCAACTCAAGATGTATACTCCTTGTTAAAAAAAAAAATATATATTAGTTGTGTGAATGAGTGAATCATTAGGTTTCTATATCTTGTGTATTGTTTTTATTTATTTGCAGCTGATTTTAGGAAAGTACTCACATAATACCTGTTTTAACTTATAATCGCGTGTGGGTAGAAAGATTTAACCGAGTTTCAAAAATCGCATAAGAATAAAAAATGAGTTTCCGTTACGGCTAAACGTTAGAAAACGGCGAAATATGGAGAATTAAGTGGGGATTAGGGCAAGAGTGGTGGAAGCGATCCGGGGCAGCCGGGCAGGAGCGGGCGAGTCAGGTGAAATATTAAATGCCCGGCTCCGTAATTAATAATGCCCACCACCACACGCCCGGATATAAGTGGCACAAAAAATAGCGGATCAAACAGGGTGGTTGGGATTCTGAAAGCAGCTTTTAGCTTGTAAACGTCGGTAGCCTTTTAAACGCAACACGGAGGGATGCGGCGGCCTCTCAATTATGAACGACTAGAACGAGCCCTTACTTGCAGCGTTAATAGATAGGTCTGGCTACAGAAATCGGAATAATATAGGTCTGGCTGATCTGGCTGATCTGGCTTGATATTTAGGTAGGTCTGTACACATGTTTTGTTAGGCTTTTAAGGCAGCTTAGCTGCCAAGGCTACAGGGGTTAGTGTGGTCTTGGGCCTGACATATTTATTTATGTTTATAATATATACCTTATGTATATAATGGGTATTTATGCATATAGGTACTGGTATGCATAAACGCATTTTCCCCCTTCCCTCCTCCGCAGTCCGAGGGAAAAAAAATAAAAAAAATATAAGCATTTACTCATTCATCACATTATAATAACAACATAATTAATAAATTATAAGTAAATAAATGAATTATCATTTAGAATCATTAATGTACTTATTTGGAAGTTATTGGTTATCAACAAATTATTTACAAAGTCGTGCCAGGATAATACAACATTTTTTGCCCTAACAGTTTTTCGGCTAGATTTTTAGGGATCCGTACCTCAAAGAGAAAAAAACCTTTGTAGAATCATTGCGTTGTCCGTCTGTCTGTTAAGTTAAGAACCTCTTTTTACGAAACTCGTGGAGGTATAAAGTTTAAATTATGGTAATAATTAGATCTACCGTCTCTTGGAGCTGTAAAAATCAAGCTTCTAAGTCAATTCATTCGAAAGATACGGCCTTTATAGTCGTATAGTTTGACACTCGCAAGTAAATCAAAATTATGTCTACTGAAGCGTCGGTGGCTCAACCGGTAACGACTCGGTCCATCTAACCAGAGGTACCGGGTTCAAATCTGGATGGCCAATGTACCAATGAGTTTTTAAAAAACTTACGTACATACTTACCGATTGCTTTAACGGTGAAGGAAAACATCGTGAGGAAACCTGCACACGCCTGCGAAGAAACTCGAAGGTTGTGTGTGAAGTCGACCAACCCGCACTGGGCCCGCGTGGTCGACTAAGGTCTAATCGCCCTGATTCAGGGTAGGCTCGAGCCCCTCGGTGGGGACGTATATGAGCTGTAATGATGATGAAGTAAATCAAAACCTATAGTGTACTTCCTGTTGACCAAGAATTATGAAATTTAGCAAGAAGCTAGATATCGCAGCACAAGTAGGTACCTAATGTAAAATATCTGAAAATTGTTAACTTGTAGTTTTATTACATAAAAAGTTATTTATTATGCAAGGCTGCGCGAGTTATGTCTACTGAAGCCTGAGCGTGGCGAGAGTTCCAAAGAAACGTCTGCCATATTATTATAAAGGACCACTTTTCGAACAACTGTATTGAAAAAAAAATATTTGCGATTACCAACTTACATTTGCAGTTGAAAAATTGACCGTAACATACTCGTATATCAAATTATGGCAGATTTTTTCAACTAAAAAGTAAAGTTTCTGTCTTATTTTTTTGTTAATACACAACATATATACGGGATTGTGTGGTGGTACGGACGGAACTCTCTTTGCGCGAGCTCGACTCGCAATTAGCCAGTTTTTTTGTAATGATTTACCACTTCATATTAAAATTGGGTTGTGTGTGAAGTCGACCAAGCCGCACTGAGCTAGCGTGGTCGACTAAGGCCCGATTGCCCTAATTCAGGGTAGGCTCGAGCCCCTCGGTGGGGACGTATATGAGCTGATAGGATGATGATTATTAAAATAATATAATTTTACCCAATTGCTGTAAAATGACCAAGAAAAAACTTTAGGGTATTTCCCGTTGACCTAGAATAATAAAATTTAGTATAATGCAAGGCCTTATAGCGCAATTGAAGGGAAAAATCCGAAAACTTTAACTTTGTTGTCATATAACCTAAAAAAAACTGGTCAAGACTGTGCGAGTCAGATTAGCGCTCCGAGGGTTCAATACTAATACGTCTCTCTACACTATGATAATGATACCTATTCACATTACAAACAAAAGACATCAACGCGAGTGACAAAAACATACTTTTTTTATTCAGTTCGGACCACTTAGCGCGAGTAAGACTCTCACTTATTTATTTATTTATATATTTATTGTACACACACACAGTTGAAGTAAACAGTTGCTTACAAACTAAATGTACAAATGGGATGAATAACTCTGTAATAGTTTTCTTCCTACATACCACAGGCGATGAAAAATGAGATGTGAGGGTTGAATTGGCGTGTACACAGATAATTAAAAAATATATAACAGACATAATGTATACCTAATATAAATATAATATGGAATACATAATATATACCTTTATACTTATAAATAATACATAAACCTACGTAATTAGGAAAGATTATTAGTAACTAGTGGGTGCTCGCGGCTTCGCCCGCGCAGTTCCCGTTTTTTGGTTTTCCCGTGGGAATTTCCCGAAATCCTTTCTTAGCGGATGCCTACGTTATGGCATCTACCTGCATGCCAAATTTCAGCCCGATCCGTCCAGTGGTTTGGGCTGTGTATTTGTGTAACATAAAATCTATATATATATATATATATATTTAGATTTTATGTTACACAAATAAATATAATATGACTAAATAGAAAGGTAATGTTCTTTTACTCTTCTTTTGAAGACTTTCAGTGATGGGCTATCACAGACGTAATGTGGGAGGGAGTACCACAGTCTCACTGCATGTACAGTGAAAGAAGCTTCCGTAGCAAGAAGATTGTGGGTCGGAACTTTTAGAAGAAGGGGTTTCGCTGTACGGCATGGCTGATCTCTGGGCACCAAAAACTCAAAACGCCCACGCATATAGGGAGGGGAAGAGGAGTTAAAAATACAATTATAGAAGGTGGACAGGATATTTACATCCCTCCGACGGCGAATTGGAAGCCATTTCAGCTTAGATCTGTATGCAGATACGTGATCGAACTTGCGCAATCAGTAGATAAAGCGAAGCGTAAGTTCTGAAGACGCTCCAATTTGTTGACTAATACCTCAGTTGCGTCGAGGAAACACACGTCAGCGTAGTCAATAATAGGCAGAAGTAACGATTGTGCGAGCAAAATTTTAGTTTCTAACGGTAGAAATTTTTGTAGGCGTTTGTGGGATCGGTACGAGTAATGAATTTTCCTACTGACCTCATTTACATGGCTACTCCAAGCAAGGTTACTGTCAAAGATGACGCCCAGACTCTTTGCAGTATCTGTGAATGGAATACAGACCGCATTGTATATCACAGGCTGAAGTGAAGTAGGATCTACCAGCCGGTTTTTATTGGTTTACCGCAGGATTAGTTCTATAATAACATCAAGTTTCACGCTTTTATTCTTAATATATATAAATCTCGTGTCACAATGTTTGTCCTCAATGGACTCCTAAACCACTTAACCGATTATAATAAAATTCGCACACCATGTGCAGTTCGATCCAACTTGAGAGATAGGATAGGGTAGGGTAGTGTAGGGTAGGGTAGTGTAGGGTAGGGTAGGGTAGTGTAGTGTAGGGTAGTGTAGAGTAGTGTAGGGTAGGGTAGTGTAGTGTAGTGTATGTAGGGTAGGGTAGGGTAGTGTAGGGTAGGGTAGTGTAGGGTAGGGTAGTGTAGGGTAGGGCAGGGCAGTGTAATGTAATGTAAGGCGGTACGAAGTTCGCCGGGACAGCTAGTATTATATGTATTACCTTTTTACGATTGAGATAATTCAAAACTATATACAAAATACCTATAATAACACGCGGATTTTTAAGAGGATCCCCCTAAATTAAGGCGATAGTAAGTATTCATACTCAATTATATACATTAACAAAGACTATTATTTACTTATTGTATCACATCATAAAGGTGTTGTTACGAAACCCTTGGTACGCGAGTTCGATTCGCACTTGGCCGGCTAGAAACACAAAATAAATAAAAAAAACCGTCCAAGTGAGAGTTGCACTAGTACTCCAAAGGTTCCGTACCACCACACCTTTCCACACAACTACATAGAATAATGACAATGATACCTATTCACTATTCACATTACAAACAAAAAAACATCGACGTGAGAAAAAAAAATGCTATTTTTTTGTCATTCAGTTCGGACTTCTTAGCGCGAGTACGACTCACACTTGACTTTGATTTTATTGTTTTTGGTACTTTAGTATTATTCAGTTTTATAATCACACCAAGTGTCACGCTTGTGTGTCTTACATCAGATCAAAAATACTTCTAGACCTATAAAAATACACGTTTTTTTTATGTGTAACATCTTTGCTCTCGCTTTCCTGTAATTTGTGGGAGTGATTTCGTGAAATGGGACGGAAATGTGTAACATGGGACGGAAATGTGTAACAGGAAGTCGCGAAAGCGCGGAATTCTACTTTACGAGAGTCCGACTCGCACTTGGTCGGTTTTTTTCGTTACTGTCAGATCCGCCACCCAGGTACAATATCGTCATCAAATCTAACTAACCTAAAGTATTTTGTCACATGTAACACATCATATGCGAGTACTGTAGGTCTCGCTCGAATTTTTTTTTCGTATGGAGACCCCTTTAATTTTTAACTTTTTCTAATTTTTAGTATTTGTATAGCGGCAACAGAAATACACATTCTGTGAAAATTTCAACTGTCTACCTATTACGGTTCATGAATGAAATACAGCCCGCTGACGAACGGACAGACGGACGGATAGACAGCGGAGTTGGTCACCCGTTGCGTGTACGGAACCCTAAAAAGAAAGAGACGACGTCCCATCAAGTGTCACGTGTCACGTGCGCGTAGTGAACGTTGTATCACGTCTTCGGTTTATTACACGTTCGTTTGGTCTACAGACCCGTACTTTTCCAAACGGACAAGTCCCATATTTGCACCATTGATCACGAAATCTTAATCATTATGTGTGCAGGTGTCCCACTGTTTTAAGAATAGTGATTTTTTTTAGGGTTTTGTACATTGAAAGGAATAAGTACCTAACCAAGTACGTGTCTTTTTATGAGGGCTGTGAAGATGCGACTTTTCATACAAATGGCGTTAGCGATTTCACTTTTTAAATGTTAACCGATTTTGACCAATTTTCAATCGACTTCCAAAAAGGAGGAGGTTCTCAATTCGTCTGTATGTTTTTTTTAATGTTTGTTACCTCAGAACTTTTGACTGGGTGAACAGATTTTTATGATTCTTTTTTTATTTGAAAGCTAGTGCTTCCCGTGTGGTCCCATATAAATTTTATCAAAATCGGTGTAGTACTTTAGTAGAAAATTAACAAAAACCAAAAAAAAATATGCAAAAATGTACTAATTTGTTGCGATGGAAGTCGGTTTTTTAACGTGTTTATATAGCGTTTTCAATTATTCGCCATGTCTATCTATCTATGTGTCTGTCCGCGGCTTAGCTAAATGACTATTAGTACTAGAAAGCTGTAATTTGGCATGGATATACATATTAATCACGCCGACAATGCGGTAAAATAATCTCTTAAAAAACATTTTTTTAGGGTACCTCTCCTACATGTAAAGAGGGGGTGATTTTTTTTCGTTGACGTACCTCAGTCGACATCACTCAGGTTAAGCGACCAACAACACGGTCATGCCAGACCTCTACGGACCAACCAACATAACCAGACCTTCGAACACGATACTCTACGTACCACCGGAGAGCTCTATCCTTACACTGGTTGTTGAGTCAAAAACCCCATATTCTATCTACTTAGTTGAATAGGTCTTTCAAAATTAATGAGGATTTGATAAACCATTTTTTTCGATACAGGGATTTCGTTGCGATTGAGAAAATGAAGCTTTAGAGTGCAAATTTTTGTTAGATTCAAGTACCTACCACTAAACCGCTATTTAATGACATCTGAAAAAACATGTAAATAGTTGGACATGTAATAAATTTAAAAGGAAAACTATCACGGCTGAGTAGGCTTTCATAGTTTAGGAGTAATAGGCGACCAACTTAAGGTGTGCAGTTGGATTTGAAATAAGTTCATAGATTTTCCATTTAAAATGTTCTATTTTTGTATTCACTATTATTGTAACCGTATTTGTATCTATAGTTTTTGGGGTTCAATGCATCTTTAGAGACCTAAGCCAACCGCACCTGCTCGTGGTGCACCCTGCCGAACAACAAACGAGGCTCTGGCGTTTCTTTAGGTGGTAGGCTTCGGCCGCGGCTTGTCACCACTTTCTTGGCAATTCATGGACGTGTTCCGGAACGATGCCTAGGGAAGCCATTTGGGAAGGCGGATCTGTGCAGTTGCGCTGAATTAGTATGCCATTCCGGTGTCAGAGTGTCGCTGTACTTGGCGGCAAGTCTTGGAGGGCAGCGGGATCCAAAGCACGGTGCATCGCTGGCCGACCGTAGGTAGTTGGGGGCCCAATTAGTAGGCTAGCCACCTATGAAAGGCTGCCTCGCCACCTCACGAAAAATCCCGGAATGCTCCATTGTGCCATTTGGCTATTGGACGGAAGGACCCGAAGGCCATCTCCGGAGGGCAAGCCGCAGCTACTCTTTCTTACGGAGACGCAAATTAGAGGTCCGGCTGACTTACTTGCAGTACCCGGGATATACCCTGGAGCACAACTTTAGGGCGCACGCCGGTGTCTGTGTCTACGTCAGTGACAATATCTGCTATCGCGTAACCTTGAAGACTCCTTTTTTTCGACGCTCTGGGTGCTGGTCGACACTGGCGTAGACAAAATAGTCTACGCTTGTGTATACCGTTCGCACAGCGGAGATCAGGAGACAACCAGGGTATTTGAACATCTGTGTGAGGCCGCCGATGAGGCTCAACTAAGGAACCCGTTTGCCCAACTGGTCCCTCTGGGGTACTTCAATGCACACTATAAGTAGTGGCTGTTCCTGTACGAAAAGAGCGACCACCCTGGGAGAGAGGAACTCAAAGTCGCTTTGTAGCTAAATGATTTCCAGCTGGTAGACCAGGCGACGCGTGTGCCTGATATTGATGGCCAAACGCAAAATTATTTGGACCTTTTACTGATAACAGAACCAGACCGTGATAATATATCAATTTCCTCACCTTTGGGTTCGTCTGACAATTGTTTGGTCACCTACCGATTCAGCCCTAAGTCCACCAGACGGGTATGGTGGTACAAGTCAGCAGATTGGGATGAGTGGGCCACTTTCATGCATCTTATCCTTGGCGGCAGACGTGTTTTTCTTCTAGCAATCCGTCGAGCTGTGCGACCGAAATCTCAAGGGTAAGGTTCTCAGGCGATGGAATATTATACCCATTTTTTGACATTCCTTTAGAGAGTAAGGTCCGCCCGTGGTTGAATGCTAAATGCTCAGTTGCTGAGGCATAAAAACATTCGGGTTACCAGGTGTGGGCCGATGCTCGAAGTCTTAAAGCTCCGGAAACGCTAGACAAGAAAAAGGCATTCAACAAAGCCGCCAAGTGCTACAAAAAGATTCTGTGCAGGGCACGTTTCGGCCATGTTAGCCGCATCGGAACAAAACTAGCTTTAGTAGTAAAGCGTATTGGTCCTTGATGGCTAAATCGGTCGAGACGAACTTTTGCCACCCGTCTTTGCTTCTACTGCTGAAACCCGATGGAAAGCTGGCTAACACGGTAACTGACAAAGAAAACCTGTTTGCTTCCATGAATGCCGAAAACTCACGTCCAGATACAGCAAACAGTATACCACTAAAGTTACCTCCTTGCGGTTCTACTATGCCCCCTTTTCGTATCCACCATAAGAAGTTACTCAAAAAGCACTTCGTAATCTAGACGTGAATAAAGCCAGTGGACCTGACGGTGTACCAGCTGTAGTGCTAAAGGACTACGCTCCTGAGTTGTCTCCTATTCTGACACATGTGTACTACCTATCTCTTAAAACAGGTACAGTTCCAAAGTCCTGGAAGGTCGCCAACGTGCAGCCTGTGCCCAAAAAAGCCAGTCGTGCAGACCCGGCAAATTACCGCCCCATAGCAATCATCTCTCTAATCTTTAAGATTATGGAGCGTGTATTGAATACCCGCATTTTGGCATACCTTGGAGATAATGACCTCCTTAGTGATTGACAGTACGGTTTTTGTCAAGTCGTCGATCGTCAATGGTGTAAGACCATCGAGAAATACGATGAGGCTCTCTCCGTGTCTCTTGACATCTCGAAGGCTTTTTACCGAGTCTGGCACGATAGCCTTATTGGCAAGCTTCCTTCATACGGACTGCCTGTGGGCTTGTGTAACTGGGTATCTAAATTTTCTGAGGGAATCTATTCGAGTAGTCATTGATGGCTGCTTCTCTGACCTATTAGCAGTCGATGTCGGGGTACCTCAGGGGTCTTTCGATCTGCTGACACCACGTATCACTGGGTATGCAGACGATAGCACAGTTGTTGTCGAATTAACACCTAATCTCAATTTTGGTCGATAATTGAGTCCAAGGCAAAAGTTACTGCAATGAAGCGGGGTATTCATCCCTTTGTTGGTGATATTCAGCCTATACGACGGAAGCGTTACGCTTCCTCGTTTATTATGCGGAGCGCGATGGAGTAGAACTCCTTGAACTGTGTTTCCCAACTCCTACAATTTGGGGATCTTCAAGGCGAGAGTGAATATGCATTATTTGAGTTTGCGTGTACTGTAGAGATCGTATATCTCTACGTTTCCGCACTCGCGACTCCTTTACCTTTCTTCCAGCGCGAATCAAATTAAAAATATAAGTTCAAATTCAAATTAGTAAGTCGTTCGAAAGCTTTCCAAAACAGTTGGGATTCATTCTATGGTGGGCCGTGAGCCAGGACAGAGGTCCAATCTCAAGTGTGTTATAAATTGAAGACCGCGCGCCAGGGCAGAGATCCCTTTTATCTATTTTATGGCAAGAAATTATTTACAATAGTTTCGTTTAAAGAATTAATAATCAGTCAGCTGACAGAGCTATTATCGATTCTTACGTATTAAATATATATATATATATATATATATATATATATATATATATATATATATATATATATATATTGACAAAAGGCCTCCCCCAAGGATTTTCACGATGACCGGTCCTGCGCTGCCCGCATTCAGTGGCTTCGCACGACCTTCACAAGTTCGTCGGTCCATCGTGTGGGAGGCCTGCCAATGGTTTTTTTCCATCTCAAATACAGTTTTATATCTTGTTCCTGGTGCCCAGCGCGCCTAAAGAAGTTTTCACTTTGAAAAAAAAATGTTTCTATAGCAGCCCGGTGTAGACACGTGACTGGTAGGTGCGGCCACGTGCGGCTGAATAAAAAGTTCTTAAAATTCTTATACAGTACTTACTTAGAAGCCAATTTAGGTCAGGGCCTGGCTACATAAATAAGGTATACTAGTTGCAGGTATATATTATTAAAGCTAGAATCTGACCAACGAGAAAAGAGCGGGTTTTTTCAAAAATCTTATGCTGGTGGTACGTTTTTTTTTGTAATAGTGTCCCGTTTTTACCCTCTGGGTACGTTAGTACTAATATATATACTGTGCTCTGGGTGAGGAACCCTAAAAAGTGTCTCGAAAAGATTACAAGTCAACAATCGCACTGTAACTGATGACTACAACGGTTCGTACTCTCGTAGCACGTAGCAGCGTTTCGGCATTATTATTACAGCTCATATACGTCCCCACCGAAGGGCTCGAGCCTACCCTGAATCAGGGCGATTAGGCCTTAGTCGACCACGCGGGCCCAGTGCGGGTTGGTCGACTTCACACACAACCTTCGAGTTTCTTCGCAGGCGTGTGCAGGTTTCCTCACGATGTTTTCCTTCACCGTTAAAGCAATCGGTAAGTATGTACGTAAGTTTTTGAAAAACTCATTGGTACATTGGCCGTCCAGATTTGAACCCGGTACCTCTGGTTAGATGGACCGAGTCGTTACTGGTTGAGCCACCGACGCTTTGAGCCAGCGTTTCGGCATAAAAGATAAAAAAATAAGTATTAAATAAAATATTTTGACATCTGAATCAGGTTATTTATAACATTAATTTCCAACTTCATATACAATTCATTCGTATTTTAGACCCTGAAAATTTACTAATCAATCATCATCATCATCATATCAGCCGAAGGACGTCCACTGCTGGACATAGGCCTCCCCCCAATGATCTCCACGACGACCGGTTCTGCGCTAACTAATCAATAGAGCAACAAAATTTTCAACGTCTAAAATATGAATGATGTGTATATGAAGTTGTAAATTAATGTTCTAAATAACCTTATTATTCAAAATATTTTATTTGTTACCTACTTAAGTTTTATCTATTATGCCAAAACGCTGCTACGTACGAGCCGATGTAGTCATGAGTTACAGTACGATTGTTGACTTATAATCTTTTGAGACACTTTTTAGGGTTCCTTACCCAAAGGGTAGAAACGGGACCCTATAACTAAGCCTCCGCTGTCCGTCCGTCTGTCTGTCCGTCTGTCACCAGGCTGTATTTCATGAACCGTGATTGCTAGATAGCTGAAATTATCACAGATAATGTATTTCTGTTGCCACTATAACAACAAATACTAAAAATTAGAATTTTTATTTTTTATTTTTTTTATGCACAATTGGTAAACCCTTGACAACATCTCACCTGGTGGTAAGTGACGATGTTGCCGAAGATGGAAGCGGGCTCCAAGATTCCCCAACGCAATGGGGAACTGGCTATCTTATCTTCATGCCGGAACACACCAATGATATCAACATTGATATTTGGCGGCAAGACTTAGATAAGATGGTGGTAGCTAGCCAGGCGGGCTTAGAAAGTCTCCATACAAAAAAAGTTTTTTTTAAATATGCAGAAACTAGCGCCATCTAATATGATGGTACGGAACCCTATGTGTGTGTTTCTGACTCGCACTTGGCTGGTTTTTATTAAATACAAATCTATTGAAAACAACATTTTGTTTTAGACATTTTAAAATAATCATAGGTTGCTTCACTATTATTAGGTTATTTTGATAAATGAAAAACTCTCTCTCTCTCTCTCTCTTGGCTAAGCCTTATCCCATTTCTATTTGGGGTCGGCTCTCCTCGTCATCTTTCGCCACACTTGTCGGTTTTGAGTCGTCGATTTGTCTATTTGAGGTTTCTTCAGGTCGTTGCTTACTACAGACATCCATGTTTGAGGGGGTCTGCCTCGTTTTCTCGGGCCGATACCGATGTCCATGACTTGTCTGGTCATGTGGTCTTTGGGTCTTCTCAATACATGCCCATACCATCTAAGACGGGACTCAGAGAGTTTTTCCTCGATGGGCCTGATCTTAAAACTTCCACGGATATGTTTATTTTGTACCTTGTCTAGTAAGGTAACGCCACCTGCCCATCTCAGCATCTTCATCTCCGTCGTGTGTAGTTTTGTGGTATGGACTTTCTTAAATGAAAAACTAAAAATTATAAATTATTTACTATAATTTATTTTTGATTCTGTCAGTTACCCTATTGTGTTATAATATATTTAAAAAAAACTTATAATTTCGTAAAGACAAGCCCGTTGGCGTTGCAAATGGGACCACATTGATGGAACCCAAGTGGAGAGAAGTGGATTGCATATAGCATTGACTATCAGTCCAGTATCGAGTATAGTAGTAGAAAATAATACTAACCATTACAGAAGCAAAGAAGCGACAGTTACCCCCCCCCCCCAATACTTCGTCGAGTGCAAATTTAAATAATTTAAAAAAGACCTATTTAATACCCATATGAGGGGCGAGGGAAAGCGTCGGTGGCTCAACCGGTAACGCCTCGGTCCATCTAACTAGAGGTACCGGGTTAAAATCTGGACGACCGATGTACCAATGAGTTTTTCAAAAACTTACGTACATATACTTACCGATTGCTTTAGCGGTGAAGGAAAACATCGTGAGGAAACCTGCACACGCCTGCGAAGACACTCGAAGGTTGTGTGTGAAGTCGACCAACCCACACTGGGCCCGCGTGGTCGACTAAGGCCTAATCGGTGGGGACGTATATGAGCTGATATAATAATGAGGGGCGCAATAACTAATCCGCCATCTTCCACCATATTGACGTCACTTAGTTCTCCAAACTTGACGTGTATGCACGATTTCAGCTCATTCGGAAACCGGCGGAAAGTGGTTTTAATTTAGCTTCCAGATTTGTCCCAAACTAACTAACAGACTCACTAACATGGCAAGCTAATATAAAACTTGTAAAAAGACAAGCATATTATATTACTAACCAAGTGTGAGTGCCTAATAATGTTTCATTGTATAGAGTGTTAGCAGTATCCTTACTTGCTAATATTATAAATGTGAAAATGTGTTTGTCACCTCTTCACGTTTCAACACGTTGACCAGTCTTGATAAAATTTGGAATGCAGGTAGCCTGTGTCATTGGGAAGGACAAATGCTACTTTTTGCGAATGGGACGTCTGATATCGGTGTGTGCGAGAATGAATGAGACGGATGCAAGAGGAAGTAATGTTGTTAATAAATCTTAAACACATTTAATTACTACTACTACGTAAACATGACATTTTATGTATTTTTTTAAAACAAGTAAAGTAGGTATTTAATTTTACTATAATGATATAATGTGGCGATTTGGTATTCTTATACTTCACCTATTTTTTTTACTGAATAAACATTGAACATTTTTATTTCGTGAAAATAGCACAGTCCGATGCAGTTCCTGAAGGAACTGAAAAAATACTCTTTTTTTTTCTTAATTTTTTTAATATCGAAATGGAACATTCCCTCTCATTTCATTTCATTTTCATTTATTTATCGTTTGCAATCATGTACAAAATAAGGTCTTAAAATAAATTAAATATAGCATGGTACATGGGCCCTGCTAGGGCATGGCAAACAGGATAGGTAGATTGTAATAATGTACAGAAAAAATGAGGAGAGACCAGAAGATAGTTACGAGATAAATGGTTAAATGGTTTCACATGAATATTTTCAATAAAAAAAATATAAGTATATAATTTTACTTTAATGTTTTATCGTCCAAAAATTCTTTTATACTATAGTAACATTTAGATATTAATAGGTACCAGATACGCAACTACCAGGTTTATGATATAGCGTCCTCAATCACCGACAGCTAGGTCTTATAGTGAGGGCCGCTTTTCCTGCCACCACCATAAGGTGAAGATAAGGACCAGTTACGGTAGGTCTTGCCGCCAAGACGCTTGTCCCAGTATCGCAATGGAACATTCCCTCTCGTATATCTACCAGATACGCTAAACTACCAGGTTTATGATATAGCGTCTCCACTCACCGACAGCTAGGTCATAAAGTGAGGGCCGCTATTCCTGCCAACACCACAAGACGAAGACAAGGACCAGTTACGGTAGGTCTTGCCGCCAAGACGCTTGTCCTGGTACTCTGCAAGGCGAGTGCCTCGTGGAAGAGAACCACTACCTACTGTCCAGGTAGGTCCCGGAGCTGTAGGCGCGCTCACCTCCCGCGGCTTTCGCTGCTGGCGGTTCAATCCCCGCTCAGGACGCCAGAGAAGCTGGCTCCCACTTATCCGGTGTGGTACCGGAGCTTTAGGCACGCTCACTTCCCGGCGCTAATCGCACCTGTCCAGACTTACTCCTACGCGGCTGGATTGGCCGGAGCAGTATTAGCTTAGCTCTACTTGCTGACCAGGCAAGTGCCGGAGATGCTTCCCTGCCAGTAATTAAACCAGCAGTTCCGCTTAATGGAGAACTCACGTGCCCCGCGTTGTTTTCGCCCATAGCCCACGTGGCCGGCTACGACAACACTAGTTACGCGCGGGGAAGGACGCCTGGACGCAACGTGCTTGCTAGGCAACACACATTGCCCAACCCCTAACCACATACCACTACGAGTCCATGACCCAGTCGGGGGACCGACAAGCCAGATGTCACTGTGATGTCCTGGCTAGCAAGCGTATGTACCTCCTAGGTGATGGCTACCCAAAACCGGAGGACTACAAGCACCTTCCAATCAGCGGAATTGCTGAATTGATGATCTTGGAGTTGGTTGGGGTGCAAAGGTTATAGGAGTAGACACAAAAGATCCCATTGAGTCGAAAACAATGTCCACGCGGGCGAAGACGCGCGCAAAGGGTATGTCTATAGTATTTATTATTGACGTCAAATGCCTGCGGTGTTCAAACAGTCAACAAACTCAAATGTTTGTGTAGTTAGGGCCTTAAGTCAACTTTTTAATGTTTAATTTCATAATAAATTAAACGTTTGTGTTTTCCTAATGTTAGTGAAATAAAATAATATTAGCACAGATCCCGGCTTCGTTTGGGGAAAAAAATATCTATGGACTATTTTAATCGTTGAGGGTTCCGGAGCAAAAAAGGCAAAGGAACCCTTACAGTTCCGTTATGTGCGTCGGTCTGTCCGTATGTCACAGTCAGATCTGCAGTAATTCAGTACACAAGCTGATGTAAAATTATTAATCGATATGGAAAATGAAGACAACACTCGTATGTCAAAAAAAGGGTAACCTCCCTACATGTAACAGTGGGGTATTGTTAAAAACGTCTCATAAAGTGGGAACTGGCTATCTTATCTTCATGCCGTAACACACCAATGATATCAACATTGATATTTGGCGGCAAGACTTAGATAAGATGGTGGTAGCTAGCCAGGCGGGCTTAGAAAATGCCCTACCACCAACCAAACCGAGTCTTACAATTGACCCCGCCGGGAATCGAACCCGTGACCTCCTGTGTAAAGCCAGTGAACTTTGCCTCTGAGCTACGGAGGCGGTATATTAATCATTTTATAAATCAAAGTAACATCATCATCATCATATCAGCTCATATACGTCCCCACCGAGGGGCTCGAGCCTACCCTGAATTAGGGCGATCGGGCCTTAGTCGACCACGCGGGCAGTGCGGGTTGGTCGACTTCACACACAACCTTCAAGTTTGTTCGCAGGTGTGTGCAGGTTTCCTCACGATGTTTTCCTTCACCGTTAAAGCAATCAAAATATGTTAAAGTAACATATTACAAAATATTGAGTTCCAAAGTAACGCTTTTTTTTTTATCAACAATTGCTTTTCGAGTCATCATATCAGCTCATATACGTCCCCACCGAGGGGCTGGAGCCTACCCTGAATTAGGGCGATCGGGCCTTAGTCGACCTCGCGGACCCAGGGCGGGTTGGTCGTCTTCACACGCAACCTGTGAGTTTCTCCGCAAGCGTGTGCAGGTTTCCTCACGATGTTTTCCTTCACCGAGCAAAAATATTTTCCTTTTGCTTTTCGAGTAAAATTCTGAAGAAAATACAGATACTTACTTTACTAATATGCATACATAAATTATTTACCTATTTACTAAATTTGGGTAATGGAAAAAAGTAACCTTCTCCCATAAAATTGAAAAATGTTTTAGACTGCACCTCCTTATCTGTAAGATCTAGAGTTACAAAATTTTGTAGGTACATATTATATTATAACGCAAAATATAAAAAAGTCCCTTTGCCAAACAATTTTTTTTAAGGGTGCCTCCCACACAAGTAAAAGTAGAATGAAAAAAATATTTTTGTGAACCCCCCTTGCGTAGGGTATCATTGAGTTGTTTTTTTTTAAGACTTGCCTAGTGTTTTTAACAACATATTTTTGTCACGTGTAGCGTTTCCAATATACAGCATTTTGCAGAATTGGTGTAGGTCCCGTTAACACGTTCACGGACAATAAGTCACACCTGTTGGACACAAATAATTTGAATGAAAAGTTTTCGAGGTGCTTTGGCATTTGTCGTCACATGATCCTTAAACCAGTATAAATCACAAAACTGCTCTCCAGGTCATTTTCCTTGGTACTGAATTTCATATATACAGGACTGCCATAGCATCCGTAACACTCCCACTGAAAGCTGTTTTTTATGTGTGTGCATAAATCCCCGTTAAAGGGCACTAATCACCCCTTTAATAGTGTAAAATTTGACACAAAACTTGAGTTTCTTCTATTTAATATGGAAGTCTGGCTTCGTTAGTATTTGTGCCAGTTATAGTACGAAGAAGTTCGAATGCTATAACATTCGTGTCACAGTAAGGCAGAAAAATCGGACGCAATAGCGTTTCAGTCCGTGCACGTGTTAACCGAGCTTCTACTCATCCTACCGGTGTCTCTGGTGTTTCAAAACTATTTGGATCTAGGAAAACGATTAAAGGTATCCTAAGACAAACAATTTTCAAAAGTAAAAAAAGAACCTATCCACTCCGGGAGTGCCGACAGAAGTGAAAACTTAAAGGGCTTGTACCCAGAGACGTTAATATATTAAAAAAAAGTACGTTGGTTATAGTAATGGTAACAGAGTAACAGGGTGTCGGTAAAAGTAACTTTACAGTTCCGCGAGTTTAATGGTTTTTTCCCATCTCAAAAAATGCCCAACCCGCCTACTTAAGTTTTCACTTCAAACATTGTTTAATGGTAAGTTCCTGTCGCGCGTCGTTTCTGACACACACAATTTTTTAATCCACAATTGGTAAACTCTTGGCATCATCTCATCTGATGGTAAGTGACGAAAAACCGCTGTATTTTATTTGCGCGAAAGGCTGCTAGTCCTTTATACTTTTAAACTGCCCTAATGATGACCGCCTTAAGTGGAATTAGATTATTTTATTCAAATAGAGTAGGTATATTTAGAGAAGCCTATGTCCAGCTGTGGACGTGTTTTGGATAATGTGATGGTAGTTATCGTCACATCAGCCAAAGCACACTGATTAGCATCATGATTATCATATCACCAGAAAGACGTCCAATGCTGGACAAAGGCCTCCCCTCAAGGATTTCCACAATGGCCGGGTCTGCGCTACCTCCATCCAGCGGCTTCCCTCGATCTTCACTAAGTATTGAGTGTGAGGCCTGCCTACGCTACGTCTTCCGGTGCGCGGTCGCCACTCGAGAACTTTACTACCCCAGCAGCTGATCAGCATACTAGGAAAAAAATCATGAATAACAAAAAGTAGGTAGGTATCTTTTACTAGTTTCCTTTTCAAGTTTATGTAGGTAGGTATGTTACATCTGCTAAATAAAAGTAATGTTCCATAATGATTTTCTCATTCTGCTTTTTATGTAGAAACAAATTGCCAAACCTACCGACCCATTACTCTTTTACAGGGTTCTGTATTAGAAGTGGTTCATCGCGTATCATCGTTTCTTAGTAAGTGTATTTATTAAAAGAAGTTCATTAGAACTTTTCTTAATAAAAATTGTTTCAGACAGGTATCCTGTGATAAACAGATTTTGAGTGGTGTGATGAAGTTAGTGGTGGCGTAGCATGGGTTGGCACCCAGGGCGGTTTTCTGTCAAGCACCCTCAAAATAAAAATAAAATAACCAAGGCCGTGGTCAGAAATTTTCTTGCGCAAGAAAATTCCTGGCTACATCCTTAGTTGTTTCAACTCTGGACCAGATAGACAACATAATCTGACTAAAAATAAATTTTAATGTGTTTATGTAGACGACGTTGAAGGGCTCTCTGCTCGCATTTAATGTCCTAACTACCACACCTTAGGCCTTAGGGGCGCCCATAGAACAAAGAAATTTTTGAAGTGAAAACTTCTTTAGGCGCGTTGGGCATTTTTTTGATTGGAAAAAAACCATTGAACTGGCGACACTGGTGTCGATTCGAACAAAACACTCGACTTAATTAAACTAAACTAATCTTCCACTAAAATAAGTTTAGTCGTTTTCATGTGCTATTCGGTTTTATGCACGAACTAAATTTGGTTGCCTAGTTTGACAGGATTAAACACGATCAAATTGAATTCACAGACTATGTTAAAGTATGAACGAAAGAATGAACAATATGATTGACGTAACTTGTTTACCGTAAGTGAAAGAGAAAACAAGATATAATTTTCTATAGCGCTCTCTCTGTTTTTAATGTCATTTATGTTAAGAATATAATCTATAAACCGTTCAATAAAAACAGCTGATTTTGTTTTTTTTATTATTTTTTGGCTTGGCATCAAGGATTTTTGAGTGAAGTATTTAGGAGTTTCAATTTGCCTAAAAGTGCGTCGGGGCATTGTAAATTGTCAGAATCTGGGGAAATTTAAGGTCTGATGAGGACCAGGTTGGCAATCGATGGCTTCCTGAGACTGCCGAAGCTGAAAGTTGGAAAGACATAAGACTATACGTTTTCCAACCTGGTTTATTGACCAAGTCATCATCATCAGAGTCAAACCCTCAGATCAGAATTTCTTCGTGTGAGAGCCGCGCAGTGTGCTGATGTATCTTGGTCCAAACGCCAAACTTCTAGCTTTGACTGTTTTATAGGATTGCCAACCACCAACCTGGTCATCATGAGACCCTCAGGTCAAAGGTGCAGTGTCCTGGAGTGCTTATCAGGGTTTATACCATCACTTTACTTAGATATTCATCACAAAATTTGCACTTTTGTGGTTTTCCAGACCAATTAATAGTTTAGTGGTCACCAAAATAGGTCGCGATTAAAATTGGTTCAATTTTAGTTTGACACATCTAAAATATGGTCGTTCCGAATAGCAAAATGGCGATCTAAACTTAATTTAGTTCGATTTTTGTTTAGATCTGTCAAATAAGTTTAGTCGAGTTTTTTCGAATAGCAAATGTAATTTTGACACATCTTAACCTAATTTTAGTTTAGTTTAGTTGATTTGTGCAAAACCGAATCGACACCATTGTCACCGTTTCCGTAACCGACACACCCGTAATTGTTCAAATTTTATTTTTACGTTAGCACTCCATTACTACAAAAAATGGAGTGCTATGTTTTTGACCGTCTATGTATGTATATATGTGCTATGTAATCAAAATTTGTATCATAAGTACCTATCATTATGGCTCACGAACACTGCTATTACTCCAGATGAAGGGAAAAATAAAGGCTATGATTTCAGGTGGGAAACTCTCGTTTTCATACTTTTCCGTAGTCGGGTTTTAGTTTTTTAAACTTTAATTTTTATTTGTTTTCTTCTGCTTAACTAACAGGCACGGAACCCATCGAAACACAACACCCACTTGATCGATTGTTTAATTAAACGATATCAGAACGTGAAATGTGATGAACAAAGAACACAAATGTTTCTCTCGAATCGAAATCTATAAATAACAATGAAAAGATGAATTAAGCATTTGCTGAAAGGCAGTACATTAATATGTACTTAAGTTTTAATTAGGGGTCAAATCGCCGCGGTGCCACGTAGTTACGGCAAAGTATATACAGGGTGACTGGTAAGTAGTGCAAATCCTTTTAAGGGGATAAACTATATCTAATTTAGAAAAAAAAGTCATATTAACTGGGGGTCGGAAATCAACGGTTTTCGAGTTAAAGCCCATTTAATTTTTCAATTTTGTATGTAAAACGCATTTGTTTAAATATTTTGTGATTTTCCAAAAAAAAAACTAAAATATAGTAGACTTGCAAAATACGATAAAAACTTCCTTATTTTACCATATTTCCAATAAAATAAAAAAAGTAAAAAAAATACAAATAAGATGTAACAAAAAACAATGATTCCTGTCAAAAGGGTGCCTCAAATCGCATACAAATGTTCAAGATTTTTTTTTAAATTCCAAGATTTATGTTTTTTTTCGCATTAACAGAAATTTATGACCCTGTACCATCATCGACTAACTTTGATTCACAAGCTCATCCAAAAATTCGAACTTGATTTCTTTCATACAAAATTGTTGGATAAATTAGTATGGGACTTGAGACACCCTTTTGACAACAATCATTGTTTTTTGTTGCAATTCATTTGTATTTTTACCTTTTTTTATTTTAATGGAATTATGATGAAATAAGGAAGTTTTTATCGTATTTTGCAAGTCAACTATATTTTAGATTTTTTTTTGAAAATCACAAAATATTTAAAAAAATGCGTTTTACATACAAAATGAAAAATTAAATGGGCTTTATTAATATGACTTTTTTTGTTCTAAATTCGATGTAGTTTATCTCCTTAAAAGGATTTGCATTACTTACCAGTCATCCTGTATAACATAACAGTTTGGTCATTCCCTGCCACTCTCTAGATTCCGACCTCACCCCCTCATCTCCTAGGTTGGTACAGATTGGTTTAAGTTTGGTTCTCTAACTTCTAGAATTTCGCACCAAAAGAAAATTATCCCAGGTTAAACACATGAATTGGATAATTAATTTGCGATGGATCCAGGAAGAATCTCGTGTATTTTTACTCATTTCTTGTTCCTATATTTGAAGCTGTATTTAGTGCTTAATTCATCGTAATTTGCTAACTCAATTTGTTCCGTCATTTGTTTTTAGAAATGTCATTTCGCGCCCGTTGTATGAAGTGTCCGGGTTGTGGTTCCGGCAAAGTATATAAATTAGTTGGTATACTTACGGCTCCCAACAGTTTAATATCATTTAATAATCTCATTTGATAAGCAATACTTTATGACATAGTGTTACCTTATTACTTTTTTAACCTTCGAGCGTCTAAGGAGCTTTGTGATCGTCCGAAAAACCGACTTCGAGATTCTGACGAAAATACTCTATATCACTTATGGACACCAAAAAAGTGTATAAAATTTGTGTATTGTGTGTTGGTGTGTGTGTCATCGATCTGTAGAGAAACTGTGTTGAACCTATTTTGAAAAAAAATTAACATGGCTATTTTAAGATATATGTTTTTTTTAATATTCAACATATGAGATTACATACCTGTTTAAAAGAGAAAAAAATATGTTTCTCAAAAATGGCGCTAGGGATGTATTCCAGTTTTGTAAGCCATATGTTATGTATCTGAGAAAAATCTAAAAATGGCATTCCTGTCTTACAAAAAAAATAGTAAGTATGAAATATCGCACACGAAGTGTTCCATAACAACGTACAAAATATCAAGTTTCTTGTCAGGGGGGAGGCGTTTAGATATAATTTTACTAGCTTTTGCTCGTGGCTTTGCCAGCGTGGACATCGACTGTCTTTGAAGCCAGTCGTGGAAATCAGTTTTCTCCAGATCCCTCAGGAAATATATCGGGATATTCTGATTAGCAGTCTATGTCACTTCTCACCCCCTCAACCAATTCTATAGAAAAAAAAACCATTTCAATCTGTTGCTCCGTTGTGACGCCGACGTGCGCGAGCGTGGAAATGAGTTTTCCCCAGATCCCTCGGGAACTATATCAGGATATGCTAATTAGTAATTTATGTCATGTCCCACCTCCTCAAATATCTCTTTGCAAAAAATCACAACAACCCATGGCTCCGTTGTGATACCAGGACAAATACCGTTGAGTACCAGGACAAGCGTCTTGGCGGCAAGACCTACCGTAGTGTGTTCTTGCCCTCGACTCACAGCGTTGGCGGGAATAGCTGCTCACTATATGACCTAGCTGTCGGTGAGTGGAGACGCTATATCATAAACCTGGTAGTTTAGCGTTTCAGGTAGATATACGAGAGGGAATGTTCCGTTGCGATGTTAAATAAATTTACCAAAATAGAATATTTTTCAGTTCCCCAGGGACTGCATCGGTTTATGTTATTTTCACAGGATAAAAAGTAGCCTATGTCCTTTCCAGTGACAAAGGCTATATGCATCATGATTTGTCAAGGTGTTGAAGCTTGAAAAAGTAAACAAAAACAAATTTCACTTTTATAAAATTAGTTAGAATTTTTAGTGCTACCCACCTCCGTGGGGTAAGCTTGCTACACATCAAAAGGTCACGGGTTCGATTCGCGGCGGAGTCTTGTGTGACTCGGTTTGGTTTGTGGAAGGGCATTTTCTAAGCCCGCCTGGCTAGCCACCACTGTCTTATCTAAATCTTGCCGCCAAACATCAATGATAACAGCATTGATGTGTTCCGGCTTGAAGGTAAGATAGCCAGTTTCCCATTACGTTGGGGAATATTGGTAATCCCGCTTCCATCTTCGTCATCATCGTCACTTACCATCAGGTGAGATGAGATGTCAAGGGCTTTACCAATTGTGGAAAAAAAAGGTACAAAATTCTTTATAAATATGTTTTTCGATAATAAATGTAGGTTTTCATTTAGTGATCTGGCAGGGACTAGGGCGCCCCTATCAATCGCGGGGCCCTGGGCACGTGCCCAGAGTGCCCAGTGGGAAAGAGGAGCCTGATCACATCAGTCGAAAGACGTCCACACGCAGGTTCACTCTATATTATTAAACAATTTAATATTTATCGTACCTTTAAGGGCACCGCCATAGCTGCAAGGGTCATTATTGCTACCTGCGCTCTGCGAGGCGCATCGCAGGGCAACTGACGTATTTATGAGTGCAGCTTATACAGGGCGTAACAAGATCGGTATAGGATCCGTTAACTTGGGGCTATACTCATCATTCTCAACAACTTTCCCCACTTAACCCATAATTAATTCTCAAAAAAAAAATATCCTTACAAAAATGCACCAATTGTGGATAAAAAAAAGATAATTTACACGCAGCTTTACTTTATATTATTAAACAATTTAATATTTATCGTACCTTTAAGGGCACCGCCATAGCTGCAAGGGTCATTATTGCTACCTGCGCTCTGCGAGGCGCATCGCAGGGCAACTGACGTATTTATGAGTGCAGCTTATACAGGGCGTAACAAGATCGGTATAGGATCCGTTAACTTGGGGCTATACTCATCATTCTCAACAACTTTCCCCACTGAACCCATAATTAATTCTCAAAAAAAAAAATATCCTTACAAAAATGCACCAATTGTGGATAAAAAAAAGATAATTTACACGCAGCTTTACTCTATATTATTAAACAATTTAATATTCTTCGTACCTTTAAGGGCACCGCCATAGTTGCAAGGGTCATTATTGCTACCTGCGCTCTGCGAGGCGCATCGCAGGGCAACTGACGTATTTATGAGTGCAGCTTATACAGGTAGTAACAAGATTGGTATAGGATCAGTTAACTTGGGGCTATACTCATCATACTGAACAACTTTACCCACAGAACCCATAATTAATTCTCAAAAAAAAAAAAATCGATACAAAAATGTACCAATTGTGGATAAAAAAAGTACATGATGCTTTACACGCAGGTTCACTCTATATTATTTAACAATTTAATATTTATCGTACCTTTAAGGGCACCGCCATAGCTGCAAGGGTCATTATTGCTACCTGCGCTCTGCGAGGCGCATCGCAGGTAGTGCAGCTTATACAGGGCGTAACAAGATCGGTATAGGATCCGTTAACTTGGGGCTATACTCATCATACTGAAAAACTTTCCCCATGGAACCCATAGTTAATTTTCAAAAAAAAAAAAATCTCTTTTTACAAAAATGCTCAATCAGCTGATCGATTTGTATAAGGATTTTTTTTCGTCGATTTCAGCAAAGTCGTGGAACAAAAATTGTTGAGTATGATGACTAGAAGCCCCAGTTAACGGGACGTACACCAACTTTGTTACAGCCTGTACATGTAGGGTACAGCCTCCAGTTAAAATTCTGTTGGATGGTTAATAGGATAATCATCACCATATCAGCTCATATACGTCCCCACCGAGGGGCTCGAGCCTACCCTGAATAAGGGCGATCGGGCCTTAACGACTACACGGGCCCATTGCGGGTTGGTCGACTTCACACTTTGAGTTTATTCGCAGGTGTGTGCATTAAAGGATAATAGGATAGGTTAATAGAATAGCCAAAAAGATCAAATTTTTGAAAGCATATCTTTACACCATTCTGTTGCATTGCTTCAGAAATTCTTTCACCATACTATTTTCATTTTCCTCCTCGGCGTGGCGGCGAAGGCAGCCCCACAGAAAAGTATATGTATTTGTACTAACATACCCACAGTTCGCATTCGTTATGCGTTTTAGTTTTGTCCAGGTTTACGCTGGTCGTTAAAACTCAAAGTTATAAAAAAAATAACACCATGTATAGTTGCAATGCAGAGAATGTAACCCCCACATCGTCCACGGATGGGCGGCTGCCGTAACGAGGGCGAGTTGCGTAATTTACGGCAGAGGGCAGCGTAGCAAGGGAAAGCATGGACCGAAATACACAGGGCCTGAAACCTAAAAACAAAAAAAAAAAAAACCGGCTAAGTGCGAGTTGGACTCGTGCAAAGTACCCTACTTTACCCTACCGTAATCTTTTCAAAAAATAAGATAAGACAAGACAAGACAAGACAAGATAAATCTTGATTCAGAAAAAAAAATTACACTACAAATGTTTACAGTGACCCCACACTAGGCAACGCCTGTATCGTGGTGGCCATAAATACGATTAACAAGATTACTATTACGCGGCTGTGTCATTCTGGATTGTGATGAAAATTAACAAAATTATACAATTAAAAAATGAAATAAAAATTTGTACTAAAACTAGCAATTTTATACTGTGTTCGTAAGTGTGTGTGTGTGCGTGTGTTCGTAAGTGTGTGTGTGTGTGTTTGTGAGTGTGTGTGTTGGATGTAGGCGGGAAGAGGAGGGGGAGTGACAATGAATAAGTGACACTAAATAAACGTATACTTAAAAAAAATATATGTTTGCAGTTGGTTAAAGACTATTTTGTATGGAAAGTCTATGAACTTTTAGAAATCCAACTGCGCACTTTAAGTTGGTCGACTATTAGTCATAAACTAAGAAAGCCCACTAAGCCGTGATAGTTTTCCTTTTAAATTGATTATAATACTATACTATGTATGTCCTGAACTAGCGGCTTAGCTGGTATGGGCACTTTGACTCTAACAAAAATTAGCACTTTTAAGCTTAATATTTCGTAAAAGGATCACTGAATCAAAAAAGTAAACCTTCAATAGTTTTAAAAGACTTATTTAACAAAACCCTACACGATAGGGTATGTCAAACTCTTTAAATGTAGGTACCGTAAAATATTAAAAAAAAAAAAATTATTTTACCACTTTGTCAGCGTAATTATTTTTCCAAATTACAGCTTTCCAGTACTAATGATCTCTGAAACTATTAGGGTTCCTTGCTGACTATGGAACCCTAAAAAGAAGTTTTAAAATTGTGATAAGAGACTTTGTAGACCCTGTGTCAGACATAAGAGTACTTCTGAGACAATGGAATTACTAGGTTACTATCTACATCTTCAGAACCTCAAACTCAAACCTCTCGTATACGAATAATAATAGAATAAAATAATAATAAATAAAATAATAATATAATTAATAATAATAAAATAATAATCTTTAAATTGAAATCTAATCTAATACCTTTAAACGAGCAATTCTTGTAAATATATAATCAGAATCTCGGAAACGGCTTCAACGATTTGTTTGAAAATTAGATTTAAGTACCTAAAATCTAAAGAAAATCACAAGTAAATACAAATACATTCCTAATAAAAAAATTGGAAATCATTTAATTGATCAGAATCCCGTTCCCACCTAGCTACGCCCCTGACTAGGGTGCAACTGTTTGAACCACCTTTGAACTTTTTACGCGTGTTCGCTTCGCATACCTACCTTCTCGAATTGGAGCAACTTTACTTCGCCTGCTAAAAGTTCCGCAGCGCTATCTAAACCAACTTCTGACAATAAATATTCTTTATAAATAAATATTTTGCGAAAATTTACAATATCGGTGGTCTGGTTTTGTTAGGGTTACCAGATGTTAAATTGAAAAGTCCTGACAAATAGCCTGATTTTTATCAACAAGTCCTGACATTTTACTGAAACGGGTGCGGTTTGGCGACGCACAGTAGTCATAGTAATAAAACACCACTTATAATATTCCTTTTGAGTGCCAACCGGTCACTCTCCAACTCACAATCTGCCATTGAGCCTACTCTAACTCTCCACACTAAAAAAATCACCATTCATTTTAGTCCATGGACTGCTTGATAAAAGACCTATAATGCACGTATATAATAAAAAAAAACGAGACCTACAGTACTCGCATATGATGTATAACATGTGACAAAATACTTATGAAATTAATTAATTATCGGGTCGTACATTCACGGGCCGACCCTTCGAATAGTAGTATGTCATCTTTGCCTTTGCCATCACACTAGGCGGCATGGCTATGACAACCTTAGTTTTCGAGAATTAAAAAAGTTCGCATTTCCTGTTACACATTTCCGTCCCATTTCACGAAATCACTTCCACAAATTGCAGGAAAGCGAGAGCAAAGATGTTTCACATTAAAAAAATCCTGACATTGTCAAAGTCCAGCCCGAAATAAAAAATCCTGACATGTCATGACAAATCCTGACATCTGGCAAGCCTAGGTTTTGTGGTCTGTATAAGAAAATAGGTACGTAACTGGTTTTTATAGCTAGTTATGGTTACCGTGCGCCATCTAACGCAGTAAATATATAAGATCAACGACTCGACTCTGGAATATTTTTCGGTGTGATCGTTGTATTGGAATACTCTGAAAATGTTATTTAGATTTCATATTTTATGAGATTAAAAACGTTAACGCTTGTGCGGTGCGACGGGGATTCCCTTTGAACTTAGCATATTGATAAAAATCATCTAGTTAAGGCTTATACCGTGGCCAACGACCTTGGACTAAGCAACTTTGTAACCGGTTTATTATATTATTATTATTATTATATCAGCTCATATACGTCCCCACCGAGGGGCTCGAGCCTACCCTGAATCAGGGCGATTAGGCCTTAGTCGACCACGCGGGCCCAGTGCGGGTTGGTCGACTTCACACACAACCTTCGAGTTTCTTCGCAGGCCTGTGCAGGTTTCCTCACGATGTTTTCCTTCACCGTTAAAGCAATCGGTAATGATATGTACGTAAGTTTTGGAAAAACTCATTGGTACATTGGCCGTCCAGATTTGAACCCGGTACCTCTGGTTAGATGGACCGAGTCGTTACCGGTTGAGCCACCGACGCTTTTTATTATATACGGTTTATTATATACCTATGGATTATTTAATCAGAAAAAATAATTTAATAATTTAAAGGATATAAGGAGTGATGTCGTTTTCCACAAATGTTGTTTTAATAACATAGCTTAAGAAAAAAAATCACATATTGAAAATTACTGTGATAGTTAGGAAATCCACAGAGCATCGGCCATATTGAAAATTACTGTGATAGTTAGGGATACTTTAGCAAATATAATCATTACTTTATGGATTTGTAATTTTTGTCTGCCTCTTGACGAGCTCGCGCAAATCTCTCAAGTAAAACAACCCTACAAAACACTCTAAGCAAATAAAGAAACGAATATGCGAACACATTTTACACTTGACATAGGATTTATTTGATGACAAAACTTGTCTGAAATCTGACCATTTTTTTAAATAAATAATTTCCATTCAAAATAGATGATCCCTAACCTAGTCAAATCATATGCTAATTTTATGTCTATCAAACACCCACTAGCTTCTTAGCTTCTAGCTTCTTGGTACCCAAAATACGTGAACTGGTTGAGATAGATCAGTTGAGATAGATCAGTTGGTTGATGGTGACTGTACTTACAATCCGTGGATGACAGAACTTTGGGATTTTCCCTACTCTCAAAACAATATGTTTTTCTGTCAGATAACGACTGTAACACACACATTATATTAGTCATGGGAATTCCCGAACTAAAAATATGTAAACATAAAACTTTTTAGATAAGAGTGGTCGGCATAGGTACATCGCATTTATTAAGGAAAACCAGACTTCAATAACAAGAGATAAATAACTTACGTGGACATTTGATAGTTGTTTGAAAAACGGTCTTAAAAATATGCAATTTAAAAGTAAAAAGGACCCTAGGTCAGTCGGGCCAATGGAGAAAGAAAAGATAAGCGAGAGAGAGGACCTACTTGGAATCTGAAGATTGTCTGAAAATTTCATCGAAATCGGTCCAGCCGTTTTGGAGTCTATAAGGAACATTTTTTTTTCCTTCACATAGCACAGAGATAGACTGGATTCAAGTGCTAATAACTACAGCCTCCCTGATATAATAAAAGGATTTGAATGTAAATCACATGTTAAACGCTCATAAGAATTAGAAATGATTTGAACGATTAAAAATTATTCAAAATGATTACAAATCAAATCATTTTTAATCCTTTTTAATGATTTTGTTTAATCAGGGCTGTGATTAAAATAACTAAAAAAGAGATTATAAGGTTTTCTTATTTGTTTACTTAGCTTAAGTAATAAAAATATGTATCGTTTATTTAAGTAAATAAACTTTAAACAAAAAAAAATGTTATGAGAAAGTGGTAGCCCTAGTTTTGATAAGCATTGCTATTTAAACGGAGACGGAGGGTCGAAATGATTCATATTGTTGCAACCATTCCGGTCAAATGGAGTCCCAAAAAAAACATGTATCAATTGTGGCAGAGTGTACGATTTCAGCCCATTTTGGAGGTGGTGCAGAGACTGCGGAATAAATAAATTTATCGAGGAGGAGAAGAAAAAAAAAAAATAAGTGTTAATCTTCCGTTCACACATCATGAATTTCGTGTCTAACATTTTTTTTGGTGTTTGTCTAAACGTACTATCCTCATAGATAGCAGTGAGAAGCCAGTGCTGTCGTTAGCTGGTAAAGATATTGAGTAAGTTAGTATTCTCAAGAACCTGGAAGCTATTATCGATCCGACTCTGCAATGATCTGAGAACAACCGGACTATACGCTGTTATCGCCGATTCCGGGTACATCAATGTACAAGAGCTCTTTTCTTGTCCTTGGAGTTGCTTTCTGGAACTTTGTGCCACCTGCTGTTTCAACTGCTGCTTCCCTGGATGAATTCAAGACGATGCTACAACCACTTACTTGCTATTGAGCAAGCTAAGTCGCGAGTGCATAGTTTCTGGTGTGTGATGTGCTGGTAGGGCTGTCAAGTGTTATATGATACAATACTTTTTGTAAATCGTTTTGTTTCTGTTTTTTTAAATGCCATGAGTTTTATATTATCTTTGTCTTTATTTTAAAAAAAAAGGTTGAGCTAAAGCTTTTGTATTTTGTAATGATAAAGCCTACTCGAGGGTAAGCAGGCTAAAATCTTAAAATATTAAAAATTTTAAATACAGAACATAATTATAAAAAGCGTCTGATTATGGAATCTATGTAAATGGAGAGGCATCAAGATTTAATTAATAAAAGGAAAGATACAGAAACCATAGATAAGATCTACCATGATTTAATTAAATTAAAATAATCTTTAAAAAGTACCGTTGTTACACTTTCTTGGTTAATTAGTTGGAAATTTAAATTTGCGTTTGTATTCATGTAATTTCAAAATTTGTAATTGTAAGTGTCTTTTAAACTTTATGATTATATTTATGTAGTTCAAAATTGACAACCCTGGTTATCTGGGTAGGTGATTTGAATGACTGACTGTATAATTTGTAATATTACCAACTGTACATAAGACCAGTGTTAGCACACGGTTTTGGCTGTCAGTTGACCAATAATAAGATTTATGAACGCATTGTTCATGTGACTTTATAATTTCTTAATATTATAGTGTTTTTTAACTAACGTTGAGATAATTAAAGTTAATGAATTAATTAATTAAGTTACATAGTTGGACTCACATGAGTTTATTTATTTTAATATGGTTCCAAATTTAACGGACAAAACAGGTTATAAGTATTCACCGCTATAACCTGTCCTCAGAACATTTTTTTTTGTTTAAAGTTTATTTACTTAAATAAACGATACATATTTTTATTACTTAAGCTAAGTAAACAAATAAGAAAACCTTATAATCTCTTTTTTAGTTATTTTAATTACAGCCCTGATTAAACAAAATCATTAAAAAGGATTAAAAATGATTTGATTTGTAATCATTTTGAATAATTTTTAATCGTTCAAATCATTTCTAATTCTTATGAGCGTTTAACATGTGATTTACATTCAAATCCTTTTATTATATCAGGGAGGCTGTAGTTATTAGCACTTGAATCCAGTCTATCTCTGTGCTATGTGAAGGAAAAAAAAATGTTCCTTATAGACTCCAAAACGGCTGGACCGATTTCGATGAAATTTTCAGACAATCTTCAGATTCCAAGTAGGTCCTCTCTCTCTCTTATCTTTTCTTTCTCCATTGGCCCGACTGACCTAGGGTGCTTTTTATATTAATAATATGTATGTTGCAGTCGTTATCTAACAGGACAAAGTATTATTTTGAGAGTAGGGAAATTCCGACGGAAGTACGGTACTGCTATTGGTTTCTGGCAATTGCATGACACCACCTCGTGGTCAAATAATATAAGTAAAATAGTCTTTTTCTTTCTAATTTAGAGGTAAGGGTTAATTTTAAGGGTCTTAGGAAATGAAAATGTAAAAAAAAATACATAAAAGTTATGCAAATTTAAAATATGCGACATTAATACCGTAGATAAGTTTATATAGTTCAGGATCGTGTATAAAGATATGCATAGAGCTACTGTTTCGTAATTAATGTTTTACTTAAGAAGAAATAGGTCATAGATATAATTATAGAGTAATTTAGGTTTCTTCTTTGTTTGCTAGTGAAAACTGCCAATGTTTTTATGTTATTATTTATTATCTCGAGTTGTAAAAGGATGTCTTTCTTTCTGAAACTTTATATGTGTAATTAGACATTATCTTCATTAAGTTTTTATAGAGTGTATAGACTTCCTTTGTGACATTTGATGTGTATTTTCGTTCATTCTCTAAAAAGCTACAAAATTTGCGAACTAGTCACAGATTTGTAAGCTCTCAGATACCATAAAATTCACTTTTTATCAACCATTATGATTCAGCATAGAACGATAGCCATCCAACACATTAAATGGTCATTCTTTAGCGCCTACATGTTTTAGAATATCAAAATCCACTGAATATATGTTATGAACCTGATGTGATGTCTTGTTTACGAAAATGCCATTACTCAGCCATAATAAATCATTTCGGATAACATCTGTGTTTCATTTAACGCTCCCTGTACAATTATAAACAGTGCGCATGGTTAAATTTTTTATAAGAATTTTCTAGTTGTTTTCTTCTAATCTTTTGATGCGCACTCACAGAAAATCTCGTCGAGTTTAGTTAAGTCCTTACTTTTGGATCCGAATAAATTCTGAGTGAGACACAAAAGTGCATTCTCGTGTGGTGAGTTTCGCCCCTTATTTATCACCCGATTCCAACCATTTGTATACGAATCGATAGCCCATTTTATTAAACCGAGGACTTTTTTAAATCCCATAAAGTCTTATACTCTAAGAATTATAGCACATTTATTCCAAAAGTTCCCCGAAATTGACACCAAATATCACTCATTTTTATTTTCCAAATAAGTTTTTGTAATTGTTAATTTTTTTTGCTATCTTGTGCAGCTCATCGTGATCTATCGATTCCGAAGGGACAAGCTTGTTGTTGGCCGTGGGGGCCTTTACAACTTCACTGGGTAGGACGATTGACACTATTCTTAACCTTCTATCTTCGATATTTAAGATACTACAGGCTTGTCGCACTCTCACGGAAAACACCACCCTACACAAGTGAGCTAAAAAGATATTTTCAATTTCAAAAAAATCTTAATGTATCCTTTTTTGCCAAAAATAACTAGTTGTGACAATAATACTACTTCAATTTTCATTGAAATATTAAGATAATTCAAAAAAGTAAAATTTTGTTTTCTTACTTTTTGGAAATTCAACTTAGATTATTTATAGCAATCGACGTAACAGCCACGTTGCAGTACGAGCTAACAAGACCTTTATTGCCACGCATTTTCGTTCGAAATTTGAGTAATGTTGCTAGGTTTTGAAGCATAAAGTTTTGCGTAACAGGCAATCAATCAATTGCGACAGGATAGTTGACTGCACCTTAAATAAATTATAAAATGTTACTCCCTAAAGGGAGGGACCCTTTGAAATTTAAAAAAATCTTACTCATTTTGTTTTGAACTGGTCTTTAATTTTTAATTAAACAAAATCACAAAATTAGTACCAATAAGGCTGAAAATTTATGACGTCACGCGTGCTATTTAATAGATTTTTGCAAATTTTTTGTGTTGACAGATGAAAAACTAACTCAAATTACTAGTCAACTAGCTTAATGTCAATTATACGTGATTTTAGATTTTTTTTGTTGGCAATAAAGTGTATTTTATTGTATTCTAAGAAAGGATTTTTGAAAATTGGAAAATACTGTTAGTGAGCCGCATGAGACTCGCGCACCGCACACTTTCACAGACAGTTATAAAAAACTTTATCAAGGTTTGCGGAAAGCGAGCAAAATATAGGTATTAACAATTTTACAACTGTAAATTAAGCACTTACTATTAAAATTATTATCAGAAGCCTGTCACAAACTACACTAAAAATGTTTTTTTTTATTTAAATTCAAGACCAATGACAGGAGTTATCAGCCGGCCATTACTGAGCTGCACATTCATGGATTGTGCATTATCGGGTCGAGCATTGTATGAGCACCGTTCGATTTAAAATAAATGACGATCCTGAGACCTTGATTCCACCTACAAAGTTCATCATTAGATTAACTTTAAAATACCAAAAGGATCTACCGGGTTTATACGGTTTCATACGGCTTCATACCAAATTATAGCTCAATCGGTCCCCTGGGAGTCAAATAAAGTAAATCGATCGCAAGGTTGAACCTGTCTAAACAAACTAACATACATACAAACATTGCAAGTAATAAAAAAAAAGCTTTTAAAAAGGTGAGCGAGCATCATAGGATTATTTTAAAAACAATAGACGACCCTTGGACCATGATAACGATTCTAAAGTTCATCATCAGATGAACTTCAAAATGCTAAAAGGGTCTGTTGTCACCGGAAATACGGCTTCATACCAAATTTCACCTCAATCGGACGACGGAAGTCGCGCTAAGATCGATTCCAAGATTTTCGTACAAACAAACAAAAAAACTCTTTGCGTAGACAATAATAGTTAGAAATCTAAATATATAAAAGGCAAATCTGACTGACTCATCTATCAGCGCACAGCTCAAAACACTGGACGGATTGGGTTGAAATTTAGCACACATATAACAATTATGACGTAGGCATCCCTTAAAAAAGGACTTTGAGAAATTCCCACGGTAACCGCAAAAATCGGGATCTGCGCGGGCGAAGCCGCGGGCACCCACTAATAGTATCATAGAAAATCGCAAGACTGTCGCAAATATATTTTTTAGAAAATAACTGCCTCGCAGAGTCCTATAGCGAAATATGTAGTTATGGAGTATGTACGAGCTTGTAAAAGTATATTATATTATTAGATATTAATGTAGGCAATTTAAACGGTTACATGATATTATTAATAGAAAATAAAAGCAATTTTAGAAAATATATTCACTTAGGTTGAGATTTAAATATGTATTACATTCATATTTTTACTTTCGAGCGATCGGAGCGAGCAGCAACGAGCGACGAAGGAGAAAGAAGGTATACATATTGTTTTGGCAAAAAAACGAACCTGAGATTTTGATGGAGTTCGATTGTATTACACTAATACAGTCCAAAAATATATATTACAACCAGTCCGCCCGCGGCTACGCCCGCGTTATTTTCGATTTTCCCGTGGGACTAAGACGTTTCCCTGGGGTAAAAAGTAGCCTATGTCCTATGTGGTTGAAGCGTGAAAGAGTAACAAACATCCATACACACAAACTTTTACATATATAATATTAGTAGGATGATATGTATTGGCGTGACGGAAACATTATTTAAATAACTCCAGCCGTTTTCTTCAATTTTAGCTTAGCTTGTTTTTTAGGGTTGCCAACATACTAAAAACTATTTTACTTCAAAATGGTTTATACGATTTTTATGAAAATTTAAATTGGTTTAGGTAGGTACTACACGCTGTAGTATGTAAAGACTCGGTATAAGGGAAGTCTTATACAAACCCAGGTGTTTGTTACTTTTTATCAAAAATGGATAAAACGATTTGAATAAAACTTTGCAAATACTTATTGACTTACTTACTTGTACTTACTTAACCTACCTTGAGTAGATCGTTAGTCCAGGAAAAATCTGAATAAGGTAACTCCCACACAAACCCAAGATATTTAGAAAAAAAATATTAAGTCGGATTTTGGTATATGAGTAATTAAGCGAAATACATTGACACAGGGTCACATCACACGAAAAGAAATTGTACAGCCACGATGTGTATATTTCGCCGCGAAGTCTACACTATTTGTCGTAGTAGGAGCATAAACAAATCAACAATATGAAAAATTTACAAACAAATCGGGTTTGTATGGAAGGTACCTTACTCGGATTTTTCCTGGAACTATTAATTACTCGGTGCAAGCCTTATTAAGTCTTAGTTATTCACAAAAAACATTAAAATCGTTAAAGTCATTTTTGAAAAAGGTAACAAAAAAACCATAAGTTTAGCATTAGCGTGCTGTTGGCCATGTTAAGTTACTTATAGTAACGTTTACGTTAGTGAATATTCTTTATTCTTTGGTAACGTACCAAGTTTCATCAAAATTTTCAGAGCCATTTTTGAGAAAAATAATAAATGATTTTTTACTATGGTCAAAGTATATATATTAGTACTAACGTCCGGTATGGACACTCCCTGCCGCTCTCTAGATTCGTCCTCACCCCCTCGTCACTCAGATTGGTTACAAGGCTGGTTACCGAACGTAAAGGACGAGCTACGCAAGCGTGCTTAACGTCACCGCACGTCCCCCCAAGTGATTATATTCACCCGCGGCATCAGCCCGACTCGAATCACGATTGGCTGTCCACCAGTATTATACGACCAAATCTAAGAACAATCAGTTCGTATGGATCTTTATACTCGCTACTTGTATATTTTTTTTAGAAATGTAGTGTGAATGGATGGAGTTCTTTCTAATATGCCAGTTCGTTCTTGTGGCTTGTGGGATATTTTTTTATGTACTTTATTTATTTCAAATGATGATTGTTCGTAATAATTTAATTAATTGGTGTGAAAATGTGTTATGTATGAGTTGTATAGAAATATCTAGTGATGTGATACTATAGAATGTGATCACGGAATAATAAATTGAGATTGACTATTATTGTAGGTTGTTAAATGAGATTGTTTCACGGACAAAAGCAAACTCCTGTGTTTAAAGTGTTTTATTTATGTAAGTTACTTATTCATGTAAGCTTACTATCAAGTAGCCACTGTTGATTGTTGCATGCAGTAAATAACAAACAAAAATTTCGTGACCAATACTACCGCGCCGGTGCAGTGTGTCAGCCCTACCTGCATTCGTGGCTATAGATACGTCAGTTGTATACATTACATGCATATCATTTCTCGCTCGTTTCTATGAAGTGTCTGGGGTGAGCTATGGTGGCAGCCCTAGAACATCAAGACAGGAGAAAACTTAAATAAAACACCTGGAGATATAAAAATAACATTGTGATATCCCAAATATTACCAAAATCCGTTCAGTAGTTTGGGAACTAGAGCACCGGATAAAGGTACAGACACACACACGCACACACACCCGCACACATTCATACAACCATTCTTTATTTTTTTGTTTTTTAGACAGTGTAAGACAATTTAACTACCTCCGTGGCGTAATGGTTAAATCCATTAGCTTCACATTAGGACATCGCAGGTTCGGTTTGGTTGGTACATTTTATAACCCCCTCTGGCTAGCTAACACCAACTTATGTAAGTCTTGCCGCCAAACATCAACGCTAACAACACTGATGTGTTCCGGATTGAAGATAAGATAGCCAGTTCCCCATTACGTTGGGGAATCTTGGTAAGCCCACTTCCATCTTCGGCATTATTGGCAATTACCATCAGGTGATAGGATCCAAGGGCTTTCCAATTGTGCTTAATAATAATAATATAAATCGATCCCCATCAAAATCTCAACTTTTTTTTGCTATTACAATAACTTCTTCACTTCTTCGTCGCTTGAAAGTAAAAAGAACTAAGCTTATGTTTGTTGTTAATTTGTGCATGCCCGACTACGCTTGACAGTAAAGGCTTTGCGAGAAAGTATAAACAGCGTGACTGTACAATTTATTTGTATTATATTATTAACTCTTTTTTTAACTTCTTTTTTGTAGCGTCGGTGGCTCAACCGGTAACAACTTGGTCCTCCTAACTAGAGGTACCGGCTTCAAATCTGGACGGCAAATGTACCAATGAGTTTTTTAAAAACTTACGTACATACATATACTTACCGATTGCTTTAACGGTGAAGGAAAACATCGCGAGGAAACCTGCACACGCCTGCGAAGAAACTCGAAGGTTGTGTGTGAAGTCGACCAACCCGCACTGGGCCCGCGAGGTCGACTAAGGCCTGATCGCCCTAATTCAGGGTAGGCTCGAGCCCCTTGGTGGGGACGTATATGAGCTGATATAATGATATATTATTAACTCTTTTTAGATATCTCTGTATTCAATTCAATATATTTATTCAAAATAGGTGAAAATTACACTCTTTCTGATAGTCATATAATAATTATAACAATGTCACTTGTGAAGAATCAAGAAATGAACAATAATTAGTTATTAACGTCATCTTCAATCCTTGATATAAACCAAATTAATATAAACCTATGTCATTAGAACATGAAAACAATATGACACGAAAATTCATACATAAAAATCATTGAATGTCATCATGCCTTTGATAAGAGTAGGCCAGTTCACACAGACAGCACCCGGTCACGAGTATAACGCGAGAGTCAGCCATCGCTCCCATCAACCATATTAGAGGGAAACTAACGACGATAATTATCGTTAATTATAATTATCTAATCCCTATCTACACACTTCGGTTTCATCAATGAAACCTATTCCAACGCACATAGATTTCTATCAAATATAATTTATTTTATATATAACAGAATGAGGCTGATCCGTGCTACTCAGCAGCTTATTTTTAATATGGGCATCAAGAGTGCGCGGCAGGCGACCTGATCCTCTTAGCCAGTTGTCCCAGAATACTCGTTGCTAAGGCCAATATATATAGTCATCATATCAGGGAAGGACGTCCACTGCTGGACATAGGGCTCTCCCAGGATTTCTAAGACGACTGGTTCTGCGCTGCTCGCATCTAGGGGCTTCCCGTGACCTTCACCAGGTCATCGGCCCACCGAGAGGGAGGCCTACCTACGCTACGTTTTCCGGTGCGCAGTCGTCACTAGAGAACTTTACTGCTCCAACGGCCATCTGTTCTTCGACCTATGTGCCCCGCCCACTGCCACTTAAGTTAAGCAATTCTGAGAGCTATGTCGGTTACTTTGGTTCTCCTACGGATCTCTTCGTTTCTGATTCGATCACGCAGAGAAACAAGTAACATTAACAAGTCGAAACCACAGAAAAGGCCATCGTTATTTCTGGCCAACACTCAAGGTCCCCATACATGGAGCGTGAACCGATTCACCTATCTGTGCAACAAATCTCCAAAAATAGTATTTTTGAAAGTTTTCCCTGCTTTATATTTTTTTTACTGACCATCTTGTTGATGTCTTGTATAACGAAATCAATAATTGTTTATCATTGTTGTACTTGTTGATGTTTTTACGGTTTCGCACCCAAAGGTATGGTGGTAGGAAACCTTCGGTGTGCAAGTTCGACCCGAACTTAGCTGGTTTTTTTTTACAAAACTCTTTCTTATTTAGAATCGCAAGACACAATTATATCACTGCGTGTCTAAAAGTCGAGAAAAATCAGAAAACATGCGAATGCAATTAGAAAATCCTACTAATATTATAAACGTAAGAGTTTGTAAGAATGTATGTTTGTTACTCTTTCACGCAAAAACTACTGAACGGATCTGGCTGAAATTTGGTAGGTAGACAGATTAGGACCTGGATTAACACATAGGTTACTTGTTACTACGCTCGCGAGCTGCTTGCGGCTCGCGCACTGCGCACCCTCGAAAAGTCATAGAAACGTTCTTCACGCGGGTGAAGCTGCGGGAAACAGCTGGTACTGCTATATGTGTATGTGTATATATGTATTTTTTTTAAAGTACCTACTGTAAACTAAGCAACTGCAAACTATGCAGGTAGCCTATAGGTTTTTTATGAGTAATTATTTCTGTTTTCTGTATACTGTCGCGGTACGCAACCTGGTGAGGGCCCTGGCAGAATATCAGCGTTAAGGGCATTCACCTATCACATATGCTGAGCCAGGACCTTTTCACTGGCCTGGCACTTACTGCAATTTAATTGTATTTATTAGTAAGTAGCTATAAGTTAGTCTTAGTGGTGTAAGCTTCATTTTTTAATTTTATTATTACCAACCTATTTTTGTGCCTGGTCGGTTTATCTATATATCTATAAATACATTTAAAAAACTGTTCCAAGAAAACATTACTTGATCTGATTAAGACAGTAAAGGGCAAAAGGCCTTCAACGGGGATTACACAGCGGGTATAATCCATACTCTGACCGTTCGAGTCCTCTTAATTATTTGCTGTTGATGGATCTGTGCGCAAAATGCTATCTAATTAGATCGCAATTGGCGATTATACGAGTGCCTATAGAATTTCTCAGAAAAATGTGCTGTTTATATTATTGCTTTCAGACAGTAGAAAAGTAAAGGAAAAAAAACCGGTAAAGTTCCGTACCACCATACTAGATGGCGCTAGTTTCTTCACGTTTAAAAAAAACTCGTTTAGTGTATGGAGATTTTCACTTTTTCTAATTTTTAATGTTTGTTGTTATAGCGGCAACAGAAATACATCATCTGTGAAAATTTCAATTGTCTAGCTATCACGGTTCATGAAATACAAGCCTGGTGACAGACAGACAGACGGACGGACAGCGGAGTCTTAGTAATAGGGTCCCGTTTTTACCCTTTGGGTACGGAACCCTACAAAGTATTTACTGATGAATCATTTTTTTTTGCGGCCTCCGGCCTTCGCGGGGAGTGCTCCAGGCTTCGCCCTACGCGGAGGTTAGCCTGTAACCTCGCTGAGGTGGCAGGGCCATGTATCCTTGGTTAATGATCAATACTCGATTTCACCCCTCATACGATTATCAAAACGGGCTTTTTCGTATGAATCAATTCTAAAGGACTAAACTCCAATAAACTCCAAAAAATATCCTTTGGAGTTTAATTGTGATTAGTCTATGAGAATTCGCAAGTAAAAGATAAAAATAAATAAAAAAAAGACGTGTGGCACTCGGGGACTGCCGCGGTAAAGCTATTGCATAGCATTTTTTATCAACTTATGCAATTATAATTATTTATTTATTTTTTATTTATGCAGTATTTACCAGTACTATATTATAGTCCTTGGGGCGCGGGATGTTTATGTAATAAATTAACACTAAGAAAGTTAAATAATCATCGTCATCGACCACCATCGCGACCACAATCACGACCACCATCAAGACCACCATCGCGAACACCACCGCGACCACCATCGCGACCATCATCGCGACCACCAATGCGACCACCATCACGTCCACCATCACGACCACATTCACGACCACCATCACCACCACCATCACCATCATCATGATGGATAGATACATGGCACTGTAAGTTTTTTAGAACTCAATATTTTTTTTTTGGGGGGTGTCAGGTTTTTTTCGTTACGAAATTTCTTGATTCGGTCCCTTCAAAGCCCGTGATAAAAGCTATACAATTGCTTAAAAATAAAACAATAACATAGGTTCCTAATTGATTTGGTTGTACGACTACTTCAATGGCTCAGCGACCCAAAGAGGATCTTAGCCTCCAACACCAAAAGTCGCCACTCGTCCCTATTCTGCGCCTCCTCACGCCAATCGGGTCTCTGGAGGGCGCTCAGGTCCTTCTGCACCTCATCGTTCCAGCGGTACCTGGGACGCCCGACCGGACGTTTTCCTGTCAGTCGTCCCGTGTACGCTCTCTTTACAGCGCGATCCTCCTCCATCCTCTGTACGTGACCAAACCAGCGAAGACGGGTCTATTTAGTTTCGCCAATTATGTTGGGCTCAGCGATAAGGTCTTCCAGCTCCTGGTTCCTCCGCACTCTCCAGCTGCCATCATCTCTCCTATGAGGTCTCTTCCGGAAAATTTTCCTCTCTGCCACTAAAAGCTTGATTTGGTTGTGGCTTTTTATTATTTCTAGAGATATATAGGTTTTGATAAACAATTTAAAAAGACGTTGTTTTATGGGCAAATTTAGATATTAAAAAATATACGGAAACTATTCAATAAAGTACTGAACTTCTGGAAGAAGTACTCATTTACCGTTACCGATACAAGGGAGTCAAGTTGGGAGCGGTTAGGTAGCGAGGAACAAACAGACAAACTCTTAGGTTTGACATGATGACCAAAGTGAGCATGCCATGGCCACATACTGCATACAACGGTCGTAAAATGACATTTCTAAAAACGAATGATGATTTCGAAATCCCATACGTTCGAGAACCAAACTATAACCAATCTGTATCAATCTGGGCGACAAGGGCGTGAGGTCGTACTAATATACAGGGTGTAACAAAATCGGTGTAGGTCCCGTTAACTGGGGCTTCTATTCATCATACTGAACAACTTTTGTTCTACAACTTTGCTGAAATCGTAAAAAAATATTTTAACTCTTCATTCAAATCGATCAGCTCATCGATCGATTTTATTCATTTTAGTATGGAGAATATTTTTTTTTAAATTGACTATGGGTTCCTTGGAGAAAGTTGTTCAGTTTGACGAGTAGAACCCCCACTTAACGGGACGTACACCAATTTTGTTACACCCTGTACTTTGCCATGGCACCGGCCAGCGAAGCACCAGAACTGAACGAACTTCGCTCGTTGTCTTGAGGTCACAGCAAAAAGTCAACAAGTTTAAATAACTTTATGTTTTGAAATATAAAAATAAAAAACAGGCAAAATGCAAGTCGAAATCATTGCGATCAATTTTCCAACTGCAAATGTAAGTTTACAGACGCAAATAAATATGTGATAAAACTACAAAGTAACTATTTTTGGATTTTTTCCTTTACTTGTGCTGTGAGAACATGCTTCTTGCCAAATTTCATAATTCTAGGTAAAGGTATTCTGGTATTGTAAGCTGGCCTTGTATTTTTGATAAATAAATAAATAAATAAATAAAAGTACTCCATAGGTTTTGATTAACTTGCAAGTGCCAAAATATGTGTACCTATTTTAATTGCGTTGACTTAAAAGCTTGATTTTTTACAGCTTCAAGGCAAAGTGTAACCTAAGTGTTTGATATTAGTTTCAACTTGACGCCTTTACGCGTTCCTGAGAAAACTAGTCCTGGCATAGCAGACAAACAGACAGACGAACAAAAAAGTGATCCTTTAAGGGTCCTTTTTTACTTTTGAGGTACGGAATCCTAAAATATAAAAATAAGTGTGTGTCGGATCCGACCCGTAACTGGAGTTTTCTCATCGAATAGAATTACGAGTAATTCGCTTTTAATTTTTTTTGGTCTTTTTTATTATTATTTACAATTGGTAAGCCCTTGGCATCATCTCACCTGATGGTAAGTGACGATCGATTATGTCGAAGATGGAAGCGGGCTTACCAAGATTCCCCAATGCAATGGAGAACTGGCTATCTTATCTTCTGGCCGGAACACATCAATGTTGTTAACACTGATGTTTGGCGGCAAGAACAGTTTAGTTTTTACGTTCCTGACCTTACAGGAGGTAAGCTCCGGGCTTCGCCATGCGCGGAGCTCGGCTTCCGGCCTCGCAGGGAGCGCTCCTTGCCTCACCCTACGCGGAGCTGGGCCTCCAGATTCACAGGGAACGCTCCGGGCTTTGCCCTACGCAGAGCTCGGCCTGCCTCGCGGTTCCTTATATAAAAGGTGACTAACATGTAACGTGAGCATAAGACGTGAATAACACTCGATTTCTCTTCCCATATATTTTTCGTACCGCGTGTTATAATAATATAAAAAAAAATTCGAGCGAGACCTACAGTACTCGCATATGATGTGTAACATGTGACAAAATACTTTAGGTTAGTTAGATTTGATGACGATATTGTACCTGGGTGGCGGATCTGACAGTAACGAAAAAAACCGACCAAGTGCGAGTCGGACTCTCGTAAAGTAGAATTCCGCGCTTTCACGACTTCCTGTTACACATTTCCGTCCTATGTTACACATTTCCGTCCCATTTCACGAAATCACTCGCACAAATTGCAGGAAAGCGAGAGCAAAGATGTTACACATCAAAAAACAAATTTAAGGAGTAAACAAAGAGTAAGGCACAATGATAAGACTTATACCGTAAGGTCAGGTTTGTGTGAAAACACAGAGTTAGGCACAATTTTATTTAATTTCTGTTGAAATCAGATGTGCAGGTTTCAGTAAAACAATGCAAAGTTTTATTTATAATAATAATAATAAAATAAATTTCTAAGAAGTAAACAAAGAGTAAGGCAAAACAAAACTAAGTTTTATTTGCCGCTACAAATAGAGCTAATAACGTCTTTTACGAGCCCCAAACAAATATCATTATAATCAGTACTGCGGTTCAGGAGATACTACCACTTTAATGAGTCGCGCATGGGCATTTCGTGATCTAACTTGACGTTTGCGCAATTTAGTCAGTTATTTCTGTAGGTATATTTGGCATAGAAATAATAAGATTATGTGTATGCAAAATTATTAACATTGTAAGATATGATAAGATAAATACTCTTTATTATACACACTTATTAAAAATAATCACAATGTAAAACTTAAAAAATAATATTAAAAACACAAATTGAAACAAAATCTTATGAATGTACTATAGCGGTACAATTTGGGCGGTCTTATCGCTTAAAGCGATTTCTTCAAGATAACCCGGTGTTTGGAGACAAAAGCAAAAAAATGACTTGTACAAAATAACCATCAATTGAGACCAATTAAAATACAATTAAATCTATACAAAAAGACAAGTCCTCGATCTAATTAGAACTCAAACAAATGCTTAACATTTGCTAAAGTATGTATGTAAAGTTTCGCATGCCCAACATTCACTAACGACCAATGACATGGTGTCACACGCAATACAACACGACAAATAAGATCTCCACTTTTTCTCCTTCCAAGAGAAAGAAAATTTAAGAGTGCTTTATCTCGTACACGCGACAAAGCTTCATCTATGATCTTGCCACGGCGACATTTATCTGAAGAGAGGCCTTTTTTACAACTTTACTTCAAATGTCCTTTCCAATCAAAAATGAGCCATCTTAGAACTCAGATCAAAAGTATTTGATTTGAAGCGTATTACGTCGAAACTGAGTTGAGTCAAGCTGCTTTATGAACTGGTGCCATTTTGAACGTCGATGACCCTGTCCATTACGAATAAGGTCTCTTTATTGCCACTAGAGATGTTATTTTACCAGTCGATCGACTGTCGAGTAGCTCATTCGCATTGCAGACGCTACCCTTCTCATTTGTCAAATCAACAGAAATATATGCGTGAGAACTCACAGATTGATGGTCGGGTAAGATTGAATTACATCTTCGCATAACATGACGAGGGTCCAGACTCAAGCCTCTATGCGGGCTAGAGCTGTTCCGTTACGGGTCAAAAATATGGTATTGTAAATTGTTTCTTTCTAAGACAAAGCCATATCAATATCGCCGAATACTTATAATAATAACTAGCTCTTATCCGCGTGGACATCGTTTTTATGACTGTCTTTGAAGCGGCTCGCGAGCGTAGTCGGGAGTTTACTCCAAATCCTACAGGAACTATATCGGGATATTCTGATCAGCAGTCTACATCACTTCCCACCCCCTCAACTATTTCTATGCAAAAAATCACGTCAATCCGTTGATCTATTGCAACGCCTGTGCTTGAGCCTGGAAATGAAGATCCCTTAGGAACTGTCTTGGGCTATATTAATTGGTAGTCTTGGTCATTTACCACCTCCTCAACCATCTCTGTGCACAAAAACACAACAAACCGTTGCTCCGTTGCAATGTGAAAGAAATCAACCAAAAAAGAAGTATTTTTTTCAGTTCCCTCAGGAACTGCATCCGCATTATGCTATTTTCACGGCATATAAAAAAGCCTATGTCCTTTCCCGTAAAACAGGCTAACTGAATGCCAAACTTTAAGATTGGTTGAGGTGATGAAGTGTGAAAAAGTAACAAACAAACAAACAAACACATTTTAACATTTATAATATTTGTAAGGATGACAAACCAATATCACTAGACTGTGCCAATATTACCTATCAGAGTTGAGTTTTCACAACGTTGTGGAAATTCCCAAATAGGTTTTATGAATTGTATGAAGCAACCGTTTTTAATATGGCTTATAACTGTTTTTATGAACTCTTAAAACTGTTTTGCTATCTTTGTTTCCCTTAACATAAAACTAAACGAAAAAAAGAAAAGTCACAGCCTAAGTGGATATAAGAATGGTTAAAAAAAAAAAAAAAAAAAAAAATAATAAAAAAAATAAAATAATAAATAATTTTCTAGAAAACCTAAAAACTTTTAGGTACAAGCTTTAATTTGAAAATCATTTTATCATTTCGGTCAACGAGACGCAGGGGGAGGTTCCACCCCTTTGTTGTTGATATTCAGCCTATACGCACGAAGCGTTACGCTTCTTCATTTATTATGCGGACAGCGATGGAGTTGAACTCCTTGCCTGTGCCTGTGTTTTCCGACTCCTACAATTTGGGGATCTTCAAGGCGAGAGTGAATAGGCATTATTTAAGTTTGCGTGTACCATCCTTGACTACATCGGCGCTTACCATCAGGTAAGATAAAGTCAAACGCACTCAAATATTTTTTTTATTTTTTATTAAATACATTTTGTATCCGTTTAGCAAACCCTTTAATTTGATACCTACGAGTATATCATGAGGGTGCAGTAAAAATAAACTGATCCGTTATCTTTGGGAGTCTACCACATTGGATTTAAGATGACTTCACTTAACTAACCATGCATTGTTCTCCAAACTTAACGTGTATGCAAAATTAAATCTTAGTCGGAAACTGGGAAGTGAATCACTTTAATTTAGCTTCCAAGATTTGTCCCAAGTTAACAGACAAATTAATTAAGTAACACGACAAGCTAATATAAAGCTTGTCAAAAAGCTGTAAAACCAAAACATATTTAAGATTTGAATACTGTGTGAATAAAAAGAAACAGAATAAAGATAACACTTACACTATTACGTGACGTCATATTTTCTATGACGGATAATAAAAAGGTTCCCACAGGAAAGCGGGCAAACTTAATTTCTGGAATAGCTTAATGTACAGAGGCCAGCATATCAAGCTAGACACTTTGGACTTTGTACCGTTCTTATCGCGTATGCGTATGGATCAGAATCGTACTACGAGTGTTTAGCTTGATGTGCTGGCCTCTGTACATATTAAGATGAAACTTTCACTGTTAGATTAGGTGTATTCTATATGCTAACACCTGAATATAGTTACGAAAATGTACTTATGGTCTCGGAAAATCAAGGGGTTCCCGAGGGAAACCAAATAACCCATTTTGTTTCCTTCAATTGGGTGTGTCGAATATCGTTGGTAACTCGGAAAGTCGATGTATGTTGGGCATGCTAAAGCTAAACGGTATTTTTTCAAAAGATTTTAAGCATTTCCAATATACAAATACTTTCTGGGATTACTTACCACAGGGTACGTACCCTGTTAATATTATATATGTTAAAGTTTTGTATGTATGGATGTATGTATCACGTCAAGGGCTGGCATTCTTAGCTCCAAAATAAATTGAATTACGAAATTCTATGTACGAAATTGAATGACCAATTCAGTATGTTAATAAATAATGTTTTTGATTATTTTAAATTGCTATATTTTAACTAAATTTAGAACAGAGAGGGCGATAGCAGCCCCCGACGGATTTTCTTGGATTTTCCGGCGTGAGTTTTTTCAATTTTTTTTTATTCTAAACTTTTTAGAGACTACTTTAGGTAATATCTCCTTCCCAATCAAATCCTTGAACTACTTACTCCTAATGGTTTTGTATTTCATAAGTAGCAAATTCTTCACGGACATTTATTACATAAAGGTACTAGCTTCGTCGGTTACATCTGAGAAGCCCTCAAGCGCCAACCATCTTAGCTGCTGCAATGCCCCCTGAAGGTCTACCGCCATAAAAAATGCCTAAGAACTTGATCTGAAATCAAAATTTTTAAATGCAAAAAACCGCAACGAAATCGGTCCAGTAGATGGTAACAGACATACATACATGCACACACACCTACAAACAACCTCTTATCCCAAACGCATGTACCGCCTCATTTCTGTTCTGTCTGAAGAAGCCCTCAAGCGCTAACCATCCTGTCTGTTGCAGCGTCCCATTGTGGTCTACAAAAAAGCTCTAGAAATCTTCTCTGATATGACACCTAATTAAAAAAAAACCGCATCGTAATCCACTGAATAGTTTCTAAGAAGCACTCAAGCGCCTACAATCCTGGCTGCTGTAGCATTCCCTGGTTGTCTACCGCCATAAAACATGTCCAAGAACCTGCTCTGAAATGATACCTTTTACTAGTTACCAGTAGTTTACGAGGAAAATGGTAACAGACATACATAAACACACGCTCCCATATGCACAAACAACCACTAACCCCAAACGCATAAACACCTCTCTGTTCCGTTCCGTCCGTCGTGGGTAACAAATAAATTATATTGTATTGCATTGATTTTATCGGTCTTTCTTTAGTCTGAGAGTGAAATAATTAAAAACATTGGAGTGCATTGTAATTTTAATGTAAATGACTCGTTATTAGCCGAACAAAACTTGTAACCTTGCCGACATATTTTGTAGTGAACGTGCCTATTTTTCACTTCTAAGCTACTTCAGTTATGCAGAAAAGCGCTGGTACGTACTACCAAAGTATATACATATATTAGTACTAACATACAGTATGGACACTCCCTGCCGCTCTCTAGATTTCAACCACACTCCCTCGTCACCTAGGTTGATACAGATTGGTTACAGTTTGGTTGTCGAACGTATAGGATTTCGCCGCCGTTTTGTTTGTTCCGTCATTCCTTTTTTGAAATGTAATTTCTGGCCCGTTGTACGAAGTGTCCAGGGTGTGGTACTACTTAACTAGTGAATCTATGTATGAAACTTTTTAAGAACAGTAATTTAGAAGCTCACCGGAACTAACTGTTGGAGCAGAGTGGAAAAAAGTCGCGGCTAGAACGGATAATAGAGCAGAGGCGATGGATACCCGATAGCGTGGAGATGTAGCAATTTTCTTTAACTAATACCCTATTTTCGTTTAAGTATTGTTATAGGTCATAAGTAGGTAGGTAGGTAGGTGTATCTTTTTCGCGTGAGAAGTATCCAAGAAAATGGGGAGTTGTAAAATGTAGACTAATGGAGCTAGAGGCTCTTATATAGATGTGAAATAATTGAAAACGCTAAACACGTTAAAAAACCGACTTCCATCGCTACAACTTAGTACATTTTTGCATTATTATTTTTGTTTTTTGTTAATTTTCTAATATATATATATATATATTTGACTGACTCGGTGGCTCAGTGGTTAGTGCCCTTGACTACTGATCCGAGAGTTGTGGGTTCGATCCCCACCCAGGGCAAGCATTTGTGTGATGAGCAGATTTGTTTGCTCTGTGTCTGGGTGTTAAATATCTATATATGTATGTATTTAAACGTATTTAAGTATGTATATCAGTCTCTGGTAACCCATAACACAGGGAATCCTACTTTGGGGCCAGATGACCATGTGTGATTTGTCTGAGAATATTATTATTATTATTATTATAAGGTAAGTTTTTTTTTCTCAGCTTTTTGCTTATTATTATTATTATATATTTTATTTATTCAAGTAATAAAGACTTACATTTTGTTAGTAGGTGACTTATACTAGGTGTTAGTAGTTAATTAAATAAATTGAATTCCATTAAAATATTGCTTAACTGCTTTATTGCTTAACCCGGCGCACCAGGGACGCGCACCTCTTACGCATAGTTGCGTAAAAGCAGTCTACATGCGCTGCAGAAGCGAGGCAGCCCCACCAACATCCGGAACGCGTTGTTATATTGTACACGGAGGGCCCCGTAGGCCCTTTGCGTATAATCCCTCCACAGCACATTAATAAAGCACTACCACACGGGAAGCACTAGCTTAAAAGAATCATAAAAATCGGTTCACCCAGTCAAAAGTTTTGAGGTAACACACATAAAAAAAGACATACAGACGAATTGAGAACCTCCTTTTTTTTTGGAAGTCGCTTAAAAATTAGAAAACGGAAAACAACCGGAATGATAACCTTTGCAGTAAAATGTGTAGTAGTGGTATAAATAACAACACTGGCAACTATCACAGCTGTCAAAGGCACTCAAATAAAAATAAAAATAAACACAAAGCAGCGTGAAGTTGCGTACGCGTCGCCTAGGCCGCCCTCCATTGTTCGAGTGGAGGAAGAGGTGGACAGGAACATTTTCACCTGATGTATAAAATAGGTTCTGTATCCAAGTGGTGGTACGGAAACCTCATTAAACGAAACAGATTCGCACTTAGCTACCTTTTCATAAGAACTAGCTTTTGCCCGCGGCTTTATAGTTTTTATGACTGTCTTTTAAGGTTAGTGGTGCGCGAGCCGCAAGCGGCTCGCGAGCGCGGACATGTGTTTTGCTCAGATCCCTCGGGAACCATGTCAGAATATGCTAATTAGTAAATTATGTCATTTCCCACCCCCTCAGCCATCTCTGTGCAAAAAATCACAGCAATCCATTGTTCCGTTCAGCAGCGAAAGCCGCGGGAGGTGAGCGCGCCTACAGCTCCGGGACCTACCTGGACAGTAGGTAGTGGTTCTCTTCCACGAGGCACTCGCCTTGCAGAGTACCAGGACAAGCGTCTTGGCGGCAAGACCTACCGTAACTGGTCCTTGTCTTCACCTTATGGTCTTGGCAGGAATAGCGGCCCTCACTATATGACCTTGCTGTCGGTGAGCGTGGACGCTATATCATAAACCTGGCAGTTTAGCGTATCTGGTAGATATACGAGAGGGAATTTTCCGTTCCAATGTTAAAGTAAATAACCAAAAAAAGAGTATATTTTCAGTTCCCTCAGAAACTGCATCGGACTATGCTATTTTCACGGGATAAAAAGTAGCCTATGTCCTTCCCAGTGACACGGGCTACCTGAATGCCAAATTTCATCAAAATTGGTTAAGGTGTTGAAGCGTGAAAAGGTAACAAACAAATAAACAAACACATTTTCACATTTATAATATTAAGTAAGGATTTTACGTAGTAACTATTATTATATCTGTGTTTAAGCTGTTAAATAAGAAGGCTAATGCCTTGACACTTTTTAAGAGCCGACCCCTAGTTATTGACTTAGAACAAGGTATCAAACTCACACAACCTGCGAGATTTGTATCAAAACAGACTTATGATAGAAATAATACAATTCTGATCTGATGTTGATCATTATGCACTTGTGACGTTTTGAGTTTGCTACGTGTCGAGTATCTTACATTTTGCATTTGACCCTGCAGACTAGACGGTGTCTCCCTTCTTTGTGTTGTGATTATTAGGGAATTAATTAAAATTAATTTAATTAGAAGCAGTCGGTGGCTCAACCGGTAACGATTCGGTCCTCCTAACCAGAGGTGCCGGGTTCAAATCCGGACGGCCAATGTACCAATGAGTTTTTGGAAACTTACGTACATACACTCGCCGATTGCTTTAACGGTGAAGGAAAAAATCGTAAGGAAAGCTGCACACTTCTGCGAAGAAACTCAAAGGTTGTGTGTAAAGTCGACCAACCCGCACTGGGCCCGCGTGGTCGACTAAAGCTCGGTGGGGACGTATAAGAGCTGATATGATGAAGAAAAAAATAAACAAATCGGTTAAACTCGGACGGACTCGCAATAGATTTCATGAATTCTTTTTATATAATTGAATATGATGGGTAATACTTTCATGCAAGGTTTCATACGAGTATTGCGACGCGTCGGTACACAGATGAGAAACGAGTACTTGAATTGCTTTTTTTAGGGTTCCGTATAACCAAATGGTGACCAACGAGACCCTATTACTAAGCCTCCGTTTTACTTTTACTATGCCTCCGTTGTTCATTTGTCTGTCTGTCTGTTAACGGACTGTATATCATGAACCGTAATAGGTAGAGATTATAATTGATCTTCTAACATCACTTATTGTAACTGTGACATTTGTAATTACCCAATAAATTAAGCATTCGAAATAGCCGCGGTCAATGAGCAGAAATAACTCAATTTATCGTTAGTCTAATCTTACAATAGGGTAACAAGAGATATGAGACGCAAGATGTTTATCTAACTAATTGAGTTCCTTACATAGGTATACCTTCACACACACACATATCCGTACAATACAAGATAGGTACGTATATACATGATGTACATACATACAACATACGTACAACTACATGCCATTCAGTATTTGACGAACATCGTTAGCGGGTTTGAATATAGAGCCTTGCGTGAACTAAACTGCATTTGATTGCATTTAACTAGATGTGCTTACAGTTACAGAATAGGGTAATTGATTGCATGAAAAATAAAATAACTATGAAGTAATGTAAAATAAATTGCAACCTACTTACCCACACTCGCTCTGATTTGTATAATCTAATTATTCAAAGTAACCGACATAACTTTCAGAATTGCTAAACTTAAGTGGCAGTGGACGGGGCACATAGCTCGTAGAACGGATGGCCGTTGGGGCAGTAAAGTTTTCGAGTGGCGACCGCGCACCGGAAAACGTAGCATAGGCAGGCCTCCCACGCGGTGGACCGGAGACTTGGTAATGGTCGCGGGCAGCCGCTGGATGCAGGTAGCGCAGAACCGGTCGTCGTGAAAATCCTTGGGGGAGGCCTATGTCCAGCAGTGGACGTCCTTCGGCTGGTATGATGATGAAAATTAATTATTCAAAATCCCGAGATGAATCTTTACTTAATATTATAAATGTGAAACTGTGTTTGTTTGTTTTTTACCTTTTCACGCTTCAACGCCTTGACCAATCTTAATGAAATTTGGCATGTAGGTAGCCTGTGTCACGAGGAAAGACATAGGCTACTTTTTAACCCTTTAAAATAGCAAAGCCCGATGCAGTTCCTGAGGGAACTGAAAATATACTCTTTTTTGGTTAATTTCTTTAATATCGCAACGGAACAATGGATTGTGTGATATTTGCACAGGGATGGTTGAGGGGTGGGAAATGACATGATTGACTAATAAGCATATCCTGACATAGTTCCCGAGGGATCTGGAGAAAACTCACGTCCACGCTCGCGAGCCGCTTGCGGCTCGAGCACCCTCTAAGACAGTCATAAAAACGATGTCCACGCGGCCGAAGCCGCGGGAAAAAGCTAGTTAAGAAATAAATACATCTTTGCAACGATTCTAATGATAATCAGCATTTAGCCAACACCGTTTAATTAATAATCCTGTCCCGACGACAAGTATTTACTGTGATAATTATTAAGTGTTCATTATCTGTCAAAAATGAAAACTTGCTTAAGAAATGTTTGAAATAGCAAGGCGTTTTAGGGTATTGTACCCAAAGGGTAAAAACTGGATCCTATAACTAAGACCCCCTGTCCGTCCGTCCGTCTGTCACTAGGTTGTATTTCATGAACCGTGATAGCTATACAGTTGAAAAATTCACAGATGATATATTTCTGTTGCCGCTATAACAACAAATACTCAAAATTAGAAAAAGTAAAAGTATCCATACAAAAAAACGTGTTTTTTTAAACGTTAAGAAACTAGCGCCATCTATTATGATGGTACGGAACCCTTTGTACGCGGTTCTGACTCGCAATTTACCGGTTGATGTTGTTTTATATGTAAAAATTACGCGATGATGATTAATTAATTAGTGAAATTATAAACCGCCAACCAAATTACGGCTAAATCCGAACAACTTCACTTTCGGCGGCCATATTGTTTTCCACTATTTTCATTGTTTAATTGCACCTAAAACTTTTCCAGGTGTATTATTAAATTAAAGCACCAGCCCCCCATTACTCGTATTTCTTACCGTTTTAACGGGCAGTTGACCATCTCCATGAAGGGCTGAATAGATTTCTATAAAACGTGCCTAAGGACCATCTCGATTAATCAAGCCTTCAAATAAAATAAAAAAAAACCGTATTAAAATCGATCCATCCGTTTGGGAGCTACGATGGCACAGACAGACACTTAGATACACACGTTACACTTATACGACCCTTTCTTTTTGCGTCGCGGGGTTTTTTTTTTCGGCGTCATCTAACCTGATGGTAAGTGAGAATAGGAGACATAGTGTGAAACAAAACGGGTAATATTTTTTAATTTCAGTTTTAGGAAGACAATTAAGGGAATAAGATAATTAATTTCATAATTTATTATTGACACAGTCATCTACCCAATTAAACGGAACTGATGTTTTGATGCATTTGAGTATATCCAGACTTGTGTTGCTCCAAACTAAGGCCCCGAGATAGGTACCTACACCTCTACACGTTTGCATGTGTGCACAAGTTTACTGTAGGGTTGTCACCTGCAAAGGGACCATGGCGCGAAATTCAAATTATTTCGAGTTTTTTTTTCTGATTGAGTTCTATTTAGAACATACATGACGATTCTATTAGAATTGATTTTTTTAGAATATTGTGACATATTAGTTAAATATTTAAAACTAGCTGTGCCCGCGACTTCGTCTACGTGGAGGTTTTGAATTTTCCCACGGTAACTCTTGAATTTTCCGGGATAAAAGTGTTCTATATGTTAAACCCGGGCTATAAGGAACCACCATACAAAATTTCATCAAAATCGGCCTGGTAGTTTTAGCGTGATGCGCGAATATACAGACAGACAGATAGAAAGACAGACAAAAATTCCAAAAGTTGTTGTTTTGGCCTCTATATCGTTAGTAATCTCCACCAGTTATTATATTCCGAAAATATTTCATGTACAGGCACGGCCCCGTTGCAGTTTTATTACAATATGTATGGATAAAAGTTACAGATATCATGTAACTCATGCATGATTTTGGTAATTACATGTACTCGTAGGTACCTAATTATGATATGACTAGCTGTTTCCCGCGGCATCACCCGCGTGGACGTTTCTATGACTTTTAGAGGGCGCGCCATGTGCGAGCCGCAAGCGGCTTGCGAGCGTGAAAAAAAGTAGCCAATGTGTTAATCCAGGTCGTAATCTGTCTACCTACCAAAAAAATAATATTTCAGTTCGGATTATAAATGACTTACATTTATAAGCCGTAGCCTTATATTTAATAAATATATATTGATGGCTCGCTTTTATTGAGTTGTATATTGATGGGATAAATGAAAAATTACACTATGTCTGTATAAGTGAACATTTTCTGAACAAAACAACGGCACCAATGTTCAATTTAAATGATTTCGTTTTGTGTTCTTGGAATGCTAGATTAAATAAAAAAAGAGGAGGTTCTATACTCAAATGTATATCCAGACTTGTGTTGTTCCAAACTAAGGCCCCGAGATAGGTACCTACACCTCTACACGTTTGCATGTGTGCACAAATTTATTGTAGAGTTGTCACCTGCAAAGGGATCATGGCGCGAAATTCAAATTATTTCGAGTTTTTTTTCTGATTGAGTTCTATTTAGAACATACATGACGATTCTATTAGAATTGATTTTTTTAGAATATTGTGACATATTAGTTAAATATTTAAAACTAACTGTGGCCGCGACTTCGTCTACGTGGAGGTTTTGAATTTTCCCACGGTAACTCTTGAATTTTCCGGGATAAAAGTGTTCTATATGTTAAACCCGGGCTTTAAGGAACCACCATACAAAATTTCATCAAAATCGGCCTGGTAGTTTTAGCGTGATGCGCGAATATACAGACAGACAGATAGAAAGACAGACAAAAATTCCAAAAGTTGTTGTTTTGGCCTGTATATCGTTAGTAATCTCCACCAGTTATTATATTCCGAAAATATTTCATGTACAGGCACGGCCCCGTTGCAGTTTTATTACAATATGTATGGATAAAAGTTACAGATATCATGTAACTCATGCATGATTTTGGTAATTACATGTACTCGTAGGTACCTAATTATGATATGACTAGCTGTTTCCCGCGGCATCACCCGCGCGGACGTTTCTATGACTTTTAGAGGGCGCGCCATGTGTTAGCCGCAAGCGGCTTGCGAGCGTGAAAAAAAGTAGCCAATGTGTTAATCCAGGTCGTAATCTGTCTACCTACCAAAAAAATAATATTTCGGTTCGGATTATAAATGACTTACATTTATAAGCCGTAGCCTTATATTTAATAAATATATATTGATGGCTCGCTTTTATTGAGTTGTATATTGATGGGATAAATGAAAAATTACACTATGTCTGTATAAGTGAACATTTTCTGAACAAAACAACGGCACCAATGTTCAATTTAAATGATTTCGTTTTGTGTTCTTGGAATGCTAGATTAAATAAAAAAAGAGGAGGTTCTATACTCAAATGTATATCCAGACTTGTGTTGTTCCAAACTAAGGCCCCGAGATAGGTACCTACACCTCTACACGTTTGCATGTGTGCACAAATTTATTGTAGGGTTGTCACCTGCAAAGGGATCATGGCGCGAAATTCAAATTATTTCGAGTTTTTTTTCTGATTGAGTTCTATTTAGAACATACATGACGATTCTATTAGAATTGATTTTTTTAGAATATTGTGACATATTAGTTAAATATTTAAAACTAACTGTGGCCGCGACTTCGTCTACGTGGAGGTTTTGAATTTTCCCACGGTAACTCTTGAAGTTTCCGGGATAAAAGTGTTCTATATGTTAAACCCGGGCTTTAAGGAACCACCATACAAAATTTCATCAAAATCGGCCTGGTAGTTTTAGCGTGATGCGCGAATATACAGACAGACAGATAGAAAGACAGACAAAAATTCCAAAAGTTGTTGTTTTGGCCTGTATATCGTTAGTAATCTCCACCAGTTATTATATTCCGAAAATATTTCATGTACAGGCACGGCCCCGTTGCAGTTTTATTACAATATGTATGGATAAAAGTTACAGATATCATGTAACTCATGCATGATTTTGGTAATTACATGTACTCGTAGGTACCTAATTATGATATGACTAGCTGTTTCCCGCGGCATCACCCGCGCGGACGTTTCTATGACTTTTAGAGGGCGCGCCATGTGTTAGCCGCAAGCGGCTTGCGAGCGTGAAAAAAAGTAGCCAATGTGTTAATCCAGGTCGTAATCTGTCTACCTACCAAAAAAATAATATTTCGGTTCGGATTATAAATGACTTACATTTATAAGCCGTAGCCTTATATTTAATAAATATATATTGATGGCTCGCTTTTATTGAGTTGTATATTGATGGGATAAATGAAAAATTACACTATGTCTGTATAAGTGAACATTTTCTGAACAAAACAACGGCACCAATGTTCAATTTAAATGATTTCGTTTTGTGTTCTTGGAATGCTAGATTAAATAAAAAAAGAGGAGGTTCTATGATACTTCTAAGGAATGGCAGAGAAATAGAAGAGGTGGCTGTGCATAAAAAAATGTACAAAATGGAGAGTTTTGAAGTCTCTCTTACTAAGGATATCGAGACAAATTTGTATATTGCGTGTATATATAGGAATCCCAAGAATGTAAATTTTGACTGCTTTATGGAAAAGCTAGAAAAACTATTGGAATATAACTTTGACAAAAAATGCATTATATGTGGTGATTTTAATGTTGATTTTGAAACTGACACGAAAAAGAGAAATGAATTATTAAATTTATTACAATGTTACAACTTTAGACATCTTATAAAAGAAGCTACTTTTAAACGTAATGACTCTTTCTCCTGTATTGATAACTTTATTACAAATCTATGTGAAAGTGATATATTAGATTACAGCGTAGACCATAACGGACTAGCAGAGGGACACGCAGGCTTAACATGTGAAATTCAAACTGAAAGCAAAAATAAAAACATAAATAATTTGCATATAATCAAGAGAATGAGATCCTTTAATGAGCAGAATGTGCAAAATTATAGGTACAACTTGTCAACAAAAAAGTGGAATGAAATGGGAATAAATAAATTCATTAAAAGTTTTAATGATATTTACAAAGTTTTAAAAACAAGAAAAGAAGGGTAAAAATTCAAAAACTAGCAGGTATTCAATGGATAACAAAAGGGATAAAAATTTCTAGTTTGATGAAACGGTTTTTATGTACCACTAGTTTTGTAAATGATGCTTCAGTTTTAGATTATCGGAAAACTTACTTGAGAATATATAAAAAGGTAATAAGACACGCAAAGAGAATATCAGTTCAAGTAAAGTTAGCAAAAGCAAGTAATGTATCAAAAGAAATTTGGAAAACTGTAAATCAGCATAGAGGTAAGACAATAAGGCCTTCAGCTACTCAAAATATTTATCTAAAAATGGAAAATAAAATAATTAGTAGTGCTAATGAAGTATGTAACGTATTTATTCAACAATTCAATACTAACTCGGATTGTGATTTAAGTAAAGTACAAGGAGCTATAAACTTTTTTGAATTAGGAATGAATAGAATAGAGAATGAAATGCACCTTGATCCAACCTCACCCACAGAAATAATTAAAATTGTGGGAAGTATGAAGGCAAAAATTTCTTGTGGCTATGACGAAGTACCGATAACAGTTATTAAAGAAAATCTTGATATTTTAGCTGAACCACTTTCATGTTTTTATAACAATTGCATGGAAAATGGTTTATTTCCTGATCAACTGAAGCTAGCTACAGTGGTCCCCATACATAAAAAAGGCTCTGTTAGTGATCCGAAAAACTATCGACCTATTTCCTTGTTACCAACACTAGGCAAAATATTTGAAAGAATACTTAAAGATCGACTGCTGAGATATCTGAACTCTAATAGAATTCTTAATGAAAGACAGTTTGGCTATAAAAGAATGTTGGAACTACTGATGCCATTGTTACTCTTACTAATGACGTATTACAGAAATTGAATAATAGAGTAAAAGTAGCTGGGTTATTCCTAGATCTGAGCTCTGCATTTGACACAATAAATCATAGATAATTATTAAAAAAGTTGAATTTTTACGGTGTCAGAGATAAAGCCTTACAGTTGTTCAAAACGTACCTAGAAAATCGAAAAATGTTTGTGGAACTCAAATCGATTGATGATGACGGACATGAAAGAGTACATAAATCTAGCATAGTCAACATAAACAGAGGCGTACCGCAAGGCTCTGTGTAAGGTCCAATACTTTTATAACCTTCTCAAATGACATGATGGCATACATGCAAAATCATCTTGCTGATGACACGCAATTAGTTGTCTTTGCCGACGACACAAATGCCATTTTATCAGCTTATGATTTAACCAGTCTAAATGATAAAGTTAATGATTCAATTTGTGCTTTCAATACATGGTTTGAAATGAACAGCCTTACAATGAATGCAAGTAAAACCAATGTTATTCTTTTTCGTACAACTGCTCGAAACAAAAAAAAAACATTAAATGTACATTCTAATGGCAATAGCATCGAAGTAGCTGAAAATGTGAAGTTTCTAGGTGTTCACATAGATGCTCAGTTAAACTGGAAACGTGAGCTGACAAATATAGAAAGTACTCTAAGTTCAGCATGTTATGCCCTAAAAAGTTTGCGTGACGAAGTTAGCATGGATCACTTAAAGACAGTTTATTATGCCCTCGTAGAATCTAAACGAAGATATAGTATTCAGCTGTGGGGTAACAGCTACAGCTACAATGTACAGAAAGCATTTGTTCTGCAAAAACGTGCCATCAGAACTATGGTACGTATTTAATTATTTTCAAAAGTTAGAGATTTTGACAGTACCTAGTTTATATATAATGGTAGTTCTGTGTAATTTCGCAAAAAACATAACAATATTTGAAAGTAGAAAAGATAGGCAAGTAAGAGAATCTACGAGAAGGCAGGACATTGTAAATAAGATACAACCAACACTGGAGGTTGTTATGCACGGCTCACAATATCACGCTGTTAGGTTGTTTAACAAGTTGCTATTGGCAATTGAAAAACTTATTATATACAAGTCAGTTTCAGTCCAAGCTCAAGTCATTTTTGTTAGAAAAAAAATATTATAGCCTGGATGACTATTTTAAAACATGAATATAAAGACATTGCCAATTAAAATTACTAATGCGACATTTATTTGAAATTACTAATACTCAATGACATGCTAATATTTTTTGTTTTGTTTTGTGGTATTTGTGAATTTCATTACGACATTGGGTTATATGACATTTTTTTTATTATTATTTAACTCTTTCAGAAAACTTGACATTTTGTATTTTTCTTAGGTATTAGCTATTATTATTAATTTATATTTTGTAATTGTTTGTGTGCTTTCAAACACAATGTAATTTGTTCTTGAAATAAATGGAATGAAAATGAAATGAAATGAATAGAGATTCATTTTTAAATATAAAGATGACATATGCGAAGAAATTTATAAACGGACAAAATATATATGTGTGTGTGTGTGGACGGTATCCTTATCATCATATCAGCCGAAGGAAGTCCACTGCTGGACATAGGCCTCCCCCAAGGATCTCCACGACGACCGGTTCTGCACTGCCCGCATCCAGCGGCTTCCCGCGACCTTCACCAGGTCATCGGTCCACCGAGTGGAAGGCCTGCCTACACTACGCTTTCCGGTGGGTGGCCGCCACTCGAGAACTTTACTGCCCTTACCGGTTCCATCCTTATAGCAGTTACATAAGTCTGAACTAAACTGATAGGTAGGAAATTAATAGTCTAAGCATGCGATCGTCGCGAACCAAACTAAGTACACTGGCTGTTGCATATTCAACGGGTGATTTGCGTGAGTAAGCAATCGCTTACTGCTGTATAAGTGCCTACTGTTATAAGATAAAGTTAGTAACATACCTGTCCATACAAGGCTATTTTACAACCTTTTATTTAAGGCGTCGGTGGCGTAACGGCTGTGGCCGCTACCTCCTGTCCAGGGGGTCGTGGTTCGAGTCCGGCCACGTACCCAATGTGTTTTCGAATTCCGATTTCATAATTGCGTTTATCCGACGCTCTTAAGGTAAAGGAATCGTGAGGAAAACTGCACACGTCTGCGAATAAACTCGAAGGTTGTGCGTGAAGTCGACCAACCCGTACTGGGCCCGCGTGGTCGACTTAGGTTACGTAGTAACTACAAATTATATTAATCTCTGACTAAGGCCCGATCGCCCTAATTCAGGGTAGGATCGAGCCCCTCGGTGGGGACTTTACGCCACGGCGGAGGTTATCTTGATTCTGCTACGGATGCCCTTGTTACTGTGATTCGATCATGTAGGGAAACTCCAAGCATATTAATTACTTCATCACCCTTTAAACGCTGAAATCAGATTCTGTTTTTACAGAGTGTTTTTTTTTAACACCGAGCAAGCCGTTAAGGGTGGGCTCTGCTCATGAAACTGAACAAATTTTCCCAAGAAACCCATACTGAAATCGCAAAAAAAATAGTTGACTCCCCATACAAAGTTGGCTAATCGGAATGATAGACTTCTCTGAAAAGTCCAAAAAAATTGCGAATTTAGCATGGGTTTTTCTGGAGAAAATTGTTCACTTTTACCCACCTTTAACGGCTTGCTCGGTGTTAAAAAACACTTTGTATAACATATTATTATTAACTTATACGTATTTTTTAAAAGTAACATATTACTTAGGTACTTATATCTTATAGTATTTTTTTACATTCCCAAGAACAACTTTTGTACACGCCTCTACCCGTTCGTATTTCATTTATTTCTCACTTACTGGTTTGTTGGCAGAAAACTCTGTATAGAGGGTGTAACAAAATTGGTGTAGGTCCCATTAACTGGGGATTCTGCTTTTCATACTGAACAAATTTCCTAAAGAAACCCATAGTCAATTCTCAAAAAAAAAAACCCTCCATACTAAAATGCACAAAATCGGTCGATCAGCTGATCGATTTGTATGAAGAGTAAAATATTTTTTATTACGTTTTCAGCAAAGTCGTAGAATAAAAGTTGTTCATTATGATGAGAAGAAGCCCCAGTTAACGGGACTTACACCAATTTGGTTACAACCTGTATAAATATAATATTTTCAGTGATTAGTTTATGCTCTGACTCAGACACCAAATTATTATTGAATTTAAACTTTCAAGGAAATATACGGCATTTCTCGCTGCCTCACCCTATTTTCAAAGACGTTTCGGTTGATAAAATTTAAAATGAAACTGGGAAAGTTGATCAATTAGTTGGCTCAATGAGTTTCGTTTAGGACTGTTTTGTGATGGACATCACAAAAGGCGAGGACGGAATCGTTGGTGATTTCAATTAATTTTTCTCACTTGATCGATCGGTTTATGCAAGAACAAAGCAATTACGACACTGAGGTACAGGGCTGTAATCAGCAGGGGTAAGACATTTAACCCGGCGGTACTAGCTAGCTATATACAAACACTAATACTCGCTACCGGGTGATAAATACAACAGAGTTGGATTGGCGTTATTTAATAAATTTTTTTTTTTTTTTTAAAGTTTGACGATACATTGGTGTTATTGACATTACTGTCCATAAAAAAAACGGCAAATGCAAGTTGTAATGTTCATTTATTCCGAATGAGAGCTTGTCCTAACAAAGTATTGAAATTGGTATAAAATCTTTTATACCATTAGTAAGTGTTCAGTGGTCAATGGTTAGTCAGTTGAAAAGCTAAACTTACTCCTAACTAAAATTATAAATGTAAAAAATGGGTTTGTTTGTTTGTTACTTTTTCACGCTTTAATACCTCGACCAATATTTATCAAATTTGGCATGCAGGTAGCCTGTGTCACTGGGAAGGATGTAGGCTACTTTTTATCCCGTGAAAATAGCATAGTCCGATGCAGTTCCTAAGGAAACTGAAAAACTACTCTTTATTTGGGTAATTTTAACATCGCAACGGAACAATGGATTGTTTTTTTTTACAGTATTTAATAGTTTGTAGAGAATTGGTTAAGGGGGTGGGAAGTAACATAGACTGCTTACCAGAATAGCTCGATCTGGGATAGTGATCTGGAGAAAACTTATGTCCACACTCGCGAGTTGCATGCGAATCGCGTACCACTCACCATCAAAGACAGTCATAACTAAAAAGATGTCAACGCTAGTAGTAAATAAGGGTCAAAATTAGCTTTATTCATCCGTTGTTGTCAAGCGTCGCTTGCGACTTGCGAACTGACTGCCCCTTGGTGTGCATGTGTACATATTATATGTATATCGGTTAGAAGGTACCTAGAATCCTGAGTAGCCAGGTATTTAAGAAAAATGATAATAATTATCAAATTACATAAGGTAAAGTTCGTTAGCTCAATTAACCGACCTTTGATAAATGCCGCTCGCAATGACGGCTTACGTCCAACGGTACCGACAAAGGGGCCGCCGCAACGCCGCTGACGTTACGCCCACACGGACGCGCGAATCTTGTTCAGTCTTTAATTATTAATGTAGGCGACGATTCTAAAGATACTTCGTCCAGCGATGAAAGTGATTAAAATGAATGATAAATGATAAATAAAAAGACAACTATTATTTGTACAATTGTTTTATTCTTCAACACATCTCCAGAACTCTGTTGGGGTGTACTGCGGCTAATTCCCCGAATGAACTATAATCTGTGGTATATTTTAAGTGGTTTTAAATATATCTATATATGTATGTATTTAAACGTATATAAGTATTTAAATCAGTCTCTGGTAACCCATAACACAGGGAATCCTACTTTGGGGCCAGATGACCATGTGTGATTTGTCCCAGAATATTTATTATTATTTATTTATTTATTTTACTCAGTAGCGAGGTCGCAGGGTTATATTAAAATCGAGCTAGATAAACCAGTAAGTAACACCTTTTTTATACAAATTTTAACACTCTATTCCTTACTTAGTACTCCATTATATCCTCATATCAGCTGAAAGACGTCCACTGCTGGACAAAGGCCTCCTCTAACCAACCGGTCCTGCGTTGCCTGCATCCAGCGGCTTCCCGCGGTCTGCACCAGGTCGTTGGTTCACCGAGTGACTATGCTACGACTTTATGGAAGTGGTCGCCACTCGAGAATGTAACTTCCACAACGGTCATATGTTCTATGAGCTAAGAACCTCGCCCACTGCTACTTTAATTTTTCATTACTACTAAAGCAGAGTCATTGCGCTCAGGAAACCAAACGATTGAAACGTCACCTCGTACAGAATATAACTAGATTTTCTCCGCAGTTTCGCTCGCGTGGACATAGTTTTTCTCAGTTCCCTTCCCCATGGAAATTTTGGGATAATCGGTTAAAATTTCAGCTTTATAGGTCCAAGTGGTCTAGAGTTTCTAGGTTCTAGGTGTGAGTGAGTCAGGACAATATTTTTTGCGAAATAACTATTGTGAGGAGTTGTGCAGTGCAATAAATAGATGCCTCAGTTAACAGCTCCTAAACAAATTTTATTACACCCTGTGTAAATTGTACGTTCACCTCTGTTAAATTAATGTAACTTGACAGAGATGGCCTGCTCCTAACTCTGGCGCTGGATAACCGATAGCAATTAATTTGTTTTCGCTTCGGTGCGCGCGACCGACCGACGGCCCCTTTGTGCGCGGATCGACGCCTTTTATATTAGATCGTGTTTATAGTCAATTTATTGATAACGGATCCCAGAAGTACGAAATGATTCTGGATTCTATTCTGTTTCAAAAAAAAACGACTAAGTGCGAGTCAGAACCGCACACATAGGATACCGTACCATCTTATTAGATGAAGCTAGTTTCATGTTTCAAAAACAATCATAGTAGATGGCGCTAGTTTCTTCATGTTTAAAAAAAAACACTTTTTTGTATGGATGGATTATCCCCTTATTTTTTAACTTTTTCTAATTTTTAGTATTAATTGTTGCTATAGCGGCAACAAAAATACATCATCTGTTGAAAATTTTAGCTGTCTTGCTATCACGGTTCATGAAATACAGCCTGGTGACAGACGGACGGACGGACAGCGTTACAATTTCACGGCCCATTCTGCGATTAAAACCGATGATTTCTTCTTCTGCGAAGCATTCTGCTACCCAATGAGGGGCAGAGAGGGGGCGCGAGGCTCTTTGACTGTTTAATCAATCAACCTGACCGAACCTAACATCGCTCGCTCATTTATTTGATTTTATTCACTTTGCTTAGTGTTATTGTAATGTAACTAGTGAGATTACAATGACACTGGTGAAATTGTAAGCAGTATGTTACGGTTTACAATCTTTTAACAGTTCACAATCTCGCGAGATAGATCCCGTTAGATTATGATATATCGGTTTTTACAATTTTACGGTGACATATTATCTTTAAATTTTAAGGGTTCCATATTTCCTTTACCAACCCTAATGTTTTTAATTTAGGTCGATGAAATTCAGTTTTAAAAACATACTTTCCTTATCAGGTTAAGGACTTTTCTGATATCGACCTCTATATTGGGGTGAAATAGGCTTTTAAAATTTGTATGGATAATGGTCTATCCGGCTGTTTACATTCGAAATCCTCGTGGAAAAAGTCGCGAGCATACCTATGAATAGGGATGACGAATGCTAGTCATCTGAGTTATTATCATTTGTCAAAAGCGATATTTTATTCTAAAACGTTTGAAATACCTAGCCGTTTATTATTATTTTGTGATTTTGGTGAATTAATTAAACTGATGGAAAACAAAACGAGTAAGGTTTTCCGAAGTTTAAGTAGGAGGGCAATTTAGTGATCAAGAGTTCATAATTTATTTCTGATGCTGTCGTCATCCCTATCCCAACAATCACGATGCTGGTTAAATATATATCTTATCCTGTACATTAATTTTACCCGACTGCGCCAAAAGGAGGGTTAGGTTTTTCGAGAGTATGTATGTTTAAATTTTCTTGACACGTTCTGTAGCCTAACTAAACAGCTTGATTAGATATTAGAGTGCGAGATGTCTTTAGATTCGTTTGGATCTCTAGAGTGACAAAGGATACATTTTTACCAGACCGACCAAAAAAGAGGGTTTAAGTTTTTATGCAGTCGGATTTTTAACTTTTAATTAATTCTTTTAGTTCTTCTTCTTAGTCGTATCCTCATGACTGAGGGACGTGACCATCGTGGGTCGCACGTGCCACCACAGCTCTCCAGGCCACTCGATTTTGAGCTCTGTGTATATTAGCCTGCAGTGTCATCCCGGTCACTTCTTTTATCGCATCGGCCCATCGCATAGGCATTCGTCCTCTACTCCTCTTTCCGTCCATGCGGCCAGTGATGCCAATTCTTTTAGTTACCGATATTCATTTACAAAAATCAAACAACGATATGATAGCGATTTGAAGGCATTTAAAGATTATAGGAATCCATTAAAGGATCGGACTGCATCAAAAATAAAATCTGAAATATGATTTCCTAAATTGGTCTCTTCTTGAAGTTTCAAGAACTTTACTTGTTTTGTTTTTCCATTACGTCTTCAATTTTTAAATAATCAAATTCACAAAATAAGTTCGCCATTAACGCTTAATAACTTGTGGGTATTTCAAACATTTTTAGAACAAAATTTTGTTTATGACACATCATAAAAAGTAACTTAAATGACTAGCAGTCCGATTCCCTATTCCGCCGAGGGCCGAGACGTTGCTACCGAGGAGTGTTCTCGACAGCACGACGCGACAGCGCTGTCAAGTTGGGATGGCGTGTTTCGCCGCTATTTGCAGCTCGCACCGCCTTCCCTAATAACGACTTCCGTACCCAGTGGTGGCGCCTCCTCGAATTGTTCGCTTATCACCGATCTGTGGTGTGGAGTATCAGCAGTCAACACTGGCTGTATGACAACAGTTCTCAGCGACAGAAGCTGATAATGCAACTGTCTCCTTTCTATGCCTAAATGATGAAAGGGACGGGAATAGAGTTTGGTTGAAAGTGGCGCAAGACAGAGTAGTCTATGGTTGTGCTACTGGTTTAAGTATCAGCTGGGCCGTTCGTTCCCAATTTGTCAACATGGCGGTTAGTTCGCCTCGTTTACAAATTGCTGTGTCGATATTATGACTTGTTCGAGGAATGCGAATGGGGCACCATGCTGATATGTTAAAATTAATTGTACAGCAGCATTGTACATACTTTCTCGCGAATACATACAGTCAACAGCACGTCATGCGTAACTACTGAAAATGGAGGTAGATTTATTTTATAGCTTAAAGTAGGCATACACAAGAAGCAGATTTTATCATGAAGAAAAAAGCAGATAAAATTTTTCTTTTAATGGGGAGGTTAACGTATTTTTCCAGAATTACCAATGCTGTCACTTGATAGAACATCAGTTAACTTCGAAAGTTTCATCAAAATCACAAGAGAGTCATTTTTGAGATTTTCATAAGAGCACTCCGTTGTCCGTCTGTCTGTTTATCTTTCTGTCAAGACCCTTTTTATCAGGAACCCGTGGAAGGATCGAGATGAAATTAATATCAAATACTAAAGTCTATGGTTCCTAAAAGCTGAGAAAAAAAATCAAGCTTCGAGTCAAATCAATAAATAAATACGGCCATTTTACGGTTTTTTTTTTGTTACATATTTTGATAATCGCAAGTAAATAATTGAAACAAAACATATAGGGTAATTTCCGTTATTCTACAATTTAAAAAATTGACAAAAAAAAACTTTCTTTTAAACCGACTTTAAAAAAAGAGGAGGTTTCCAAGTCAAATATTTTTTGCATATGTATGAACACGCATAACTTATTATTACAGAGTAGTCCGATTTTGATAATTCTTTTTTTATTTATTAAGGTATTCATCGAAGTTGGTCCCATATAAATTATATCAAAATCGGTTTATTACTTTTTTGTCAAATTGTTAAAAACAAATAATGTAAAGAAATTGTAATTGCTGCCATTGATGTCGGTTGTTTTCAACGTGTTAAGCGTTGTTAATTGTGTCTTTTAGTGCCTGAAATTAAGCATGTTTTAGGCATGTAATAATACAATATCATGTAAAGATATTGTAATATTACATGCCTAAAACATGCTTAATTTTAGTGTGGGTAAAGATATCTTACATACATAACAGACTATGAACCCGAAATTACTACCACACCGCACGGATCCAAAGTTACGACTTAGTATGTACATACTGCTGAAACTTTGCTAGGTATACAGAGTGTAACAAAATTGGTGTAGAACCTGTTAACTGGTGCTTATTTCTACGGTTCATAATATATAAATTTCCTCGAGAGACCGTAAGTCAGTATGAAATAAAAAAAAATTCGAGCGAGACCTACAGTACTCGCATATGATGTGTAACATGTGACAAAATACTTTATAAAAGGACGGCAAAGATACGGCAGACTAGGCTGTATGGTCATAGATACCTTTGCCTTTTCCGCGCTTTTAAAGCCTGAAAAAAGGACGGCAAAGATACGGCAGACTAGGCTGTATGGTCATAGATACCTTTGCCTTTTCCGCGCTTTTAAAGCCTGAAAAAAGGACGGCAAAGATACGGCAGACTAGGCTGTATGGTCATAGATACCTTTGCCTTTTCCGCGCTTTTAAAGCCTGAAAAAACGCGACTTCCTGTTACACATGGGACACATTTCCGTCCCATTTCACGAAATCACTCCCACAAATTGCAGGAAAGCGAGAGCAAAGATGTTACACATCAAAAACTATTCTTACAAATTGATCAGCTGATTGCTTGCTGATTGCCTTGTCTATGTTGTATGGTCCTTGAGAAGACTGTTAATAAGAGTAGGAGCCCCATGTGGCGGAAGTTTTTGGATGGTTGGGTACTGCAGTAAAACCACTTTGGACCGTGTAACACTTTTATTCTTGTTTAACTTTCATCATATCAGCTCATATACGTCCCCACCGAGGGGCGCGAGCCTACCCTGAATTAGGGCGATCGGGTCTTAGTCGACCACGCGGGCCCAGTGCGGGTTGGTCGACTTCACACACGACCTTCGAGTATCTTCGCAGGTGTGTGCAGGTTTCCTCACGATGTTTTCCTTCACCGAGCAATCGGTGAGTATATGTACGTAAGTTTCGAAAAACTCATTGGTACATTGGCCGTCCGGATTTGAACACGACACTTCTGGTTAGATTGGACCGAGTCGTTACCGGTTGAGCCACCGACGCTTGTTACAAATTTAATTATTATTGTTTATTTGTTTAATTCTCATTAATTACATATTAATTGAATTAACACTCATCCCTTTGTCTACATCATTTTGACATGCAAGTCTACAGCAAAGGACACACAGTAATTATTCTTTCACAGTTTTCCATATTTTTCATTACATTGTAATTTCTTTCAATGGCACTATATAACTAACTTAACCTACACACTTCAGCAAAATCATAGCACTTTTACTAAAGCTTTGGCGGACTTCTTGAGGGAACTCGAAACATAGCCTACACACTTTTATTTCATTATCCTATACAATAAATACATAAATGATACTACTAATAATATAATACTTTGCTGATTAATACACAATCAATATTATACATCAAAAACCACGAAATGTTATTTTTCGGTTAATAAAAAAAATTACAAACTGAACGCTACAAATTACTGCCAAAAAGTAGCCATTATATTAAACTAAAAGCTACGTTCCATAACATACAAGATATAGGCTTTATCGGTTTTGTTACACCCTTAATGTTCTCAGTATTATCTAGGTGCACCCTGCTCCACCTCGCTTTATTGCCCCGCAGTTATTATTTCAAAGAACTCCATGAATTTATCTCCGCGTACCTTGTACCTACCACTTTGGAAGGTAATCCCTGGGGATTTTATCGACTGCTTAGTTAAAATTTCGGAATAGGCATCACATGATAGCCTGCAGGTATAATAAACTTACTTATTTACACATACAATATTATAATTAATAAATTAGAAAGATTGCAAAATCTATGCATACGGTTTATTTTTGGACTCCGTATATTCGACCATGTCTCTGAATTTAGATCTAAACTTAAGTGGCTTCCTGTTCGTCGTCGTCGTGATGTACACATTCTCTCTTTCCTTTATAAAATCCTTCACAATCCTTCCTCTCCTTCATATTTGCGTGATCGCTTTGAATACATTGTTCCTAGAGATAGGCCTTGCCGATCTATTAAATCACTGTTGCTAAAATTTCCCTCTCACTGCTCCTCCCGCTATGGTGAGTCTTTTTATGTTCATTCGGTGCGACTTTGGAATGCCCTTCCCCACGAAATTCGCGACAGTCCTAGCATACACATATTTAAGAGGAAAATAAAAGAGCATTACCTGACCTGACTTGCTTTCTCTATATTGCAACACTATAGGTATGTATTATATTATTATTTGTATGTTTATTATTTATTTTGTGTATGTAGTAAGTATATTATTTTTATTATTATTTACTAATGTATGTATATTATAGGTATATTATTACTAACTTATACGTATTTGTTATATTATAAGTAACATAATACTTAGCAACTTATATCTTATAGTATTTATTTTTTTTACATTTCTAATAACAAATTTGTACACGCCTCTACCCGTTCGTATTTCATTTCTTTCTCACTTACTGGTTTGTTGGCAGTTAAGCATACAATTGTAAATCTTATGTTTTTCTACTTATGTATCTCTCATTTACTGTGTACAATAAACAATAAATAAATAAATAAATAAATACAATCGTGTAAGTTTTAAGTTTGTGTTTCTGAAGGTATTTGCAAACGAGGAATTTGGCGAATGATTCTTTGTTTTGTCGAACTTATTTGATGTTGCGGTCAGGCCTGTTGCAGGAGGCAAATCAGTAGTCGGAAGAGATAAGAGTTACGCGATAGAAAGAGAGGCAACTTGTAGGTGAATAGAACTGTAGGTAATTGGCGCTGTGCGAACCTGAATTGCACTTTATTGTGTCACAGCAAGAGTCGCCATTTATTTAAATGATTTTGCGAAGTGAAACTTCTTTTACTTTAGTAAATAGTCTTTATTATTTATCATGGTTAAATTTGCTGGTCTTTGCACTCTGCCTTCCGGAGTCTCGCGAGGGTCTTGATACGACTCGACAATGACCTTCTTTTTTACTTGTTTCCTCCCACTTTATCTCTATCTTCCCGGATGAGCTTTTTTCATTTTTTAGTTTAAAACTATTGGCCTACTATTGCCCTTATAAAAGAATTTCTAAAATAAAAATCACTGATCTTAATTTTATGCAAAATGTATGCCGTTGGTCGAGTGGCCCGCGGTTTTTTCTGCCGGGACAAGGGTGGTGGGTTAGATCTTCACCCAGGACAAGAAATTTAGGTGACGAACAGGTTTCTCTGCAATATGCATGTATGTATTTTAGGAATGTAAGTATGTTATGAGTCTCTGGTTCCCATTATACAGATGTTACTAATTTGGGGCCAGTTAACTTGTGTGTGATTAGTCCCCTATAATTTATTTATTACAATCAGTTCACCATCATCATCATATCAGCCGAAAGATGCCCACTCCTGGACAAATGCCTACTCCAAGAATTTTCACTATACTCTTTTTCCCAGGTATACGTTATGTATTCGGCAATAACTTCAAGTGTAGAGTCTCCAATCAGTTCATAAATTCAAGAAATCATAAGATTCAAAGTCGAGGGCACTCGCTAGTCCTTACACACTAAATTGAACATGTAATTGGATATTGTATAATTTAAGTAATAGTCTAGCTAAACAGGATTACGAACTGTCAGAAACCCATATCGCTTTGTAACATTATCTTGCTATTGGCATCCTGTGTCAATTTTACATTAATTACCTTACATTGTGTTGTTGAATTACGTTATGTTGAGATTCAAAAGGTAGGTAACATTGATAATGATCAGATTACCTCTTTAGATATCGCAAGATGTAGATACTTACTTAAAGTACCTTTCAATAGAATTTTCAAAAAATGTAAACAAAAACTTTATTTATTATTTTTATTATAACAGCTCATATACGACCCCATCGAGGGGCTCGAGCCTACCCTGAATCAGGGCGATTAGGCCTTAGTCGACCACGCGGGCCCAGTGCGGGTTGGTCGACTTCACACACAAACTTCGAGTTTCTTCGCAGGCGTGTGCAGGTTTCCTCACGATGTTTTTCCTTCACCGTTAAAGCAATCGGTAAGTATATGTACGTAAGTTTTTGAAAAACTCATTGGTACATTGGCCGTCCAGATTTGAACCCGGTACCTCTGGTTAGATGGACCGAGTCGTTACCGGTTGAGCCACCGACGCTTAAACAATAACTTTACCTAAAAATTAAATTATTTCTTTATAAAACAGTTCTGACACCAAAGTTTTCGGTTATTAATGTTACATATTATGTTTAATTATTATCTTGTAACATAAATAATGATCAGATTACTTCTTTAGGTATCGCAAGATGTAGATACTTACTAAAAGTACCTTTCATTTGAATTTTCAAACAATGTAAACAATGACCTAACCTAATAATTAATTTATTTCTGTATAAAACAGTTCTGACACCAAAGTTTTCGGTTATTAATGTTACATACTATGTTACATTATTATTTTGTAACATTTATTTATTTATTTATTTATTTATTTACACTTATAGTACACCAAAACATTAATAACTGAAAACATTGATATCAGAATCTAAATATATATAACTCAAAGGTGACTGACTGACATAGTGATCTATCAACGCACAACCCAAAATTGCTGAAATTTGGCATGCAGGTAGATGTTACGACGTAGGCATCCGCTAAGAAAGGATTTTGGGAAATTCCCACGGGAACCGCAAAAATCGGGATCTTCGCGGGCGAAGCTGCGGGCATCCACTAGTTGTTTTATAAAGAAATATAATTTAATTTTTAGGTTAGGTTATTGTTTACATTGTTGGAAAATTCTAATGAAGGTACATTACGTAGGCATTTAGTAAGACTGCTTACAGAAAATTCATTTTTTTATTCACGATTGGTAAGCCCTTGCTATCATCTCACCTGATAGTATGTGAAGATGATACCAAGATTCCCCAACGCTATCGAGCAAGGCTATCTTATCTTCAAGTCGGAACAGATCAATGCTGTTATGTTCACATTAATGTTTGGCGGCAAGGCTTAAATAAGATGGTAGCTAGCAATGCGGGCTTAGAAAATGCTCTTCCACCAATTAAACCAAGCCTCACAAAGTTAGATTCAGCCGGGAATCGAACGCGCGATCTTCTGATATGAAGCTTATGGAGTACCTAACCATTACGCCCCGGAGGCGGTAAAATATTTAACTGACTTCAAAAAACTGAGGTTATCGATTTGATTCGTATGTCTTTACTCTATACTAATATTATAAAAAGGAAAGATTTGATTATTTGTTTATTTGTCTTGAAAAGGCTCCGAAACTACTGGACCGATTTGAAAAATTCTTTCACCGTTGGGAAGCTACACTATCCGTGGTTGCTCTAGCTAGGCTATATTATATTTTCAAAAATTAGGGATCCTTACTAAGACTCAAATAATAAAAGTAAAAAATGACCGAAAATTTCTGCAATATACACAAAAAGTAATGTAGTGTAGTGTAGTGGTAGTGTAGTGGTAGCGGTACTAGTAGTGGTAGTGATAGTGGTGGCGGTAGTGGTAGTGGTGGTGGTAGTGATACTGTTGTGGTAGTGTAGCGGTAGTGGCAGCAGTAGTGTAGTGGTAGTGGTGGCGGTAGTGGTAGTGTTGGTGGTAGTGTAGTGGTAGTGTAGCGGTAACGGCATCGGTAGTGTGGTGGTAGTGGTGGTGGTAGTGCTAGTGTTGGTGGTAGTGTAGTGCTAGTGTAGCAGCAGCGGTAGTGTAGTGTAGTGTGAGGCGGCACAAAGTTCGCAGGGACAGCTAGTATGTAATATTGTAGGAATGCACAATATCTATATACATATAATAAAACTGTAACGGGGCCGTGTCTGTACATGAAATATTTTAGGAAAATAATATCTGTGGTGGACATTACTAACGATACAACTTTTCGAAGTTTTGTGTCTGTCTGTATGATCGCGCATCACGCAAAAACTACCAGACCGATTTTGATGACATTTTGTATGGTGGTTCCTTATAACTCGGGTTAACATATAATATACTTTTTATCCCGGAAAATTCAAGTTCCCGTGGAAAAATTGTAAAGGCAAAATATCGTGAGAAAACCTGCACACTCCTGCAAAGAAACTCGAAGTTTGTGTGTGAAGTCCAACCAAACTGGGCCCATGTGGTCGACTAAGGCCTGATCGCCCTTATTCAGGGTAGGCTTGAGCCCTTCGGTGGGGACGTATATGAGCCGATATCATTTACGGAGGTATCAAGTGGAAATTACAAATACTAAAGTCTACGGTCCTTTGAAGCTGTAAAAACCAAGCTTCTAAGTCAAAGCAACGACAAAATAAAAGTTAAAAAAACTAAAAACCGACTACGAAAAAAATATGAAAACAAGAGTTTCCCGCCTTAAATCATAGCCTTATTTTTCCTTTCATCTAGGTAACATTTCCCCATTGCGTTGGGGAATCTTGGTATGCCCGCTTCCATCTTCGGCAACATCGTCACTTACCACCAGGTGAGATGTTGTCAAGGGTTTACCAATTGTGAATAAAAAAAAAAAAAAAAAAAAAGGTAACATCTTCATCTTGGTTGCAAGCCATAATGATAGATACATAAGATAAAATGTTGATTACGATATAGGGCTTGCGACTATGACTTTTAACCAGATGAAGGGAAAAATCATCATATCAGCTCATATACGTCCTAAACGACGGGCTCGAGCCTACCCTGAATTAGGGCGATCGGGCCTAAGTCGACCACGCGGGCCCAGTGTGGGTTGGTCGACTTCACACACAACCTGCGAGTTTGTCCGCAGGCGTGTGCAGGTTTCCTCACGATGTTTTCCTTCACCGTAAGAGCGTCGGATAAACGTATACATGTGAAATCTAAATTAGAAATCACATTGGTACTTGACAGGATTCGAACCACGACCTCCCGGACAGGAGGCAGCGGCCCTAGCCACCGAAAAATAAACGCTATGATTTCAGGCGGGAAACTATTGTTTTTATACTTTTCCGTAGTCGGGTTTAATTTTTTTTAACTTTTATTTTATTTACATATTTTTGTGCTCAGAGTATTACGCAACCCCACCTTGCTACCCGCTTGATAGTAGCGCGCGTACATTGAGCCGTCTCATAATAATCACATTTGCAACTTTTTGATTTTTCCTTTAACTTAAGCTGTGGACCATGCTTCTTGCCAAACTTCATGATTGTAGGTCTACAGGAAGTACCTTATAGGTTTTCAGTTTATCAAAATATGTGACACTAGTGGATGCCCGCAGCTTCGCCCGCGCAGATCCCGATTTTTTGCGGTTCCCGTGGGAATTTCCCAAAATCCTTTCTTAGCGAATGCCTACGTCATAACATCTACCTGAATGCCAAATTTCAGCCCGATCCGTCCAGTGGTTTGGGCTGTGCGTTGATATATCACTATGTCAGTCAGTCAGTCACCTTTGAGTTACATATATTTAGATGAACGGCTTCAAAATAACCGCATCTTTTTACCCAACTACAAAAAAGGAGGTTTATTTTTTTGACAGTCTATGTGTGTATGGATGTTCATCTGTTCCCTCGTATTTCCTAAACCAGTTAACCGATCTTGGCAAATGTCGTGTTATAGAATGTATTATATTATATCAGCTCATATACGTCCCCACCGAGGGGCTCGAGCCTACCCTGAATCAGGGCGATTAGGCCTTAGTCGACCACGCGGGCCCAGTGCGGGTTGGTCGACTTCACACACAACCTTCGAGTTTCTTGCAGGCGTGTGCAGGTTTCCTCACGATGTTTTCCTTCACCGTTAAAGCAATCGGTAAGTATATGTACGTAAGTATTTTTGAAAAACTCATTGGTACATTGGCCGTCCACCAGATTTGAACCCGGTACCTCTGGTTAGATGGACCGAGTCGTTACTGGTTGAGCCACCGACGCTTATGTTATAGGATGTAAAGCATTTGAAAAAAAACAACATTGCGGATTTTATAGGTGAATTTGAACAAATTTTTATAATGTTTGGTATCAAAATAAAGGTCTTGACGAGCACATTTTAAATGTTTATATATACTACATAGGCAAATATTTTTATATTTCTTAGCAAATGGTCGCACAAGCGATATATAACATAATAAAAATATTTTTTTGAGATTACAAACATACGGTTGCAGTTGGAGAACTGATCGTGACGTATATTAATGTATGGGAAAATATTTTTTCAAATACAAACTTTAGTTTGTCCTTTCGGTCCGATTGTTGTAAGTACTCGTTGATTAGGGTATTCGTAGGGTTTTTACCCAAATGTGTTTTGGTACGGAACCCTCAGTCTGCGCTTCCAAGTCTCACTTGGCAAATGTCCACGGGATATAGTACTATAAGTTGCTTGCCCTAATTGGGTACGTAGTCGCGATTCAAGGCCAAGTAAATAATTAACAAGCGATGTGAACCGTTTCTCGTGAGTTTCTGTCGCTATCGTTGAAAACAATCGTTTACGAAATAAATCACCAACAGTGATCGTAATTGGCGACACAGCATATTTACGAGAAGGAATTAAAATTATTGGCTTCAAATTTTCATTAATTAAGGCGCTATTCATACTGTTGCGACACGGATCTCTTTCTACACGTGACTAACAGGAATAACAGATTACAAGGAATCAATTATTAAATTATTCTCAAGGAGTATTACAGTTAAACTCAAGTGGCAGAAGAACAGATGGCCGTTGGGGCAGTAAAGTTCTCGAGTGGCAATCGCGCAGCGGAAAACGTCCTACGCTACGTTTTCCGGTGCGCGGTCGCCCAGTCCTCTCACTCGGTGAACCGATGACCTGGTGAAGGTCGCGGGAAGCCGCTGGATGCGGGCAGCGCAGAATCGGTCCACGTGGAAGTCCTTGGGAAAGGCCTATGTTCAGCAGTGGACGTCGCTCGACTGATATGATAATAATAATGATGATGATTATAGTTTACTAGCTGTTGCCCGCGGCTTCGCCCGAACAGATATAGATGGTGCGCGGTGCATGATGCTCGCGTTTTGAGAACATTTCGCAGCATTTCGTGATTTCAACCGATGCGAACTTTGGACTCGTAATACATGAGTTTATACGATTTGAAAGGGAGTCTCAAGAGGAACCAAACGATACCCATAAAAGACCATACGAACGAGTGAAACGGTACTGGGAGCGCGAAAGAGCGAAGGCAACCTAGCGGATCAACGACACAAGTTGCATTCTTCTCCCAGAAGGAGCCATCGTAGGATCTTATGATCTTATCGTAGGAGCCAGTGAGTATGGGAAAACTTTCCGATCTTTAACTCTTTCAGTCTTGGTGGTTAGCAGCACTTTATTTAGAAGGAAATTATTAACTTGAAAAAGTCCAAAAAAGTTAATTTAATATGTATTTCTGGATATAATTTTTTTTTTGAGGTTTAGATGTTAAATTATATAAACCAAATTATGTCATTATTACTGCCAATAAAAATCCGTGACGCAAAGGGTTAAATCCTGCTCCTCATCAGGGAGTAAGCGTACTGCCAGCCAGAATTATAACAGCTGGGTTCATTCTTTGCAAACAAAGTTTTGTCTACAACTTAAACTCTTATTTAAAATGTGACCAAAAAAAAATCTAAATAGTGAAAAAACAAAATGGCCACTATAACAACTACCCTTTTTTTAAAAAAACCAAGTAACAAACCGCGAAAGCTGAAGTTTCCCTCCTGTAAAGTCAGGGACGTCATTAAATAATCAAAAAAATCGGCCAAGTGATAGTCGGAATCGCGCAAGGTAGGGTTCCGTAGTTATAAAAAAACAAATATATACATTTTAAAAAGAAAATTGTTTTTTAAGGTTAGTAATCACACTACGACCCACCAGGTAATTTTTTTTAGCTTTCTTCAACCAGACAAGACGTATTCACGTTAACAACTTACGGCTGTGTTCACGACAAAGCTACACCCCGTTTTTTTCTGTAGGTGGCGCTGTTGTCGAGATCCAGAATGTTTTTAACAGCTCCATCTACTGAGTCCAACTAGAACCATTAAGGTGACCACGTACAGAAAAAAAATCATCAAAATTAATCAAAATCAATCAAGCCGTTTAGGAGGATAGGAGTTACGAATACATCACGCACACCGGAGTTTTGTTTGTAAAGAAAATGCCTTGCCAAAATGATTTTAATTCTAATCCGTATTTTTTTCATTGCACTAATTTAAAATATCGCCACATTAAAACATTTTTCAAAAACATATTTATGCCTCGCAAGATATAATACATTCTTTTACAGCAAGACCGTGCACCCAAATAAGTACTGTGGCATATTTTATTTACAACTGAAAGAAGAAACGTATAGTTTCGTGCATTATTAAATAATATGTTCGAATGTCACGCACACATTACGGACCTGATTAGGTTCAGTTATGTTGTGGTTGAACCAACGTAAATTTGGGTTTAAAATGATATTAATGTAGCTATGCTACAAGGTTGTTAATAGTTATATATGCCACTGCCAAGTAATGAGAGACATTGTAACATGAGTGCTAGTTTGTGACAATAGACAGCACGAGTGTTACAATGGCTAATTGCGTGCAGTGGCATTACTTTGAAATTTTGTCATAATCATATATTGAATTTTTTAAGCCACAGCCATATTTTTTTTTTAAAGTTTAATTGTAGAACAGTAGTCTCGTTTTGAAATGATCATTGCAAAACGACTTGTAGGAATGAATACTTTTGTGATATGATTTGAGGTTATGTATTAACCTGTATAAATAGGATGTTTGTGTCTGATTAAATAATTAAACCGGCGTTTTCACTGATAATGATAATACCTGCTGAACTATTTCCTAAGAAAATTTAAGACTATCGTCAAGCTTGTATGGTTTTTAGGGTTCTGTGCACACAAAGGATGACCAACGGGACCCTATTACTAAGCTTCCGCTGTCCGTGTGTCTATCTGTCAGCGGGCTGTATTTCATGAACTGTAATAGGTAAAAAGTTGAAATTTTCACAGAGCAGAAAATAATAAACATAAAAATTAAAGGTAGGGAAATACGTGAAAAATGTTTTATTTAAAACATGAAGAAACTAGCGATATCTACTTACCTAGTAGTATCTTCTATATATTTGATTTATGAAGATTTTTAAGTACAGAACACTCCGTGCGCGAATCCAAATAGTACTTAGCCGTTTTTTTTTAATGAAATTGGTCTTTCAGCTTAACGATCAAACTTTTGGATTACCCATAAATATTGAGCAAATAATATAATTAGTATCATAGTTCAAATTATTGCAAACCAATTTTTGCGAATCGACCTTAGTTTTTCGGGAAAAATAGTATAACATTATTTGACTTCACAACTATCACCTCTCACGCAAGAAGGAGAAAAAGCACTGGTAAAATCCGTCCAAGCAATGACCTAAGCCGAGGTCCGTGCCCACTTGGGCGCCCTTAGGCAGTTGCATCTTTTTGCCTTACACATAGGTTCAGTGCCCTCCCCCCCCCCCCCCCCCCCCCCCCTATCCGGTGAACTTGTAAAGGCCACAGCCAACAACAAGCTTGTCCTTTCGAAAAAAAAATCAAATACACACACACACACACACACTCTCACACACACACACTCTCACACACACACACTCACCACACAAAACCTACCCGTTACCAGTGTAATAACGTATAGTTGTACGTATAATTCCCTAGCGTGACCAACTCGTCCCCTAGCATTAGAAACTCATAATAAGGCAAATATCTTAAGATTTATGTTTGAAATAATTAACTGGATTCGCTGGAACACACGGGTGTAATTGCATGACTGTTTGCTTAGTTCGAGGGTATTTTTATACACGACGATGAAAGAAAATTTGGGGTTAGAGGTTGTTTGTGTTTATGTGTGTGTGTGTGTGTGTGTGTGTGTGTGTTTATGTATAATCATTTTCATCAAATACTACTGGGGCGATTTCGTTGCGGTTTTTTGCAATTTCATCATCATCATATCAGCTCATATACGTCCCCACCGAGGGGCTCGAGCCTACCCTGAAATAGGGCGATCGGGCCTTAGTCGACCACGCGGGCCCAGTGAGGGTTGGGCGACTTCACATACAACCTTCGAGTTTCTTCGCAGGTGTGTGCAGGTTTCCTCACGATGTTTTCCTTCACAGTTAAAGCAATCGGTAAGTATATGTACGTAAGTTTCGAAAAACTCATTGGTACATTGGCCGTCCGGATTTGAACCCACTATTAAAATGAAAGGGCTCGTTATAAGGATCTCAAATGTATTTTTGTTATTATATTGTAAATAGTTTTGATTTTATTCATGAAAGAAAGAAAGAAAATTGACCATTCCGCCCCTTGATATCCGAAACTACTGATCCTAAAATTTTTAAAAAAAAACGCAAAATATAGTTCATTGCTTGTAGATTACAGAAAAACCTATAGGAATGCTATCAATTGAAAATAAAATGGTAACTCGATATAGTACGTTCACTTACGGAAAATATATACTTACGCAACTTACTGTGAGGATTTTCCATGTGATATTATGTATTTGACTTTGGTATTGTACGTAACCCTCTCCACGCGAGCTCGACTCGCACTTGGCTGGTTTTATTTAAATGAAAGGTATTGATGCACAAATTTATCATCAAGCGTTGAAAATTACCAACCTTTTGCCCTTCTGAATTATACCCAAACGCGATTTTCATAGCTTTCTTTTTAATATATCCGGTTCTAATTAAGGTATATGGTTTCTTTTATTCTAAAATTTCCGCTAAAACGAGCTCTTTAATTTGAGCTATTGCACAGAGCTTCCTCGTTTGTTACTAACTTATTAATAGGCGACTAATGGAACATTTAATTTTACCATCATATCAATCGAAAGACCTCCACTGCTGGACAAAAGGCCTCCCTCAAGGATTTCCACAACGACCGGTCTTGCGCTGCCCGCATCCAGCGGCTCCTCGTGACCATCACCAAGTCCTTTCTACACTACGTCTTCCAGTGCACGGTCGCGATTTGAGAACGTTACTACCGTAACGGCCATCTGTTCTACGAGCTATGTGCCATGTACCCCGTCCACAGCCACGATTCAGAGAGCTATGTCCGTTACTTGAACATTTGCAAACATTTCCAGAGTATTTCGTTACATAATAACGTCGGTATATTGGTCGATATTCGGCAGTAGAGGCGTCAATCCAAACGCCTTGTTAAGGCTACGCTCCGCAGCGGAAACTTAGTCTAGGGCTGCCACATATTCTATTGTGGTTGTTGCTGCTAGCCTATATTATCCGGTTCAAATGCTGTTAGGATACGACCTTTTGGAATGGAGCGGCGTACTTACATTGTATTCATTCCTCACGTGTCACGCGCTTTCCCGACAGCGTTGCTAATGGTCAGTTGACGTTATATGCCTCTCCATTCCAAAAGGTCGTATCCTAACAGCATTTGAACCGTATAATACTGCTGAGTGCTAAGCAAATACCTCCCCGTAATTTCGCAAAACATATCTCTCTCAAGCTAACTCCTTCAAACAAATGCAACTCATCCTGCCATCTCCGTCTTGCTCTGCCGCGACCTTTGTGACCTTTCGGCACCTAATCTATAGAAACCTGTGTTAACCTTTCTGTGTTCATGAGACGTCATGTCAAGTTTATTCCATGAGTTAAACTGAAGACGATAATAGATTTAAAGTTCAAGATCAAAAATATTTTTTGTTACCATCTGCTAATGTACAATAAAAAACCGGCCAAGTGTGAGTCGGAATCACGCAAAGTGGGTTCCGTAGTCTTTTCAAAAAATAAATGTTTATTTTAAAAAACAAAATTATATTTGCAGTTCGAAATAGAATATTTTGTATGAAAAATCTATGAGCTTTTTACAAATCCAACTGCACACCTTAAGTTGGTCGACTATACTCCTAAACCAAGAAAAACGTCTTAGCCGTGATAGTTTTCCTTTTAAATTGATTATATGTCTTACTATTTACATTTTTTGCAGATGTCCTGAAATAGTGGTTTAGCCGGTGGGGGGCGAGGGGGGAGGGGACACTCGACTCTAACAAAAGTTTGCACTTTAAAGTTTAAAAGTTTAGTATTTTGCAAACCGATCCCTCAACCGAAAAATGGTAGTAGCCAACCCGCAGTATTTTGAAAGACCTATTAAACGATACCTAACACTCTTTATGAGTACGGGAGGTACCCTGAAACATTTTTTTTTGAGATCTTATTTCACTACTTTGCCACTTTGTCGCAGTAATGTAATGTAATATGTATACTCATGCCAAATTATAGTTTTCTAGTACTGAGTAGTCTTTACTAGTCTCTGAGCTAAGCTGCGGACAAACGGATAGACATAGTGAAACTATAAGGGTTCCTTGTTGATTTCGGATCCCTAAAAAGAGCCATTTAAGTTACTAAATCCCTTTGCCGAAAACTTTTTGTGACTCTAAATAAGTTTCTAACGGTGTTTCGATAAAATTAAACTACATGTATGTTTTCCGTATCTTCTTATTACGAATTTTAACTCTGTGACCAATTTTCTGTGTACGCCGCGTTAAGTTTTGTTTTGATTTGGTCATCTCTACAAAGGGAGGTATTTTTTTTAAATTCACAATTGGTAAGACCTTGGCATCATCTCACCTGATGGTAATTATGTTTACAGTCTACCAAAGCGTACAGGTGTTACCTTCAAGCCTTCTTCAAGCCGTGCGTTTGTTTACCACAAACTTCACGTTAGAATCCGTATGTCGAAACAATTTTACATAGCCATTATGGTCCTATGTACGTAGAACTAAAACTAGATGATGGTTTCAAATTCTTAACTAATATGTCAAGTAATTTATTTAGTCTGGATAAGACCTTATTCTGAGAGGAGCACTCAAATTGTTCTTGACAGTTATAACTTGTAAAATTTTTGTTTAAATAAAAAAAAAACCGTTGACAGCCCTGACTTGCGCTGACAGGCCCGAACGGAAAATATTCACGTTATATGAAGGTACGTACTCACAGAGTACAACTGGAATTCCTAGTGTTATCCCTCTTATGTAATAACTAGCCAATATTTAAAAAAAATGAAAAATTTGAACATTCAGACAATGAAAAGACGATTTTTAACAATTGTTATAGTCTCTAGAATAACTTTAGGAAGAAATAAAAAATAAAAAACCTACTGTATAAAACTTAAGGCGAGGCATTAATTGGAACAGTTGTCCCTGTCTTTTTCTTTACATGTAAAGAGTAAAAGAAATAACCACACTTTTGCACTTTTTTAATATTTTTTTATTTTTCATTAAAAACTTCAATTAATTAAAAAAATCCAACTGGCATATTAAAGTGTATGCTTAGACTAATCGACTAAGAAAATTTAGAGGTACTAAATTGGTCTGGTTTGGTTATAGAATGTAAATCTCTGTTTTAAATAAAAGTGTTTTTTTGATATATTTTTTTGCTGTAAAAGTTAACTAATCGTGTTTCTGCAACTGCCAAAATGAAGTGATTGAAATAGAGAATCAGGTAACAAAAAACGGGCTCTTTCTAACCGACTTCAAAAAAAGCAGGAGGTTTCTCAATTCGACCGTATTTATTTTTTATTTTTTTATGTGTGCTCGCGGATAACTTCGTCGTTTATGAACCGATTTTGATGATTATTTTTTTGTTGGAAAGGAAATATCCCAAAATTATTACCATATAAGGAAACCAGGATCTGATGATGGCATCCCAGAGAAGTTGAGGTGATCCTTAGTTTCTTGTTTGAAGTCGGTTTTCTTTGAGGTTCCGAAATCAACAAGGAACCCTTATAGTTTCTCTGTGTCTGTCCGTTTGTCCGCGGTTTAGCTCAGATACTATTAGTACTGTAATTTGGCATGGCATGTATATGTTACGGCTAAAACCCGAAGCGCGGCTGCACCTAGTTTTAGCCGGTTAGAACTAGGTGTAGCCACTTACTCTTGGTTAAACCTAGTACGAGCCGATTATTTTCGGGTAAAACTAGGTCTATCCTTCATCATGCCGGCTACAACTAGGTTCGGCCATTCCCTGTTGGATAAAACTAGGTCTATCCGATATCATTCCGGCTAGAACTAGGTCCAGCCATTCCCTGTTGGATAAAACTAGATGCAAACAAGTTGAAACAAGTAACAGGCGCCTGGCTCACGCGAGTCGCGTCGCGCTCGCGCGCCCCTTCCGCCCGCCACCCGTACAGTTAATTATTACAATGTGATTTATAAGAATAAAAAAACTCTCTACGTTTCTTTTTATTGGATGTTTTTTTTAATATCTAAAAAAGCTCTGCCGATAGCATGCCGGCTACAACTATGTACAGCCAATCCCTGTTAGATAAAACTAAGACACGCGCTGCTGCTGCAGACGCTGTGAGTCACACTCGCTAGTAGACCTGCAGTAGATCAGCAGCACCTGGCGCTCACAACCTGCAGAGGCGCGTGCCTCGCTATGCCCTCCACCCCGCGCCGCTGCTGCAGATGCTGTGAGTCATGAGTGTGACGCGGGGCGGAAGGCTTGGCGGGACACGCATCTAAGTTTTATCCAACAGGGATTGTCTGGACCTAGTTCTAGCCGGAATGATATCGGATAGACCTAGTTTTATCCAACAGGGAATGGCCGAACCTAGTTGTAGCCGGCATAATGAAGGATAGACCTAGTTTTATCCAACAGGGAATGGCCGAACCTAGTTGTAGCCGGCATGATGAAGGATAGACCTAGTTTTACCCGAAAATAATCGGCTCGTACTAGGTTTAACCAAGAGTAAGTGGCTACACCTAGTTCTAACCGGCTAAAACTAGGTGCAGCCGCGCTTCGGGTTTTAGCCGTAACATATACATAATAATTACTGCGACAAAGTGATACAATAAAATCTTGAGCGCGGTTAATTTTGCCAAACGATAAGAGAGAGAGGTTACAAAATATCACTTTCATATGTTTTGTAATTGCTGAGAAAAATAAATGTCCCTGCGAGTAAATTTTCCAATGCGTCGTCTTTACCCCTATTTTTTGGCTAGTCGGGTAAAAATTTATCCTATGTGACCCACGGGAATAAGACGAATCTAACTACACCTCACATCCCAGAATCATGAAGTGGTTTAGGTTACAGGAATTAAAGGAATAAATAACCTTTTTTTTTTAATTCACAATTGGTAAACCCTTGACAACATCTCACCTGGTGGTAAGTGACGATGTTGCCGGAGATGGAAGCGGGCTTACCAAGATTCCCCAGCGCAATGGGGAACTGGCTATCTTATTTTCATGCCGGAACACACCAATGATATCAACATTGATATTTGGCGGCAAGACTTAGATAAGATGGTGGTAGCTAGCCAGGCGGGCTTAGAAAATGCCCTACCACCAACCAAACCGAGTCTTACAATGGAACCCGCGGGGAATCGAACCCGCGACCTCCTGTGTAAAGCCAGTGAACTTTGCCTCTGAGCTACGGAGGCGGTACCTCTATCTATTGATCTATTTATCAAGTTTATCACTTTCAAACCTAAAATTTTTTATTGAAAATAAAGATCCCTACTGCATAAAAATATTACCTCTCTTTTTTGGCAATCGGGTAAAAATGTACCCTAGGTCATTCACGTTAACAAGACGAAAATCCATCAAGTTGTTGAGGCTATACACTCAGCCAAAAAACAGACATACATGCATATACCTACACCCAAATAACAATGACCCTCCTTTTGGGCAGTAGGGTAATAAGTAGAATAATATTAAAAAAAATGTGTTTGTTTGTTTGTTTGTTACCTTTTTACACTTCAACGCCTTGACCAATGTTTATGAAATTTGGCATGCAGGTAGCCTGTGTCACGGGGAAGGACATATGCTACTTTTTATCCCGGGAAAATAGCATAATTTGATGCAGTTCCTGAGGGAACTAAAAAATACTCGATTGTTGTGATTTTTTGCACAGAGATGGTTGAGTAGGTAGAAAACGACATAATTTACTAATCACCCTTAAAGACAGTCATAAAAACGATGTACACGCGGGCGGAGCCGCGGGAAAAAGCTAGTAAGTAGAATAAAAACCTAGATTAACTATTTTTCCAACAGGCTGTTAAAATCTCGTACAATTTCATGCACGAAGCGTTGCAGAGCTTTTGCCTTAAGTCAGTAGAGTCCTAACGACTAGCCTAGTTAACAACTTAGCTTCATTTTGCTGTTTATGTAGCCGATAAATACTGAGACGGCGCAACAACTCAACCCACGCTATCCATCGGCAAATCAATTTTTATGGTTCTCAGAATTAATTATTAGTTAAACTTTAATAATTACAATCAAATTAACTTGCCAATTAGAAAAACAAAACAAAAACAAATGAAGGGTCTTCTGGAAAACAAGTTCTGAGCCGGTGAGAAGCCCCTTGAAAATGTTCATCGAGTTTGAATTGTTTACGGTTTGTTGGTACGTAAAATAACTCTTATTGAATAGGGTCCACTTTTTCCATTACTAAATTCCTTTTCTTATAATTTGCTGCCGCAACTGAATCCAAATACTGCAGCCCGCACTTAACTTTCTCGACAATTTTTTTCATACATTTTTGTTTTATACAAAAATTGAATATTTTTGATGTGTAAAATCTTTGCTCTCGCTTTCCTGCAATTTGTGGGAGTGATTTCGTGAAATGGGACGGAAATGTGTCCCATGGGACGGGAATGTGTCCCATTTTAACAGGAAGTCGCGTTTTTTCAGGCTTTAAAAGCGCGGAAAAGGCAAAGGTATCAATGACCATACAGCCTAGTCTGCCGTATCTTTGCCGTCCTTTTATAAAGTATTTTGTCACATGTTACACATCCTATGCGAGTACTGTAGGTCTCGCTCGATTTAAAAAAAAAATAATTTTTATGAATTCATATTGCATGACCACACATACACATTATCGTAATACATGACAATTCAATAGCTATAACCATTTGCGAGTAAATTTCAGTTGTAGGAGAACCATGCAAACACGATTTTACCCAGAACAATGGGTATTTACCATGTAATAGATAAACATAAGCAACTCCGACATGCAAAGTTACATCAAAATCGTTAAAGTAGTTTTTGAGAAAAAGCACAGTTTCACTTTTGGTTGTTTGTTTGTTTGTGAACTCTTTATTGTAAAACAAAATATACTATTATAGATACAGAATAAAGTAGCATGCACAAATGCGGACTTATCCCAAACTTCGGTTGGATAAAAAATTTGGTCCCAATCGGACCAAGGATTTAGCTTTCAGAGCCAGCCTGACGGACAATCGCACGCACGCACGCACGCACGCACGCACGCACGCACGGACAGAATTGTGATATTCGGTTTTTCGGTATGTGTTAATGATAATAGAATACATTTTCACGAAAATTGGTTTTTTTTTTGATGACAATACTTCCTTTACCCTACTACGTACGTACGTACCGTACTACGGACTCGAGATAGTAAAAATATGGAGAAGTATATAAGGTTTTTCATACTGTTAACAATATTTGTAGCCTTGCAATAGGTAATTCAAATGAATTTTCATGCAATTGTCTGTCGAAATATGTCCCTGCCAACGAAGTATATTTACTTTATTTTACATTATAAACTATTTTCAATTTTAAGGCGAGGCATAGATTGGAACTGCTGTCTCTGATTTTTTCTTTACGTGTAAGGAGTAAAGAAAATAACCACACTTTTGCACTTTTTCAATGTTTTTCGTTTAGTTTTTGAATGAAAGTATAAAAAATTATAACATTTCTCACTTTGTATTATTATAACAAATATTGTTGTATAATTTTTAAAATTTATACTTAAAAATATTGGTCATATCTAAAAAATTGGTTGTCTGTAAAGTCGGTTTACGGACAATAGTTTAACGTGACAACGTCATAACAAAACATTGATGAAATGATTGCATACTTTTATGACGAGTCAATTAGCGCAACGGGACAATGAGCGTAACGGGACAATGAGTCAACCTTTTTCGTGCATTTTTTCGTTTTGAACTTTTTAGTTACTGGACCGAATGCTTTCAAAATCGATATCCGAGGGTCCCTCACGTAATCACGAATCCGTGGCCGCCTTTTTTAACTTTTTAGTTACTGAACTGAATGCTTCAAAAATCGATATCTGAGTGTAGTCCCTGAAGTTCCTAATCACGAATCCGTTGTCAGAATTTAAAAAATTGGCCGCCATCCCCTAGCACATTTACAATCGTTTGTAAGGAGTAAACTCCAGTCGTGCGTCGGAGCTGACACACACACACTTTTTTTGTTACCTTTTCTCCAATACAGCTCTAAAGATTTTATTGTAACTTTATGAATAACTAGGACTTAACGACATCTACTGTACTAGGTACTTAATTATTAATGGAAAAATACAAGTAAGGTACTTCCATACAAAACGAATCGAACCGTGTATGCCCGACTATGACATACAGTGAAGGATTCGCGGGAAAGTGTGCACAGTGTGCCTGTACAATTTATTTTATACTAGCTGTTTCCCGCGGCTTCACCCGCGTGGACCACGTTTCTATGACTTTTCGAGGGTGCGCAGTGCGCGAGCCGCAAGCGGCTCGCGAGCGTGGTAAAAAGTAGCCTATGTCTTAATCCGGGTCCTAATCTGTCTACCTACCAAATTTCAGCCAAATCCGTTCAGTAGTTTTTGCGGGAAAGCGTAACAGACAGACAGAGTTACTTTCGCATTTATAATATTAGAAGGGATAGGTGGAGTTCATACCGAAAGCGTAAAGTGCATTGGTAACCACTTTTCCGTGAGAGCCATAGTAATTTTATTAACGTATCTGTGGATTCTGCCCCGTATTCACCGTTATGGCAGAGTTCTAGCACACAATGCTACGAACAGAACTATGAAAACGCGTTCCTACGCAGACCTACTTTGCTATTTGTTATGGACATTCTGTTAAATATAAATTTTCATGTAGTCATATGGTATGACCGCTAGGCTTAGGCTTGGTATACGGTTCTTTTTGTACCCTTTGAGTATGAAACCCTAAAAAGTCATGAAAATAGTAACTGTTACTAGAGAATTGGGTGAAACACAAACACCCAACTTACTGTAAAATATCATGGTTACCCTACGTAAATACATAAATGTAAAGAATTAAAGCAAACTTTATTCCTGTGGCAAGTATTCCCACAATCTTGATAGGGTTTTTTCCGCAACAGCTTGTATAACGCATTGATATAACGCAATAAACACTTTTTGAGAATTTTCGTACTCCAAAAGGGAATTCTATACAATCTATGAGTTCAAAATTCCCTGACAACGGCATTTTTATTGGTTTCTAGGATTTTAATTTGACTGCTTCTGTCAGAGAAACACATCAATTTAAACCTATTAACACATAATAGGTTTAAATTGATGTGTTTTTCCATTACTAAATACTATAACGGACTATAGTTATTTATGATAGACGGGTGGTAAATAGGTAAATGGCAAACAAAGAACATTTATACGCCCGAGCCGCAGGCGAGGGTTTATCATCGTCGCGAATTTGCCAATTACCATTTACACCCATGTCACACTCTGGACACTTCATACAACGGGCCAGAAATGACAATATTACAAAAAGAGAATGACGGATCGAACAAAATGGCGGCGAAATCCTATACGTTCGACAACCAAACTGTAACCAATCTGAATCAATCTGGGTGACGAGGGGTGAGGTCGCAATCTAAAGAGCGGAAGGGAGTATCTATACTGTATGTTAGTACTAATATGTATACTTTGCCAATGTATCACATGACGTTTTTCAATACAGTTGTGAGAAAACGGGTAAAATAAAAAGGGAAAGTAACATTAAAATAAAAAAATACGTAGATACCTACCTATACAGTTATTGGCAACTAAGCGATTTGTGGCTCATTTAAATAACCGACGGAGTTGTCTGTCTTACTTTATTATCACTATAACTACATTAATAACATCATAATCTTGAACTCGTATTCACAAATAAAAAATCCAATGCAGTTTTACGAAAATGGCGCTTAATCTAGGCACTTCGTACGCACACATATGAATGCGTAACTTTTTTTAATGTAACCATAATGCGTTATCAATCTGTCTCTTTCTGACACAAACTCATATGTAATATGATCTCCTTTTTTCGCAAAGATATGAGCTATCTATTTTGAAATTCTCGTATCAAAAGTGTGAATGAATCACAGATAAGAATTTTTTTTTGCTGAATAATAGTTTTTTTTTGTTTGCTAGTGTAGAAATTTAAAAAAGTGTCAGAGTAATAATTACGTGAGCGGTAAAATCAATTTGCCTACAATTACCGCTTTTTGAGCAACTGTATTGAAAAATATAATCTACATGTCTATAATGTTGCTGATTACTTTATTACTTCACTAGCTGTTTCCCGCGGTTTCACCCGCGTGGACAACGTTTCTATGACTTTTCGAGGGTGCGCAGTGCGCGAGCCGCAAGCGGCTCGCGAGCGTGGTAAAAAGTAGCCTATGTCTGAATCCAGGTCCTAATCTGTCTACCTACCAAATTTCAGACAAATCCGTTCAGTAGTTTTTGCGGGAAAGCGTAACAGACAGACAGAGTTACTTTCACATTTATAATATTAGTAGGGATATTAGTAGGGATTATAAAAAAACAAATGCTCCCCTTACAAACTGTAAATATTAATTCATTAATGTTACTATTTTTTTAGTATGGCAATCGTGCGAAAGGGACAGAGTACCTAGAGTCAAAGTTTTCTCGCTCTGACCGTTTAAATAAGATCTCACAACTAATATATTATTTTTTTACAGGTCCTGCTGATGCCGTATTTTATATGGATCCTGATTAGAGTGACCAAAAGAAAAACAATGTTTTGGTAAAGACATATATATATATATATATATATATATATATATATATATATATATATATATATATATATATATATATATATATATATATATATATATATATATATATAGGTCTAACAAAATTGGTGTACGTCTCGGTAACTAGGGCTTCTACTCATCATACTGAACAACTTTTGTTCTATGGCTTTGCTGGACCAATAAATTCTTCCCCACCAAACTCAAGTTCAAAATTAGTATTCATAGTCCACTGTCCACACCCAGAACTAGCACAGTATTACGATATGGCGTACAGTAGCGCAACGCCTTCATCAACGTCGCACGATGCCACCACGGCGTAGGTACTAGCAGTACTAGCCTGTGGCCAGCCTGGCAAGCTCGCGGAGTTTGCCAGGCTGTGCCCCGCCGCTCGCTGCCCCACAAGTACCCTTCCGTTGCTCTGCGTAAGTACGTACAGCGACACATCAACCTATACAAAACCAGTACAAGCTGGCCGCGCGAAGCCTTTGCGTTTCAACATAGCTAGATGTATAGCTTGATGTGGCGCCGTGTGTACATTCGTTGCACTACTGTAAGCCGCTTTATTGTTATACTGTGAAACTAGCAACGATGATCGTGATTAGCGACGCAAAGCAGACGGCCTGATCAAACGTGCCGTCGTCGCACAGTGAAGCAACGCAAACAAGTTGTGGACAAAAGACCCATGTGGATGTTTGTCATCGAACCGATGTGCTATGCAACAATGTAATCGCAGGAATGAAAGGTAGTTGATACTTTTGATTGTAGGTTCTTGGGTGAACATTATATCACACATATTGGTATATATATCTACATTAATTCCACATGAAACAAATAAAACTGCGTTTATTATTTGTTATGAAAACGCGTGCAACTATAAAAAACGTATTTGTTTCAAACACCATCATCTTCATCATCCTTACTAATATTATAAATGTAAAAACGTGTTTGTTTGTTTGTTTTTTTATAATATTATAAATGTGAAAATGTGAGTTTTGATCCTGGAGGCGAACCGATATGGTGGCGTTTTTATACAAACACTTCAGCACTTCGATATATCGATAGTCAATTTGGCACCTCTGGAGAGACTGTAACACAGCCCAAGTTTCGACCGAATCGAAGGCTTACTCATAGTCCACGAACGCCAAGCATAGTGGCTGATTGTACTCGGTCTTCTGTATAATCTGCCGCAGCGTATTTATGTGGTCTATGGTACTAAATGCTTTTCGGAAACCGACTTGTTCGGGAGGCTGGAATTCGTCAAACCTGCGTGCGAGACGATTCGTAATGACTCTCGAAAACAGTTGGTAGACATGGCTCAGAAGTGAGATTTAACCGACGTAAAGTTAACGGAGCTCGAGGAAGCATTGAGCAGGTTACGATGAAGTCCGAAGAGAGGGGGAGGACACCATAATCCTTAAATCCGGAACCTGTTCTATTTCCGGGAGGGCGACCAACTGTCCGAGGGTGGTGTCGGGTTTCTAGTCCACAAGTTCCTCATTAACTATGTAGTCCGGATCGAGAGTGTTTCGACGAGGGCAGCGTACCTTATTCTCCGAATTACCAAACGGTATTCGCTGAAAGTTATTCAGGTATATGCACCGACCGCGCAACACTCCGATGACGAAGTGGAGATCCTATACGAGGATATCTCTAGAGCTCTACATAATAGCTCCCGGACCCTTTCCACACAATGTATAAATAAATAGTCTGTCTGAAGATAGTGTTCGAAACAGGTCGCTGACAAATTATAAACGCAGTTTTATTTGTTTTCTGTGGAATTAGTGTAGATATATGCCAATATATTATGTGGAATGAAAGGTGAATAAAGGAAAATCCTAGTATTTTATTACAAGCATTTGTAGTTATACAAACATACTTAAATTAAACTGATATAGCCATTGTACAATAAACAATGCTATGGCAAAGAACTAATATATTCGTATGGGCAGGCCCATTCTTCAATGGAACCAACTGGAGCCTATAGTTATAAGCACTACTGTGTCCATCTATAATAGTGGACTGTGACCCTAGATAAAGAGATTTCTTACAGAAGAAGAAGTTCCTTTATCGAACAATTTTTATGGAACCAGAGCCTACTGGATTGTTAGTTTTAGTATAAGAACTTTTGATGCAGTATGGCCGGGAAGTTATACAGAATTTTCACGGTAAGATTTCACCCGAGACCAAGGAATTTCTACATGTACCTACCTAGTAACTGTAAAACGGCCTGAATGGCGCAGAATTGTGAATAGGCAAGTGCGCGAGTTCGAGGATCAGCGTAAAGCTGACCTTGATATCAAACGCGACCAGTTAAAGGCCCGACCACCTGCGACCATTTCATACAATTACGAGGGTGGCATACTTAAATGCCCTCAGTGCGCGAGGAGTTTCACTGCGAAAATTGGCTACATAAACCATCTTCGAGCGCACGCGCGGCAAACCGACTAGGAGTCGAAGTGGTCGCCATTAACGAAATCGGTCGGATAGATAATCATCAAAATTCTCTATCGAACTTGTGGCCTTTAGTAAGATCCTGAACGCGAGTACGACTCATACTTGTTTAGTTAACATTTTTTTTGGAGTGCCAATGGGACCCTATTACTAAGCCTATGCTGTAAGTCCGTCCGTCTGTATGTCAGCGGGCTGTATTTTATGAAGCGTCATCATCATCATATCAGCCGAAGGACGTCCACAGCTGGACATAGGCCTCCCCCAACGACGACCGGTTCTGCGCTGCCCGCATCCAGCGGCTTCCCGCGACCTTCACCTTGTCATCGGTCCACCGAGTGGGAGGCCTGCCTACAATACGCTTTCCGGTGCGTGGTCGCCACTCGAGAACTTTACTACCCCAACGGCCATCTGTTCTACGAGCAATGTGCCCCGCCCACTGTCACTTAAGTTTTTTTGAAATGTGAAAAGACTTTGAAAAGTACATAGTGTTATATCCTGTACGATGTACGGAGCCCTTCGTGTGCGAGTCCGACTCGTTCTTGGCTGGTTAAATTTTTGTTAGAGTCAATTAAATTTAAAAGGAAAACTATTACGGCTAAGTAGGCTTTCTTAATTTAGGAGTTATAGTCGACCAACTTAAAATGTACAATTGTATTTGTAAAAAGTTCATAGATTTTCCATACAAAATCATAATTTTGATTTTTATTTATACATTTATTTTTCCAAAAGATTACGGGATGAGTCCGACTCGCACTTGGCCGGTTTTTTTTACTTGATGCATGAACAAACGTTTTACTACATATTTGTTTTTTTTTTATTTGCTGGGTAACGAACGCCATAACAACAAGTAAACTGTGAAAATTACCGTTTAAAAGGACAGTGAGAGGGGCGTAGAATTAATAATAGGGTTCGCTATGAGAGCTCCCTTCCTATGGGCACGTTACCCTAATAGAAAGTAATTCCTGTTAATCTCCATTGGTTACAAAACCAGGTTTTCTTCATATTTTCTGGCTAGCCTTGGAATTCTTTGTTCCCCTCACCAATAAAAGTAACCGCCCACAAACCACATCTTAACCGCCCGGAACAAACAATCTTGTCAGTGAGAGCGGGTAGACGAGTTGAGTAAACAAGTTAGACTCGGCAAAGAACACTCAAGTCGCACTATCTCGCGTTGTTGAGGTCCATGTTGCACACACGACACGGCAGTCGAAACCCTACAATTACATAACACAAGAGTGCAAAACGAGTGAGGCTTTGTGTGGATCCCGCAGTGACGTACCTACTCTCACATTTTGTGCCCTGGGTCAACAACTCTAGGAAGGCTGGGCCCTTCTCTGGTGTGAATGGTGACGGTTAACAAAAATGAACGATCACTAGGAAGGCTGATACTCATATAGTATAAAGTATGCACAGTACCTGTGTAAACTGTTTAAAAATCCTTTGGGCGCCTTGACTCAAGGGTAAGTCGAAGGCTAAAAATGTCGTCTGTGCTCGTGTTGACAGTTTTTTCAAACTGATTGTAGCCAAGTTGCATAAGCATACAGTGACATTTGAGTTCAGACTACAGACACATTTCAAGTTTCGATTAGGAGAGCCAATCAGCCATTTCTCACAAAAACGTCCAACTACTAAACAATCATAGGTATCTCTAGGGCCCCATACACGGTACGATTTGTCTGTACGATCCGTCGCTTCAGACCGATCGAAACGACGAATCGATAGTGTATGTCAAGATCGTTAAAGATTTACTTCATCGAAGACGATGTCAGCAATCGCAACAAAAAACCCATGCAATCATGAATATCGTAACGATGAATCGACAGTGTATGGCTCTTTGCGATCAACGATTCGATTTTGTCTCATTCTGATGCCGGTCGCCGCACGCACCGCATACCTTGGCTAGCGTGTTACATTCTCGTAAATACCTACACTTGATGAATGAAACAAGCAAAATGGCTACATGGAATAATGTTGATTTTTCTTTTGTAGCCGAATCAAAGTTACCGTCAGATAAGGAAAAGAAGTTTATTTCTCATTTTATGGGGCACGTTTTGAATTATTAGAGCACGTCTTTATCATTCAGTTCCAAATAAGTAAATGATCGATCGTTACGATCAATCGTTTCGTGTATGGACGTCATTTTTGATGCGATCAATCGTACAGACGAATCGTACCGTGTGTGGGGCCCGACACTGCGCATTGTTTAATTTAGATGCCGCGATCTATACCGGGGCGACCGATCTTTGCAGGCATCTAGTCATGTAGCGCCATCTGTTTTTGAGTAGTTAACTGAAATTAAACTATATATTTATTTACAGTTACTTCTGAAAGTAAAATATTATCTGAATTATCAGTTTCATCCAAACTGTTAGAGCCGTTTTCGAGAAACCAATTTTAAATACAATAATTGCTCACTTAAAGTTTAGGACTAGGTTGTCTGGAAGAAATTTCTTAAGGACTACCCAAATTGTACCACTATAGTACTTATGACTATCACTTTAATCAAAAAATTCTGCTTTCGAGCGACGTAAAGTAAAAATAACAATTTTGAAAAAAAAGAAGGTATTGTGATAGCAACATAATCAAAGTTGAGATTTTAATGAGTGTGTGTCTGTGCGTCCGTCTGCCAGACGGCCTATAGCGCCTAAGCTGATAATCAGGATTTAAGGAAAAATGAGTTAAAGCAATATTATTTTTATATCTCCAGCCTTTTTTTAAAAAAAAAATCTAACACTTCAATTTTTAGGGTTGCCTGCCACCGTAGTAGTAAAAATCACTGTGTATTTTTTTTTTCATCATTATTGGTTGTAACGATTTGTTATTCTGAAGGCGCTCAAGCTTGTTGAGAAGTTCCTCGGTGACATCCAAGTAACACGAGTCAGCATAGTCAAGGTGTGGTGGAAAAATGGATCGAGCAAGGGAAATCTTAGTTTTTAAGGGCAAAAACCATTGGAGACGCTTAAACGTATGAAAGGAAAAGTGCACTTTTCTGCTGACCTCATTGACACGGGAAGTCCATTATAATTTAGAATCAAAAGTAAGACCTAGATTTTTTGCAGTAGAAGTCAACGGAATTATCGCGTCGTCATATTATATAACAGCTATAGTATGTCTGAGGTATAATTTTTTTTCAGCATGTAATTGCATTGCCTGCGACTCTTTAGGGTATATATAGATTTTTAGGGTAGATATTTTAATGTAACTTTGTGAATTAGTAGAAATTTATTAAGCCTACTGTATTGGTTAGTTCATTATTCCAGGAAAAATCGGACCTAGGCACCTCCCACACAAATCCAAATTATTTGTAAATATTCCATCAAGTCTGGTACACCTATATTCTTTGCTACTCTGTCTCTCTCTTATCGTGTGGCACAATTAACCGTTCTATTCAAGGGATAAACTTCGGTTGCCTGGTGTTTCACTTAGCAACACTCGCGGTCACGTGTAGGCTATTTAGAGATTTACACCTACGGAAGTGTGCAACCTTTGCTATGAGTAAGCGTAATGATTATTGCTGTTTTTTTGAATTACACATTTGAGTGCGTTTGGCTGCACCTCACCTGATGGTAAGTGCCGATGCAGCCGATGATGCAACACGCAAGCTCAAATAGTGCCTATGCACTTTACTTTTGAAGATTCTTAAATTATACGAATCGGGGAATACAGACGCCGCCGGCAGGGAGTTCCACTCCTTGGCAGTTCGCATAATGAACGAAGAAGCAAAACTCTTCGTGCTTAAGAGCGTAGACGGGCTGCATTTTTTCCATACAAATGTATTCCCCTATTATCTTCCTGGATAATGCGTCTAGAGTAATCATTTTTGTTTCTAAAAATCTAGGTCTATTGCAGGCATGCCCCTGTCATTTATTTTTTTCCAAAAAATTATTAAAAAAATAAATATGACTTTCCAAAAACCTAAAAAAATGCCTCGTTTTTACCGCCGTAATCAGACGACAACCAAAGAAATTCGAAAAGTTTTTAAGATAAAAACAAATGATAGGAGCATAGATCTATTCTTCCTTTAAATTTTGATACCAAAAACAATTTAATCGGCTTAGTTTTCGAGGAGAAAACAGGAAAATCCGAAACGTCGAGCGGTCGTGGTTTTTGTAGGTATAATCGTTCTAAGCAGCAGTTGTCCCTATCGCACTCTACGGGGAGAGACTCGGTTGCTCGGGCGCAGCGCGACGGCAATAGTTTCTTCAAATATCTATTTCTCAATTCCCGTGCAGACCGACTACGCTCTTAAGGGGGTACTGGAGGGACGAAATCCCATACAAACGTACTTTCGTTTTAATTTCGAAACCATAAAACTCATCGTATTCAAATTTTTTACAAGCATTAAGATGATAAATATCTAGATCTGTAATTAGTTTTGGTTCGAAAATAATAAACAAAAAAAAAGTTATAGCAACTTAAAATTTGCCCTTTTTATCGACGAAATCGAGTAATATTTAGACGCCTATTACACTTATAATTATATTTTCAATCCTTATGGAAACTAATTATACGACTAGAGTGAAGACTCTAAATTCCAAATAATTTAGTTTTATTTGGGTATCTATCGTATTTATCGAAATAAACGAAAACTACGAAAACCTTTCGATTCATGGCCTATAACGGCCCGTTTCGCTGGCGTTCAGTGCTCTCTCTTTGTCGTACGCGGGGGTGTAGCTCTCACATGCGGGGGTCGGGACGGAGCTACTTGCCCCGCCTACTTGCGCCTCAGTTTTCTTATCAGTAGTCAGTACAGAGATCTCTCGGTGCTGTTCGTAGACGTGTTTTGTTTTTGTGCTTGCTTTGACTGATGTTCTCAGGTCGCTACCTGCGATTGTATGCTTACAATGCAATAGTTTTAGACAGGTGTGGAATTTCACACACAGCTGCATCTATTTTCCACGAATAGATAAGATTACGCAGAATATTTTCGAACATGTTAGACTAGTTATGTTAGAATAGTAGTGAAATTCCTTTAGTAGGCGCTTCTTGTTGAAGCTTTATAATTCTGTAATTACCTACCGATACTCAAAGGAATGAATGTATGGAAGCGTGAAATTCACGAGAACAATGGGTTTGGAGAAGGAATGGAATAACCCACTTGATTCTGTAGATTGTGCTGTAGTCTTCATAAGTAGCTTTATGTTTAATTCGTCTGTATTTTACTAGCAATATAAAATTTATATCGTAGGTACATCTCATGAACACACCTAATTATTGGATACAAGTAGGTACATTACCCATAGTACCAATGTACCAATGTACCAAGTACAAATGATGGACTTTATTTGTGTTTATTTTGTACTATACCTACTTGTTTTTGATTTACAATCATCATCACACCATCATCATCACACTAATCATCAGTGTCTAAGAATTTAAATGAATTTTAGACCAATTCAAATTTTCACCGAGGTAGCCTCGGGTAAATCAAACGATGGACTTTATTTGTACTATACCTACCCCCAGCTGGTTTTTAATTTACCATCATCATCACACCGTCATCATCACACAATCATCACCACACAATCACTATAGTTTCTAAGAATTTACATGAATTTTTAGAACTATTCAAATTTTCTCTGAAGCAGCCTGCGGCAATTCAAATGATGGACTTTATTTGTGTTTATTTTGTACTATACCTACTTGTTTTTGATTTACAATCATCATCACACCATCATCATCACACTAATCATCAGTGTCTAAGAATTTAAATGAATTTTAGACCCATTCAAATTTTCTCTGAAAGCAGCCTGCGGCAATTCAAATGATGGACTTGTTTTTATATTTTGAATTAGTTCTACTGCTCCGAATGTTTTTTTTTTTTTTGTGATAAGCCAAAAGGCCATTCTACTCAGAAAAATAAAAATTCAAACATCTGGACTTCAATCGGGGTCTCAAAAAAAAAACAAATTACTAGTTCTGTGTTCAAGTTTTGTAAATTTTTGGTTGTTTTTGAAACTAATTTTAAAAATTGTTTTTGCATTAGACAATTTTTTTTGTATTGTACCGTGAAGATATTTAACTAAACCATTAGAAAAAAATTATTTCATATGTATATCTAGAGTGCTTAGATAGAAATAGATAAGGTAAGAAAATTGGAACAGAAAATAAAACACAATTTTAAATTTCAAAGTACTGTATTTAATTTATCTCTAATCTAACACATGTAAAATAAAAACCATTAAAAAGGAAATTTAATCATCTTACTAGATCAGTAATTAGTTGTTATAGGTATCATGCAAAAATAATGAGAAAACTTCGGAAATCCGCAGCGCGGCCGACCCCCGTTGAACGGCCCGCGCGGCACAAAATTTAATCATTTTTGTAATATTTTTTTTAATTTGTTTTTGCACTAGACAATCGTTTTTTTGTTTTGTATCATGTAGATACATTACCTAGCCATTAGAAAAAGATCATTTTAACTGTATATATGTAGAATATAAATAGAAATAGTAAAAAGAACGAAAAAGGAACCAAAAAAAACAAAAGTTTCAAATTAATCGTGTTCCATTTTATTTTTTTGTGATAGAAGAAATCTAAAAAAAAAATATAATCAAAAAGGAAATTTAATCAGCTTACTAGATCAGTAATTAGTTTTTTATAAGTTTCATACAAAAATACTGAGAAAACCTCGGAAAGCCGCAGCGCGGCCGACCCCCGCAAAACCAGACCGGAAGTATATTGTAAAGTAGTGGCTAGTAATAATTACTAGTAGAGCTGTTCATAATAATAAGGTTTATTATTAAATAAATCCGAAGTACATGTAGCAGAACCAGATTATTTTACATTTTTATATAACGTGTTACGAATATATTTTATTCTTACACTATTTTCTAAAACATATTCCTGTTGGTGTTCATATACTTCTATTATGACTGTAACACGGTCATGTTATTATGTGTTGTTGATAGTTAGATACCTATTTTTTTATTAATTTATTTTTATAGTATTATCTTTACAATAATGTGTGCACTTTCTAAAACTTGAAACTTTTATGACTATTATGACTGCAAATTACTGTGATATAAAGAAAATTTTTATTGTTCTAAGTATAATAATATATTTTTTTACTAATAAATATATACCTACACTCGACAATTTAAATACTTTTATTATTTAATCTTGCGTTGAACTAGTTCATTTATTTTTTCTGGTAAAAATAGTTCATTTTATCTGGATTATAATTGAAGTAGGTATGTCATTAATATGCTAGAATTCATTCCAACCTATTCAACCGATTTTATAAAGTTATTGTAATTATCTTCACCGTTATGGTCCTTTTCTGTTGTATAATAAGTATCAGCGAATAACTAAATGATGAAGCGCGCCGCCGCCGCCGCCGCCTGCATTGCAAGTAAACAAAGTAAGTACCTAGGTTACATATTTTTTACAACAGACTGTTCTTATCAGTGCAACGAGCCGGCGTCGCGTCGTCGTTGCCACGCGAGAGGGGCTCGCGCGGATGCCGGCGCGGTGTGACGGATTCTCTGTCTCGTTTTTTTAGCGCCCTTTCTCTTTCTCGACGAAATAGCAACACGACGAAGCGCGTCGGTAGGCAACTCGCTGTGGAGTTCGCCCGCGCCTCCAGTACCACCTTAAAGGTAGAACATTGACGACAAAGGGGTGAAATCGCCCTCCGCGCCTGGTCGTCCGATGATAAATTGGAGAGGGGGGAATATCGTGAAGCTCCAGGGCACACTGTCTGAAATGAATGTGTTTATATGAAATTTGTGTATGCCCCGACTACGCTAGACGATAAAGGCTTTGCGAGAAGTACGCACAATGTGGCCGTACATTTTATTAGTGTAGAGTGTATGCAATAAAGTGTATTTTATCTTCTCTACAGAATTTAATTTTGTTGTCACTGATCTGGAATTTCATTACTTAATACTGTAGAGATCTAATATATCTACACTCGCGTATCGCACCTCCTTTGTAGTTTTTCAAACAGCGTGTCAATTTAAATGTAAATTTTAAATTTGATTTTGAGAATACGATGTTGTCAGAAACCTTCTTGAGATATTTTATATTCGATGTTCGGTTAGGACGGTAGTCCCATTATTTTATTTAAATACGTATTGAATTTTGCCTTAACAGCTAAAAATATAGATAGTTTTGTTCTATACCAATATATATAAATAAGCCAGTCGGCACAGCAGAATATAAAGCAAAAAAAAGAATATAAAGTAAAAGTAAAGTTTATAATTTTCTTAATAAGATATAAGAAGAAAGCTCACCCTTGACTAGCCAGCCCCCTGACGATTGGTAAAGGTAGTCATAATAAATAAATATAAATAAATAATAAATATTCTGGGACAAATTACACATGGTCTTCTCATATCATAAAATTTAATTTGGATGGATCGCAAAATGGGCGCAGTGGTCGCCTGGTTGCGGAAACCAGCCCGCCCCTAACAACAACAACAACAACAATTTGGATGGATGAAATTAACTATTAATTGATTTTCTACAGGGTCGCCCTTATGAAGATACGGCCCTGCATCCTCGTTGGCGGGTGAAGTAAGCTAAGCTAAACAATGGTTTGTGTGCAGCCCCTTAGAACAGCCACGTGTGGGCTCAAGAGAACCGCATTGTTACAGCAATATTGTTAGTTTTATGAACGACGTGGAACAACCTTTGTTCGCCACTGTTTTATTTTTATACAACAAACGCGAAGTTCTTTAAAAATTCCAGGGCGGTTTTATGATTATTATGTACCTAACTATAAAAGTATACGAAAGTTGTTATGCGACATTGTTTCGGCTATTTGGCTTATTACGGAGTCACGTGATGTGTCGAAAAGGGCAAACTGTTACCAAACTTTTTCATAGTACAGGATGTAACAAAATTGGTGTGGGTAGAACTCGTTACTGGCGTTTTTACTCATCATACTGAACAGGAGATCCAGTATATTAACGAAAATGTTTGGTCTTTTCATACGAATCGGTCGGCTGATTGACCAATTTTGTGTGGGGAGTTTTTTTCAAGAATTGTCTGAATAAATGTGTTGCTTGAAAATAGTTTTTCAGGGTCATGAATGGTCCTGCACGAATTTTGTTACATCCTGTATATTGTGTTGGTAGCAATAAAATTCTGCGGTTAGTAGCCTAACCGTGTTAGCCATCATTATAGCTTCGTTTTTAGGGTTCTGTGGTCCAATAGCTCTTGAATTATTTACGTTTTCTTGAAAACGTTTTTTTATGTTGTTGGGCACTGTTAGGCGCTTTGCACACGACGGGGCGGGGCGGGGCGGTCAATTTCGCCGCTAACGATAGCACAAAGGGAATCCTATACTACCAACGCACATGGAGGCGGCGCGGTTGGCACGGTCTTCTTGTCCTCTATGTGCGTTGGTAGAATATGGGATTCCCTATGTGCTATCGTTGGAGGCGAAATCGACCGGCCCGCCCCGCCCCGTCGTGTGCAAAGCGCATTATGTCTATTTAGTACTAGCTAGGTACTTCTCTACTGCTGCGTTAGCACACCCCGGACACTTTTTTTTATATTTTTTTATTAACAATCGGTAAATCCTTGACAACATCTCACCTGGTGGTAAGTGAAGATGTTGCCGAAGATGGAAGCGGGCTTACCAAGATTCCCACAACGCAATGGGGAAACTGGCTATCTTATCTTCATGCAAACGAGCAAGAAATGATATACATATCAACAACTGACGTATCTATAGGCATGAATGCAGGTAGGGCTGAATCACCGGCGGCAATGGTTTGTTAAATATTTACTGCATGTAACAATCAACAGTGGCTACTTAGTAGGTAGGTTACATACATGAATAAAATTGTTCTTCAAACATAGCTACACGGGCACTGGTCGTTGATTTAAATTTTGTCGGTGAAACAATCTCGCATTTAACAACCTACAATAACAGTCAATCTCAATCTTTTATTCCGTGATCACATTCTATAATCACATCACTAGATATTTTTATACAACTCGTATCATATTATCAAACCATCTAATCAAATTAGTGTTTCAATCACGAACAATCACTTTAAATAAATAAAGTTTACAACATCCCACGAACGAAAATACTGCATTTCTAATAGAATGTACATCTACCTAGAATGAAGATTCGTACAAACTGATTGTTATTAGATTTAGTCGTGTACTACTGGGGTGAACGACCAAATACGAAATAACAAAATAATGAACTGGCTTTTTGTGTTGCTTTTTATTCAACGGATATCTGTCAAAGCTTTTTTTGTTGACTTTATCACTATGTGATCTAAAATATCAATAAAATGAACAGTTTACCAAATTTAGATTTAATAGTTCCCAAACGAAATCACAGCGGTCGTAGCTCATTCGTTTCGTAACTGTAACCAATCTTCGTGACGGAGAAGGGGTGGGGGGGGGGGGGGGATGTCCATACTGTTAATGAAGTAACTAGTATCTCATCTGTTAGGTCAGTACTTATCAGTATTCTATCTTCATACAAACTACAGTATTCAACAGTATTCAATCTCAGCCTATCTCGGCACGCAACAGTCACGAGTGCCCCGCAGTTACGTTCGGACGTAAACGGTCGGTGAGAGACGCTTTCCCGCGCATTTTTAGTTAATTATGGTACAAAATAATCGGCAGTATTGTTCCGTGTATGGTTGTTTAAATTCGTCTATATCGAACCAGGAGTAACATTTTTTGATTACCAACTCAATCGGCAAGGTAAGATTATAAAAAAATAATTATGATTTGATGGTTCCTTTTGGCAAGTGGGTGATTGGGTATAACGTTGTTAGATATAAATCATTATCACTAAAAATAAATAAAATAAAAATAAAAGTTTAAAAAACTTAAAAACTGACTTCAAAATGAATTTCACTCAAAAGTATGAAATAATATTATTATACTTAGATACACGACATTAACCAACAATAACGAAATCAAAGGTGGGTAGGAATTAAATTAGGGGCCTAAAATTTTTTTTGAGGACGATGTCAGCAATGCCATCGAATCTAAAACATTTGATACATAAGTAGCTGTATGCTGATACCGACCTCAAAAATAAATTTAGGCCCTTTATTTAATTCCTACCCACCGTTGATTTCGTTATTGTTGGTTAATGTCGTGTATCAAAATATAATGATATTATTTCATACTTTTGAGTGAAATTCATTTTAAAGTCGGTTTTTCAGTTTTTTAAACTTTTATTTTTATTTTATTTATTTTTAGTGATAATGATTTATATCTAACAACGTTATACCCAATCACCCACTCGCCAAAAGGAACCATCAAATCATAATTATTCATAATGCATGTGTTTCATTAACAGATACAGATTCCTGTGGCTTCCATCATCATCTCAACAGCATGACAGTTAAGGAGTTAAATCTTCCATCATCAGCTCATCTGAATAACCTGAAAGAATACAACTATCGGTCTACGTAATTTTTTTAAAGAATTATCCTCCAACTCCTAACCGTTAACGAGTTGTACCTTCCTTCATCAGCTCAGATGATGACGATGATGAGATGATGACTACCAGACGCTTAAACTTGAATAGTTTTAGGAAATACATGAAACACGTAATATGTTCCTATAAAATTTGAGGGTTGTTCTCGATTTCCCTGGGATCCCATCATCAGATCCTGACTTGGTGACAATGGGACGCCCACGGGAGTATACTCTTTCAAATTAAAAAAGATTTTTGAATATCGGTTCACAATCGGCGTAGATATCGCGTAACAAACATACAAAAAAAAACATACAGTCGAATTGAGAACTTCCTCCTTTTTGAAGTCGGTTGAAAATAATATTATTGTTAGTTCCTACATTTTATTTCTGTTACCTACTATGGCTAATGGCTTATGATAAGTAGCTATCGTAGCAAGCATAGCTTCCTTGACGGGTATATAGATACCTACTTAGTAGGTTAGTACATATTTGTCCTTTTTCGCCAAGTATTTTTTTAATCCACAATTGATACGCCCTTGGCATAATCTCACCTGATGGTAAGTGACGATGATGCCGAAGCTGGAAGCGGGCTTACCAAGATTTTCCAACGTAATAGGGATCTGGCTATCTTATCTTCAAGCCAGAACACATCAATGCTGTTAACACTGATGTTTGGCGGCAAGACTTAGAAAAGATGGTGGTAGCTATGAAAATTAAAATGCCCTACCACCAACCAAACCGAGTCTTACAAAGTTGGTCCCGCCGGGAATCGAACCCGCGACTCCTGGTATGAGGCGAATGAAATAACCATTATGTTACAGAGGCGGTCCATACTTCATATTTTGTATGCGTTAAATAGATGATGATCCATCATAAATACGTAACCCAAGACAGACAGCCCTAGGCCCGATCTCGTGTACACGCAGTTGTAGGTAATGATTTCAAGGACACTGCCGAGTTAAAATACTGTTACTTAATTCTATTGTGCCGGGGTCCACTATAACTAGACGTGGACATATCTGTACTGCGGATAGTAACCTATTACGAGTTTTCTGATGCTGAAGATCGAAGCGGTCTTACCAAGATTCCCCAATTGAATAAACTGAATATCATAGTGTTATCATAGTGTTGAAAATAGTGGTAGCCAGCCAGGCGAGCTTAAAAAAAGTATGATCCACTGGGAATCAAAACCGCAACCTCTTAATAGTAAGCAGATTGACTAACCACTACGCCACAAAACCACACATATAGGTTTCTTCTGAAACAACTCATAAAACTGAACAAATTTTCTAAAGGAACCTAAACTATTACATGAAAATTTTTGATGATATGATGATAGAAGGATAAACCGCGAGTGCGCTTCGTAAACTAACGTAGACGTACGTAAACTCTAAGGTTGTGTTTGAAGTCGACCAACGTGCGCTGGGCCCAAGACAGGAATCCTGGGCACTTAATCGATTTAGCTTATTGATTAATGACATGATTAAACAGGGAATTTATCCTCACGTTCTAAAGTGCACGCGTGTATGTCCTATATACAAGGTAAAAGGGGAAAAAACAAGTGTTGACAGTAACAGACCTATAAGAATAGTTCCAACTATCTCCAAAATAATTGAATCTTTAATATCCTCTCACGTCATGGGTCACCTGGAAAAGAATTATCTTATAAGTGATCGGCAGTTTTCAGGCAGCTCAGAAGGTAGTAGATTCTTTAATTATGGGCCTGGACTATAGGTACAAGAAAGGTTGCAGGTGTTTTCTGTGACCTAACGAAGGCTTTTGACGTCATCGAAAATAAATTACTGCTGAAGAAATTAACATGTTATCGTAGTAAAAATAAATAAGAAATAATGCTCATCAACTTCTTAAATCATTTCTATTGGACCGTAAGCAAACATTAGAAGTGTCAATAGATGGTCGCAAACTTAGATCTCAACCAAGTTATGTAAATATAGGAATACCACAGGGATCAGCGCTAGGGAATACTATGTTTTTAACGTTCATTAATGACCTACCCTCTCACATACATAACCGAAGGTCTTATCGTGCTGTTCGCTGACGACACCACAGTTATAGTGTGCGCAAAAACATATGAACATCTTAATACTAAAATAAAGAACATATGTGAAACGTTACAACACTGGTTTACATGCAATGGACTTATTCTAAATATAACCAAGTCTAACATTATACTCTTCACAGGCACAACGGTCTCCAGACCCATATGTTTGAATTGTCCGATGCCGCTGGTCAATAGTTATAGATTCCTTGGCCTCTGTCTTGATCAAAACCTCAACTGGAAGATTCATATCGACCAATTATGCGAAAAACTGAGCGGAGCTGCATACGCACTCCGAAAACTGCGCCCACTGGTTTCAATAGACGTGCTGCGTCAAACATATTTTGCCTACTTTCATTAGATGATCGCTTATGGTATTATACTTTGGGGAAACTCCACAGACGCTAATCGAGTTTTTGTTAACCAAAAACGAGCATTAAGAAAGTTAACTGGCACTAAACCACAAAACACGTGTCGTTCTCTTTTCTCCAAAAATCGAATCCTGACTTTGAGTTCTCAATACTTATTTGAAGTAATTTTGTACGTGAGGCAAAATATGTCTCAATTTAGAGTACGCGCGTGAATCGCGTATTGAAGAATACTGGCAGGTTGCAAGCTGTGCCCCGGCGCACTACACTAGCCATGAGCAATCCGCGCGTAATGTGGCTAACATTTTATGAACGGCTACCCGCCTCAATGCGGGAAATATCAGATGACAAAACATTTAGGCGCCATTTGAAAAACTTCTTGTTGGTTATGGAATATTATTCAATTGACGAATTTTTAGAATGAAATTCTTCTATGTATTAATTTATATTTATTTACTCATTGTTTAGTTTACTTTTTGTCATTTTAAGTTTTGTAATTTGACATTTTGTTTTTATTAATTTGTTAATTTACTTTTTGACGATCACCTTACCATTGACATATTTTATAATTTGACATGTATATTTTATGAATTTGTGAGGTGTGATGAATAAATCTAATCTAATCTTGTTTTTCCTCACGATGTTTTCCTTCACCATTAAAGCAATCGGTAAGTATGTACGTAAGTTTTTGAAAAACTCATTGAAACCTGCACACGCCTGCGAAAAAAATTGGAAGGTTGTGTGTGAAGTCGACCAACCCGCACTGGGCCCGCGTGGTCGACTAAGGCCTAATCGCCCTGATTCAGGGTAGGCTTGAGCCCCTCGGTGGGGACGTATATGAGCTGTAATAATAATCTTGTTCTATGCCTTGAATTTCCCTACGTGATTGAATCAGAAATGAGGAGATCCTTAGGAGAACTAAGATAACTGACAGCTCACAGAATTACTAAACTTAAATGGCAGTGGGCAGGGCATGTATGGTTCTTTTTTTATTCGATAGGTATGCTGCCAAATTAGTCCCCTAAATTGTTTCAAAATCGGTGTAAAAATTATCAAAAACTAAAAATAATATTGCACAATTTGTTCTAAGTTGTTACGATATAAGTCGGTTTTTTAACGAGTTCAGCGTTCCATATTGCCTGCATGGAAAGTTCTTTTTTTTTGGCTCCGATTGTATAGGTTCCTCAGGAAGAGTTATTCAGTTTCATAAATAGATACTTAGTTTAAAATTTGGGCAACGATTTCAATTAAGGCCTGTATACGATATTCAAGAAGCATGCCATGTAATTCAAGAAGCTACCACACTAATGGGTTCATCGAGTGGTAGAAAGTCAACACAGCTACGTGTTGCGATCGCCCCCCGGCTGACCCCCAGGGTGTGGTGTTAGCACCGGAAGAGGCGACAAGATGAATCGATCGCCCATTAACCCCAAGATTGAGGAGCTATTCTATCCGCTGGGATTCGAATTAGTTAGGGTCTCTTTATTTATTTGTTTGATGTATGGGACTTTAGTTTTAGGGTTCCGTATCCAAAGGGTAAAAACGGGACCCTAATACTAAGACGAAGCTGTCCGTCCGTCTGTATGTCTATCTGTCTGTCACCAGGCTGTAATTCATGAAGCGTGATATCTAGACAATTGAAATTTTCACAGATTAATTTACTTCTGTTGCCGATATAACAACAAATACAAAAAATTAGAAAAAGTGAAATCCATACAATAAACTTGTTTTTTTAAACGTGAAGAAACTAGTTGCATCTTGTATATTGGTATGAAACACTTTGTACTAGCGCCATCTAGTATGATGGTACAGAACCCTTTGTGTGTGGTTCCGACCGGCCAAGTTTTTTTAGTAAATATGCAGGCTGTAATAAAATTCGTGTAGGTCCCGTTAACTGGGACTTCTACTCATCATACTGAAACAACAATTTTTTTTTATATGACTGCTGAAATAGCAAAAAAACATAATAATATGCACACATAATGTGCATAATTTGTATGGAGGGTCCAATTTTTTAAATATTTGACTATGGTTTCTTTGGAGAAAGTGGTTCAGTGTGATGAGTAAAACCTCCAGTTAACGGGTCTCACACAAATTTTTTTTACGGTTTTCAATGAAAACTTTTTACAGTTTTATAAGTTTTGGCCCTGCGAGTGTTCTTGGTATGGTGTCGGGTGTCGCGAATTCAGTGGTTTTATTCCCATCTCAAAAAGTTTTAACCCTGCGAGTTTTCCTGGTAAAGTGTCGGTGTCGCTAACGTTGTCGCGAGTTCAATGGTTTTTCCCATCTTAAAAAAATGCCCAACGCGCCTAAAGAAGTTTTCACTTCAAAAATTTAGTTGGAGTCGTTTCCTAACCCTGATACCCGTAGTCAATACGCTTGAACACTGCACGTAAATTGATCATCTGATGACCAATTTTGTCCAATGACCAATGATGATGTATATTTTGGGAAAGATGCTCATTATGATGAGTAAAAGCGCCATCCTGTATCCACTCATCCCTACTAATATTATAAATGTGAAAGTAACTCTGTCTGTCTGTTACGCTTTCCCGCAAAAACTACTGAACGGATCTGGCTGAAATTTGGTAGGTAGACAGATTAGGACCTGGATTCAGACATAGGCTACTTTTTACCACGCTCGCGAGCCGCTTGCGGCTCGCGCACTGCGCACCCTCGAAAAGTCATAGAAACGTTGTCCACGCGGGTGAAACCGCGGGAAACAGCTAGTATAACATAAGTTATGCTTTGTTTTTTTTTATCGTGTGGCACATATAAGCGTGCTACCAAGGGATAGACGGCGGTTGCCTGGTGTTGCACTTAGCATCACCCGCGGTCACGGTAAGTTAAGCTATAAAGGATTAATGTTGCTTAATAACTAGGCGTTTTATCAAGATAATGGACAGATTTTTATTTGACACAAACACACACCAATTACACAATACCAAAAAAAATATATAGTAAAACATAAAGAAACAGAAAAAAAACAAAAAGTAAACACAAAAAAATAAATAAGACCAACGGAATCGGTGTAGTGCGACGTCGAAATGGACTTTTCTCAGCATTAGCTGCAGGAGAAGCGATCGGCTCAGTCAGTAGTGCGATAATGTAAACAACATAATCATCATATCAGCCGAAGGACGTCCACTGCTGGACATAGGCCTCCCCCAAGGATCTCCACAACGACCGGTTCTGCGCTGCCCGCATCCAGCGGCTTTCCGCTTACACTACGCTTTCCGGTGCGTAGTCGCCACTCGAGAACTTTACTGCCCCAACGGCCATCTGTTCTACGAGCAATGTGCCCCGCCCACTGCCACTTAAGTTTAGCAATTCTGAGAGCTATGTCGGTTACTTTGGTTCTCCTACGGATCTCCTCGTTTCTTATTCGATCACGTAGAGAAACACCGAGCATAGCACGCTCCATTGCCCTTTGGGTGACCTTGAACCTTCTTATGAGGCCCATAGTAAGCAACCATGTCTCAGTTCCGTATGTCATCACTGGCAACACACACTGGTCGAAGACCTTGGTCTTAAGACACTGCGGTATCTGGGACGTAAAGATATTGCGAAGCTTCCCGAACGCTGCCCAGCCGAGTTGGATTCGACGATTGATCTCTTTCTCGAAGTTGGACCTACCTAACTGGACTGTTTGTCCCAGGTATACATATTCGGTAACAACTTCGAGTGTAGAGCCTCCAACCTTCAGAGGAGTAGGTATGACACGGAAGTTTGACATAATTTTCGTTTTGTCCATGTTCATTCTAAGACCCACTTGTTGAGAGGCTCTACCTAGGCCATCGAGCATTGTACCTAAGTCGTCCATAGTCTCAGCCATGACCACGATATCGTCAGCGAATCGAAGGTAGGTGATGTACTCGCCGTTGATATTGATGCCGAGTCCACCCCAGTCCAAAAGCTTAAAAACATCTTCCAGGGCGGCGGTGAACAGTTTCGGAGATATAACGTCTCCCTGTCTCACCCCTCGCTGCAGCTGGATAGGTTCCGAGTTTTAATCCTGGAGGCGAACTGATGCAGAAACATTTTCAGTTTTTACTCAATTTTATAATTTTCCTGAAATATTTACTAATTTTTGTTTCCTGTAACGTTACATCTCTATGGGTGAAGGTCCAAAAGAGAACGTAAGCACAATATTTTAGAAGAAGAGCAAAGGAGTATCTATTGAAGTATTGAAGTGGACCATAGAGAGGTACTTAATAAAGAATTTCTATTAAAAAGTTTTGAGCTGATCTATCTGCTTGAATTGAAAGTTTTCTGGATTGACTAAGTTTATTTATTTATATTTATATAAAGAAAATAATAAAATAACAGGAAACGATCCCTAATGAAACCCTGGCGAAGGGACGCCTTTACCGATGCGTGGAACGCGTCGGTCAGGAGCACGGCGAGGCAGATCTCGATGGTGGAGGACATCCTCTCAGGCGCGGGGAGCGCGCCCGGCTCGAACGCTGCGGGACAGCTTGCCAACGGAGTGACAAGGGCGCTGGAGCGTACGCGTACGAACGCACGAGGTAGTGGGCTCTGCCAGCAGCCAACCCGAGAGCACTCGTGCCGCGAGGGGCGGACGCGCTAGGCAGCGTCAGCAGCCCAAGTGAGAGCGCTAACACCGGCAGACCAGCGTCCGGCCACTGGGTCCTGGATATGGGAGTCGACGCGCAGTCAGCCCCTGGCCCATCTCCCAGCTTCGCGAACCCACGGAGTTGGGAAGTCCCTCTAAAACGGTTCTGTTAATGAGAAGGGGGCCGGCATGGAGATCCAGACGGGGTCAAGTGCCCATCTGGACGAGACGTCGTAAGTCAGCAGTCTTCAAAGCGCAGCACCTTCAACTGCGGCGTCTCTGAGAGGCTTGACTCCCTTCGTGCAGACCTCCTGGCTGTCCGAGGCGAAGTTCAGTAGTCACTTGTTTAACAGTGAGTTCAGGGGTGACGTCTTGTATATATTAATTAGGTTGAAGAGATGTTTGGAAGTGACCTCGATGAACGCGTGAGCCCGGCCTATAAGGACTTGCACACATGCGCAATACAGATATACTGTTAACACTTACACAAGTACCAAAATACATTTTCAAAATTTTGAACTCTAAATAGAGGAGAAATTTAGATTGACAGTCATAAATATTAGTACAAAAAGAATTTTAAAAGTGAAACTCACCAATAAAATAGGTACCTAATCTTTGTAATAAAAAAGAAAAGTGAAACTCACCAATAAAATAGGTACCTAATCTTTGTAATAAAAAAGATGAAATTCAAACATTAAGTCACATTGAGATATTCTTAACAAAGTTTGACATGACAAGTGTCATGAATTATTTACAGCAATTTACAATACAAAAACAATTTACAAATTTACAAAGCCCTTGCGAGAATATAAGGATATACAAGAAAAACTAAACATAATTACAAGATACAAGCAAAAATAGAAAAGAAGATTACATCCGGGTAAGTTCAATGTTATATTCCCTTAAATCTTTATTCGGATTATTAGGAAAATTATATTAATGGCCAAATCGGTCCAGTCGTTATCAAGTGATGCGCTTACTCAGTGAACAGTTTTATTTTAAATTTTATTTATGACAAGTTGATGCTCGCGGCTCCGCCCGTGTGGATATTTAGCGCAAGCGGCTCGTTATCGATGGTGCGCCGTAGAAGAGCCGCAAACGGCTTGCCACCGATGGTGCGCGGCGTGCGAGCCGCAGGGCTATTTTTGTTATAAACCATCCCTTGCTTGCGCGTAACAATTCTCAAGAGTTTCATCTAAACCGGTCGAGCCGTTTTCGAGTTCACGCAAGACTAACAAACAGCTATTCATTTTTAAAAGCTTTATTTAACTTACAATGTATGTATGATTGATTGGGTGAAATCTTGCAAGTTAATTTTGACCCACTTCCCGTTTTCCGATTGAGCTGAAATTTTGCATGCATATGTATATTGCGTGATAATGCATATAAGTTAATAATATAAGTTTCTCGAAAATTATTAGATATAAGAGAAGATAGACAGCTTAAGTCCATCGTGACCTGCTGTTCAATACGTACGTTACCCACCTATCTCCTTCGTGTGACACAGTACAGAGACAGTTAGTTTGCACATTTGTCGGACGGTCACCATCTGGCACAAGCTCACTTGACGCAGCTCGTAAATCTCCCGCGATTTACTACCTTGAGAACCTGCACTAGACAAAAGTATATATATTAGTACTAACATACAGTATGGACACTCCCTGCCGCTCTCTAGATTGCGACCTCACCCCACTCGTCACCCAGTATGATACAGATTGGTTACAGTTTGGTTGTCGAACGTATAGGATTTCGCCGCCATTTTTTTGTTCCGTCATTCGTTTTTTGAAATGTCATTTCTGGCCCGTTGTATGAAGTGTCCAGGGTGTGACTAGACCCTTAGTGATGAACAGGACCCAACTTCCCCATCTAAGACCAAAGGCCTATGTCTTAGTGGAAATTTTTGATCGTCATTCGTTTTGTTTTTCCATAAGGGAAAGTGAACCCTGCATTGCCCCTTCATTGGAGGGAAATTGTAGCTATGGAATATAAAGTTCCCACGAGATGCTTTCTGTCTATAAATAACATCATATCAGTCCCTACACGTCCCCATCGTGGGGCTCAGTCCTCTACTTTTTTAAGAAGTTGAAAATAGACTATTCAGAAATTACCAAAATGCGAGTTACCTTTATCTTTTGTTCTAGATCTAAATAACAAAAGATAAAGGTCGAGGTTGTAAGCGAAGGTAAAAGGAAAGAATAAAATAAAATATCCTGGTTGAGTCTTAATAGAAATTGAAAGTTTATTTGACTCAAATTGTGGAGAAACCTTACTTGTTGTAGGCGTAAAACTCCACATTACATTATATAGTAAGTATTAAAAGTACGGCCATACATTAATTTTATCTCTATGTGTTAATTATTGGCCAAGAAGAATTTGCATTTATTCTAGTATTTAATGGTACAAATTTGATATTATATTGAATTATACAGCTCGCCCTGTAAAATGTCACGTACTAAACTTACGGGCGTATATGAATTAGCATTTAATTTATCTACATAAATTAAAGAATTAATCAGAATTAAGTAGACTAATGACAGTAATGAAAAGATAATTTAGATATTTTAGATTATACATTTACGTCAAGCAACCAAACTACAACCACTGTACATTTCTGTAACTCACAGAGAACCCTAAATTTTAAAGAACCTTTCGAGTGCTTCCCTATTTGGGTTTAATAAAACTTTGGACATTTAAAAGGTGATTCTAGTTAGGCCTTGAGACCTAAAGAAATACGTACCCAGACACACGTCGCACCTCACAAAACTATTACTTTTCACACCACAATTCACACAGCAAAACAAACAATATTTCAGCCTCGAGACACGACCAACTCGTTCCGCCATTCTCTCTTCTGTCCCCCTGCCCACGCGCATTTTCAAGAAACAGCCCTGGCTTTCTATCTCCTTCACACACAACACAAATCCAATTCTTTTACTCTTTCGCCCTTTCCTACCCTATCTTGCGAACGTTAAATCGTATTTCATTGGTCCCAAGTGCTAACATTTTACATACTTGAGTTAAGGAATTCGGCGTCAGACCGAACCTTCAAAAAAAAATAGTTTAGCAACTCAATATTATTATTAGGATTCCATGTGGTGTTACGCAGTAGTTCTATTTCAAAAGTTATTATTATTAGGGTTCCGTATGGTGTCACGCAGGAACCATCACACACCCCCCCTTGGGAATGAGACAGCGAAACCACAGGCAAGCGGGCGCATTTCCACACTGCAAACAGATACAAAATGTTAAATACAATACAGTCATATCGGAATCCTTCACATTGTCGGACCTTCCAATTGGGTTTATTCGAGGTCTATTCTGGTTTGTAGAATTGAAGGTGTCTGAATTCGAAGTTTCAAATTTCTATTTCGCTTCTTGCGTTAAATGGGATAACCCTGATTTAAAAAAAAAACGTGTTACAAGACGTTTGAAATAATTTAATTTCATATGCTGCTACCTCACCATTTTTGTTAATTCGCGACACAAGCCGTCGGCCTGTGCATCTGCTATGAATACGCGTCATGGCTTCAGCCTCCTGTTAGACTGCTAGTTTTGTCTAGTCTAGTCCAGCCTAAGGCCTCGGATGTGCTGAGCATATACTTGTGACCTTTTATTTATTTTTATTTTTTTATTTGTTTAAAACTGAAATATGCTCTCACATGGAGCAGTAGGTGTCAATGACTCTGGGGTTAGAGTTCATTTCATTTCATTTATTCATTGCTGTGTCACAACTAATGGTGTACAAACATAATAATATGTGTAATAGTAGGTAAGTGTTTTTTTTTTTCAATTTTTTCGTTTGTTTATAGGAATCAAAAAGATCTCAGTTTACAAAAAGAGGTACTAAGCTTTTCTAGAAATAGAGCGGATTTCGGGGCTCCGATGCTGCGAGATCTCGTCCCTAGACCAAAAAAGCTGAAATTTGTAATATAACTGATCATTGTAGATCATAGGTGTGGTATGTCCTCCTTATATTCTTGTTCGAATTCCCGGACACCGATTAATGAGAGGCTTGTTACCCATCGAACAAGCCAAAACCTTAACTCAGTGTATGTACGGTGCCAGAAAGTTGCCACTTCGCCTTTCCAAGCCCATATGAAATACCTAGGTTAGGTATTTCTTCTAGATCTAGTTTATTATAGTTTGAATGGATTATATCCATTTGTTTCAAGCTGTCTTTAATAATTGTTGCGTTTTGTTATATAATGTGTATATGTTGTTGCTTTGTTTTGTTATATAGGTGAGCGTCCTCACGCAAAATTTTGTATTTCTATCGGGTATAAATTTGTGTTTATTTGAACCCGATATTTATGTTTGTGTAGATGCATCTATAGACAGCTAGATAGGCCTATTATTTGGTATTTGGGTTGGTGGCTAGGTTTCACCTGGCTAGGTTTCCTATTTAAACTCACTTTAGCCTAACAACATTTCTCAAAGCAAAATTAATAATAATAATACATCAATCGATAAGAACTACACACGAAGTCCCGAATTATACTATATCATACCAAATGGTATTGCAAACTAGATTCCATACCACACAAAAGGTAGATAGGTATAAGAATTTTAGATCTGAGACCTTTCATTTTCCATTTATCTAATTTTACAAATGCCTAGTCAATCTGTTCAAGATATAGCAGAGACACTGACTAGAACCTTAAGGTCATAAATTAAAGAGGTTATTCTATTATTCGCAAGAGCTGTTTCTCTAAGCGAATAAAGTAGGTTTTGCAAAACTGCTCTATCATAACCTTGATGTCTATTTATTGCATTAGTAACTGTTAATATCTCCAAGTGTTACCATATAATACTTTGTTCAAAGGAATAATTATTTTAAATTAACGTAATTAATTTAACTAATGATCAAAAGGTGTACCTAATCCATGATATAGAAAGGTATTTGATTGGGTTCTATAAATACTAAACATTTCCTTACATATGAATCTTTGTATCCCTTTTTCCATTAATGAGTTTTCGTAAACTTTATGCAAAGCATTATTCGACAAAGTACAGTATTTTTGTTTTCTTTTCTGATCTATGGTCGAACAACAAAAAAAAACCCAATTAAAGTCTATCAATCGATAGTCGCAAACAGTGAGATAACATCATATTATATATATATTTATATTTTTTTTCTTTAATTAACAGTCTGTGTAAGGCTTTATCGTTAATTTTTTTTTATTATATCAGCTCATATACGTCCCCACCGAGGGGCTCGAGCCTACCCTGAATCAGGGTGATTAGGCCTTAGTCGACCACGCGGGCCCAGTGCGGGTTGGTCGACTTCACACACAACCTTCGAGTCTCTTCGCATGCGTGTGCAGGCTTCCTCACGATGTTTTCCCTCACCGTTAAAACAATCGGTAAGTATATGTACGTATGTTTTTGAAAAAAACTCATTGGTACATTGGCCGTCCAGATTCGAACCCGGTACCTCTGGTTAGATGGACTGAGTCGTTACCGGTTGAGCCACCGACGTTCCTTTTTTTTTATATAATTAAATTATTTTCTTTTATAATATCAAAGAAACATATTAAGTATTCCGTTTAAGTTTAAGTTTTTTTTCTTGAATAGTTATATTGATTGCATATGTACTATCAACAATTATTTAGGGATTCTTTGTGTCTTCATCTCTCTCCACTCCGGAAACCATAAAAGTGTGGAAAAGTGCGTAATTTGCGGCATAGACTACAGTAACTTTAAATAGTTTTGTGTAGTCTTTCAACAATTACTGTTCTAAAGCCGCTAGATACGGGCAGCTGAACACGTGGCTATATGTTGTACCTCACTATATTTTCTTTCGAAGTTGTGGAGTGACGACCGCTACTAAAATAGCGTCGTACGCTAGGTCTGTCGTCCTACGTACAGACATCAGCGAAGCCACTTCGGATGCAACCTTTGCGCCAAATTGCACGTGGAAATCTCATGCGCAGATATATATTTTTTTTTTTCTATATGGTAACTACATATTAACATTAATGTGTAAATAATACACCTTCGATGTCGTTGCCTGCCTCAGCTCACTCAGACTAAGGGATAAGGCGAACATGTGGAATTGACATTCAGTCCATGATGACGGTAAACTGTGTAATTTTACCGCAAATTCCCAGTTTAGCGTAAACAATAGGTACGCTTATGTCTGAAATAAAATAAAGGAAACTAGGTGATACTTCTCTGGCATGAGAAATCCCTTCTATTCTCTCTCTGTCCATGCTGTCCTGATAATGTCTCCCTCGTCGGCATTCGTCAGCACCCGCTTCCAATGTTGTCGGCTCGAATCCGCCCCGGCTAACCGGCTTTAGTCACGACAAAATTGAGCAGGGTTACCCTGGAATTATGCATTTTCAAGTGCGTTTAAATCCATACAGAATAATTTATCTTTTTATTTTCAAAATATAAAATTTTTCTCCGTCTAATGTTAGTCAGCTTTTCTCATGTATGTTCTTCATCACAACTTTGTACCAAATAAGTATTCCTTTAATATAAGTCATCATTCCTTGATTAATTTTTCTGTGCGAGAATCGAACCCGCTATCCTGGCTTGAACGCAACCCTCTAGAATTGCGCTATGTTGACCATCCTCCATATTGAACTGCTTTAGCTTAATTACATCCATCGATCACGACAAGTGCTCGCTGTAAATATGTATGTATCTCTATACGCAAAACTACTGAACGAATCTGGCTGAAATTTGGTAGGTAGACAGACTAGGATCTAGACTAATACAAGGCCTTTCTTCTTTTTTTTTTCTTTTTTTCTCACACTCGCGAGCCGCTTGCGGCTCGCACACTGTGCACCTTCTATCTGTCATAGATACGCTGTTCAAGCGGGCGAAGCCACGGGAAACAGCTAGATGACATAACATACATGTTACATTGATTAGTTCGTTAAGATTCCACCCATCTTAAATCGATTTGCGAACATATTATTCAGTTATCAAGTAGTTAGGTATTTGCGAATAAATTATTTATATGTTGTTCCTGAAGCATACTTGATTTATTATGCTCTTAATTTCATTGATCCTTTTATTAAAACATCACCACATTATACTGTTGATCTAAGAAAACAAGACACGGTGATGTCTTAAACACATATAATGAAATTCAATTTAATTAATGCTTAAAGAATTAATGGAATGCACGAATGCAAGTGAATATAGAAATTTCATTCCTCTTTTACCAGACGTGTAAAACTTAATTTCTCAATTTGGCTCAAAGATAGGGACCACTTAACTTGTTCGTCCGCACCCCAAGAGCAGGTAGAAAGTTTTTTGTTCATTGTCTCCGGCCGGGGTGAGCGTCGCCGCGTCACTCAACGCAAAAACCCTCGCATTCTTCGTCTCGAAATACCCAAGGCACAAAAATCCCAAAGCACGCATCTGTAATGTATAAAAAAAACACAAGCAGAATCTTTTGCACAGTAACAAAAAAAAATTGACCTGTTCCGATCGCCAGCCATCCTAAGTGGCGAACTTTGTCAAACCAAATGCTTGATTTATACATAACTTATGTTCGTGGGGCGATATTTCAACCCACGCTACAAAATTGGCTAAAACTAGCCTCTGTCAGCTAGGCAATAAAATTATATTATACCACGCCGATGTTGATTAATGTAGCTAATGATTCGCCACACTGTTACTTATATCATCATTACAGTCATTGAGTTATTACTTTTTTTTTTTTGATTGTGAACGTACAAAATAAAATTAAAATTATAACTAGTCAAATTATAACTAATAAAGACAAGCTATGACATGGTTAATATTTAAATTATTAGTGAAATTAAGCCTCATGAAAATAACATAAATTCTGCAAACTTATTTTGTTAATTAGTTATGCAATAATTATGCTTTCTAGCCCTCTGTGTAATAGACGACAGTGATATACAGGAAGAAATCTTTTCCTTTGTATTAATCTTGTTAGGTATATGTTTTAGTGTAAGTTTAAAATTATTAATAATTAATCATTAAATTTTATGTTATTGTTGCCCGCGTACTACCTGTCTCCGTGCCTTTTCTCTGAACACTGGGTTGTCTGGAAGAATTCGCTCTCAGCGATAAGACCGCCTTAATTGTACGTCTCTTAGTTTTAATTTAAATCTTGCATGTTATGTATTTATTTTTTTATGTACAATAAAGAGTTATTTGAATATATATTTGGGTGGGTTTATTAAAGGTTTAGATGTCTCCGCACTATGGACGTCGTGCGGAGTATAACTGATTTTAAAAGATTGTCCCGGACTGCCACCGGCAAACCTAGTATTATTATTATTTTACAATGGACCCAATTAATTACGTTGTGTATCTTTTTATTCAGATTTCCAAAGGTGCGTTTCTTTTAGTTAACGCAACGCTTTGATCCGTGGTCACGCGGACCAGATGAACAGGACCCAACTTCCCCATCTAAGACCAAAGGCCTATGTCTTAGTGGAAATTTTTGATCGTCATTCGTTTTGTTTTTCCATAAGGGAAAGTGAACCCTGCATTGCCCCTTCATTGGAGGGAAATTGTAGCTATGGAATATAAAGTTCCCACGAGATGCTTTCTGTCTATAAATAACATCATATCAGTCCCTACACGTCCCCATCGTGGGGCTCAGTCCTCTACTTTTTTAAGAAGTTGAAAATAGACTATTCAGAAATTACCAAAATGCGAGTTACCTTTATCTTTTGTTCTAGATCTAAATAACAAAAGATAAAGGTCGAGGTTGTAAGCGAAGGTAAAAGGAAAGAATAAAATAAAATATCCTGGTTGAGTCTTAATAGAAATTGAAAGTTTATTTGACTCAAATTGTGGAGAAACCTTACTTGTTGTAGGCGTAAAACTCCACATTACATTATATAGTAAGTATTAAAAGTACGGCCATACATTAATTTTATCTCTATGTGTTAATTATTGGCCAAGAAGAATTTGCATTTATTCTAGTATTTAATGGTACAAATTTGATATTATATTGAATTATACAGCTCGCCCTGTAAAATGTCACGTACTAAACTTACGGGCGTATATGAATTAGCATTTAATTTATCTACATAAATTAAAGAATTAATCAGAATTAAGTAGACTAATGACAGTAATGAAAAGATAATTTAGATATTTTAGATTATACATTTACGTCAAGCAACCAAACTACAACCACTGTACATTTCTGTAACTCACAGAGAACCCTAAATTTTAAAGAACCTTTCGAGTGCTTCCCTATTTGGGTTTAATAAAACTTTGGACATTTAAAAGGTGATTCTAGTTAGGCCTTGAGACCTAAAGAAATACGTACCCAGACACACGTCGCACCTCACAAAACTATTACTTTTCACACCACAATTCACACAGCAAAACAAACAATATTTCAGCCTCGAGACACGACCAACTCGTTCCGCCATTCTCTCTTCTGTCCCCCTGCCCACGCGCATTTTCAAGAAACAGCCCTGGCTTTCTATCTCCTTCACACACAACACAAATCCAATTCTTTTACTCTTTCGCCCTTTCCTACCCTATCTTGCGAACGTTAAATCGTATTTCATTGGTCCCAAGTGCTAACATTTTACATACTTGAGTTAAGGAATTCGGCGTCAGACCGAACCTTCAAAAAAAAATAGTTTAGCAACTCAATATTATTATTAGGATTCCATGTGGTGTTACGCAGTAGTTCTATTTCAAAAGTTATTATTATTAGGGTTCCGTATGGTGTCACGCAGGAACCATCACACAATCACAGTTGGAGCTTCATTCACAGCGAATGCTCTCAAGTCTCTAGACGTATAACAATACCTTAAATACGTATACCTTAAAAACATGTATAAGTAGTGCATAACCGAATAATACTAACTATTTTTCCATACAAACGTAGTTCCGCTTTAATACAAAAACTACATGCTGGATTGAATCCAAACTTTGTAAGTATATTGAGTAGATACATATCGATGTTTGTAGTTAGTTTTCATCGTAGTAAATTTAAACGTAACTAAACGAAAGCTTAAATTAGTTTTGTACTGAAAGTTTGAAACTGATCTTATTTTTTTCCGTTTTATATTAGTACACCAAAAATAAATTACAAACATCGATATGTGTCTCCTCAATATATTTGCAAATTTTGGATTCAATCTGGCTTGTAGTTTTTGTATCAAAGCGGAACTACGTTTGTATGCAAACTCGAGCCTCCTGGCGGATCCTAAGTAGAAGGCCCACTAGGAAACTGACTTAGTGAGAGGTGTCAGGGCCCATAATTTCAGGTGTGATACAGTCAAGTAAGGAGAGTCGTCGGTGGCGTAACGGTTACGGCCGCTACCTCCTGTCCGGGAGGCCGTGGTTCGAATCCTGCCACGTACCAATGTGTTTTCGAATTTCGATTATTATGTACGTTTATCCGACGCTCTTACGGTGACGGAAAACATCGTGAGGAAACCTGCACACGCCTGCGGAGAAACTCGAAGGTTGGTGAAGTCAACCAACCCGCTCTGGGCCCGCGTTCTCGACTAAGGCTCGATCGCTCTTATTCAAGGTAGGCTCGAGCCCCTAGATGGGGACAAATATGAGCTGATAAGAAGAAGACAGTCAAGTGCTTAACTTGTAGTTAAAAAACGGTAAAGTGCGATTCAGAACCGCGCACATAGGGTTCCTTACCATCATACTAGAAGCGCTGGTTTCTTCACGTTTAAAAAAAACATGTTTTTGTACGGAGTGGAGACGTTCACTTTATCTAAATTTTAGTATTTGTTGTTATAGCGGCAACAGAAATACATCATCTGTGAAAGTTTCAACTATCTAGCTATCACGGTTCATGAAATACAGCCTGGTGACAGACGAACAGACAGACAGACAGACAGACGGACGGACGGACAGCGGAGTTTTAGTAAAAGGGTCCCGTTTTTATCCTTTGGGTGCGGAACTCAAAAAATAATAATTGGAAACGGTAAAAACGTTAAAAAAACCGACTTCTATCGCAACAACTTAGTAAATTTGCATTATTATTTTTGGTTTTTGTTAATTATCTAAAAAAATACTTCACCCATGTAGATAAAATTTACATGGAACTAACTACAAAGCATGTCGTATCGAATAATAAAAGAATTATGAAAATCGGTTTTAAATATGTTAAGATATCGCGTAACAAATAAGTATACAAAAAAACTGGCCATGTGCGACCCGGCGTCACACAAAAAGAGTAAAGGGTACTGCGAGACTAGTGTATTTTAGTTACTTCCATAGTATAATGTCTTTTGGCATCTTACTGTGGGGGCATGCGGCTGATATAGAAACTATTTTCATCCTGCAGAAAAGAGCTATCCGCGCAATCTATCAGATGCAATCACGTCGCTTCGGTCACTTACGGCCATTTCCTCTAATGGCCACTATCCAAATTCCTAGTTCGCCCACATCCTTGAACGACCACTTCTTTTTTTGTACATTTCCTTGTTCGTCCACTTCTTTTTTCATACATTTCCTTGAACGACCACTTCTTTTATTGTACATTTTTTTTAAGATAAAACTTAGTAAAAAAACTGTAAATGAGCGAGCGAAGCGAGCGATATTAGGTTCAGGCAGGTTTGATTGATTATACAGTCAAAGAGCCTCGCGAAGCGAGGCTCCCCCCCCATGGGTAGCAGAAAAAGGCGAGTTAAAAAGGATCCGGTCACTTTAAAAGGTGACGAGTTAGGAATGTGACAATTTAGAAAAAAGACAAGTTTAAGAAAATGACGAAGTCGAACTGAAAGCACATGGCCTTTCTAGTGTTATGGTCAGTCGTTCGAGCGACATGGACGTTCAGGGATGTGGGCATGCCAGGTATGTGGCCGTGCGAGGAAAGTGGCCCTAAGTGACCGGATCCAATCACGTGAGTCGTTAAAAAATAAATTCAAAGAAATCAATATTTTAACTGTTGCTCGTCAATTTGTATAATTATGAAAATATTATGTACGTTCGTAAAAAAATACATTTATTTCCTAAAAACAGTGACAGGCATAATTTGAATTTAAGAAATATAAATAAAATAGGTATAACCTTTTCGAGATTGAGTAAAGTTAAAAAGTCATTTGTGGGGCAGTGTATAAGATTCTACAATAAAATTCTAGAAAATGTAACTAGTTTGTCAGAAAACAAATTCAAGACTCATATCAAAAAATGCTTGTGCTCTAGAGGATACTATAAAATAATAGATTATGTAAATGACAAAGATATATATGTTGATTCTATAACAAATACCTGAGACTGTAATAATCTGTATCATGACATTATGTAATAGACAATATGTTTTTTTTTTTGACTATTTAAAAGTGTGTGTAAACAGCTATTTAAACATAAATTATTTTGATTTTGATTGATTGATTGATATTAGGAGGAAGAGTCACTTTAAAAAAAACCTATCTAATGCGTTGAATGACATCTTTCTTGTTTGCACAATGCATCTATTGTCTTTATTATTGTTCAACTTACGTGCCGCGGAATAAAAGTAGGGAGCTACGCGCAATAACTATACTTTCATCATATCAGCTCATATACGTCCCCACCGAGGGGCTCGAGCCTACCCTGAATTAGGGCGATCAGGCCTTAGTCAACCACGCGGGCCCAGTGCGAGTGGGTCGACTTCACACACAACCTTCGAGTTTCTTCGCAGGCGTGTGCAGGTTTCCTCACGATGTTTTCCTTCACCGTTACATACATTAGATGGCTTAAAATTTAACTAGTTCGCGGGCCAGATGAAGTGGTGGCCCGCGGGCCGTATGTTGGACAGGCTTGGTATACAGTCGAATTGAGAACTTCCTCCTTTTTGGAAGTCAGAAAATGTAAAGTGATTGTTAACCAGGAAATAATAGATTTTAAAATATTTTTATGAGAGTTACCTTGGCTTTAACATTTTATTTAACAATTCACAACGGTAAAAACGTTAAGAAAAAGAGATATCAATTACAAAATTGTGGCGTTAAACGAACGATCTGTTTTCCAGTTATTGGTGATAAATTGATGGCCACATTTTTTTATTCGGTTATAAATATAAACTTCAACAAATGTAATTACATCGTTTTTCCTGTCTACGTTGGAATAAATATAGTTAAAAAAACTAAAAAACACGCTTTTAAAGCATATCAAACTAAAAAGTGAAAAATAATTCTTAATGCAAGCTGAAAACAACAATGAACGTAAAATACTAGTATTATTGTGAATAAAACGTCGGTTGTTCGATATACGAAAAATATGGCACAAAGCGCCCCACGCTTTTTTCATAATACTAGTATTTTTCTTTCATTATTGTTTTCAGCTTATATTAAGATTTATTTTTCACTTTTTAGTTCAGGATAATGAGATAAACTTATGAATTTTTTTTATTTTTTATTCTCTATTGGTAAGCCCTTGGCATCATCTCACCAGATGGTAAGTGACGAAATTATTGTATTGTGACTGATTCTTGATAAATGCACAAAGTTTTAATTAAATCTGTCCATTTAAAATGGGTCAAAATCGAGTGCAAAGGAGTCGGTTACAAACATACATAAATACAGGTGAAGCTACTTAAAATAAGCGTGTTAAAAAAATATATCAAAACAGTAACAAGTTTTTCCTATACATACCTACGTATCTAAGCCCAAGACACACAGGTCTCACAAAATCTGGAAAAAATCCACTGATGTAAACGACGCACAATTCCTAAAACTAATATTAAAATGTTCTTGAAGTGAAAACTTGTTTAGGCACGTGAGTGATTTTTCGTGGAGGAAAATCTTATGGAAATGCGTCACCGACATTTTACTTTTTTTTTAAAAATTTTATTAGGAGAACACAAACGGTTAAGTACAGTGTTACTCAAAAGATTAAATATAAATAGAAAGGTAATTCTATACATTCCAATTTCCTAAAACTTGTTCCACGAACGTTTAAAACTATAAGCCTACTAGTCTACCGCTATAAACCGTCAATAAGCTGTCATATTAATTTAAAAAAACAACAATCAAATTATTTTAGAAAACAACAGAAATTATAAAAATAGTAGTTAACAGAATATATAACTATTGCAGAAGAAAATATAACAGCAAAACTTAGAATCAAAAAGTGTGATAAAAAACAATGAAATACAGTAAAAGTGCTGTTCTATGCGCTGCAAGATGTTAAGTATAGAGATAATATTTGTTCTATGCCTTGTCAAGGGAGTGTTAAATATATTGAGATCAGAAAACTGTTCATTATACTCGTATCTGATGTCAAACCTTCAATAGATTGGCGATCTACATGCTTGAAATGAAAACTTCTACAGGCGCGTTGAGCGATTTTTGGTAGCGGAAAATCTTTGGGTTCACTTCACCGACATGCTTAAAGTGAAAGCTTCTGTAGGTGCGTTGAGCGATTTTTGATACGCTATTATATTATGGATTCACCGTCATCGACATACTTGAAGTGAAAAACAGTAAAAAATTCTGTAAGCGCGTTGAGTGATTTTTGATAACATAGGATTTATTTGATGACAAAACTTGTCTGAAATCTGACCATTTTTTTAAATAAATAATTTCCATTCAAAATAGATGATCCCTAACCTAGTCAAATAATATGCTAATTTTATGTCTATCAAACACCCACTAGCTTCTTAGCTTCTAGCTTCTTGGTACCCAAAATACGTGAACTGGTTGAGATAGATCAGTTGAGATAGATCAGTTGGTTGATGGTGACTGTACTTACAATCCGTGGATGACAGAACTTTGGGATTTTCCCTACGCTCAAAACAATATGTTTTTCTGTCAGATAACGACTGTAACACACACATTATATTAGTCATGTGAATTCCCGAACTAAAAATATGTAAACATAAAACTTTTTAGATAAGAGTGGTCGGCATAGGTACATCGCATTTATTAAGGAAAACCAGACTTCAATAACAAGAGATAAATAACTTACGTGGACATTTGATAGTTGTTTGAAAAACGGTCTTAAAAATATGCAATTTAAAAGTAAAAAGGACCCTAGGTCAGTCGGGCCAATGGAGAAAGAAAAGATAAGCGAGAGAGAGGACCTACTTGGAATCTGAAGATTGTCTGAAAATTTCATCGAAATCGGTCCAGCCGTTTTGGAGTCTATAAGGAACATTTTTTTTTCCTTCACATAACACAGAGATAGACTGGATTCAAGTGCTAATAACTACAGCCTCCCTGATATAATAAAAGGATTTGAATGTAAATCACATGTTAAACGCTCATAAGAATTAGAAATGATTTGAACGATTAAAAATTATTCAAAATGATTACAAATCAAATCATTTTTAATCCTTTTTAATGATTTTGTTTAATCAGGGCTGTGATTAAAATAACTAAAAAAGAGATTATAAGGTTTTCTTATTTGTTTACTTAGCTTAAGTAATAAAAATATGTATCGTTTATTTAAGTAAATAAACTTTAAACAAAAAAAAATGTTATGAGAAAGTGGTAGCCCTAGTTTTGATAAGCATTGCTATTTAAACGGAGACGGAGGGTCGAAATGATTCATATTGTTGCAACCATTCCGGTCAAATGGAGTCCCAAAAAAAAATATGTATCAATTGTGGCCGAGTGTACGATTTCAGCCCATTTTGGAGGTGGTGCAGAGACTGCGGAATAAATAAATTTATCGAGGAGGAGAAGAAAAAAAAAAAAAATAAGTGTTAATCTTCCGTTCACACATCATGAATTTCGTGTCTAACATTTTTTTTGGTGTTTGTCTAAACGTACTATCCTCATAGATAGCAGTGAGAAGCCAGTGCTGTCGTTAGCTGGTAAAGATATTGAGTAAGTTAGTATTCTCAAGAACCTGGAAGCTATTATCGATCCGACTCTGCAATGATCTGAGAACAACCGGACTATACGCTGTTATCGCCGATTCCGGGTACATCAATGTACAAGAGCTCTTTTCTTGTCCTTGGAGTTGCTTTCTGGAACTTTGTGCCACCTGCTGTTTCAACTGCTGCTTCCCTGGATGAATTCAAGACGATGCTACAACCACTTACTTGCTATTGAGCAAGCTAAGTCGCGAGTGCATAGTTTCTGGTGTGTGATGTGCTGGTAGGGCTGTCAAGTGTTATATGATACAATACTTTTTGTAAATCGTTTTGTTTCTGTTTTTTTAAATGCCATGAGTTTTATATTATTTTTGTCTTTATTTTAAAAAAAAAGGTTGAGCTAAAGCTTTTGTATTTTGTAATGATAAAGCCTACTCGAGGGTAAGCAGGCTAAAATCTTAAAATATTAAAAATTTTAAATACAGAACATAATTATAAAAAGCGTCTGATTATGGAATCTATGTAAATGGAGAGGCATCAAGATTTAATTAATAAAAGGAAAGATACAGAAACCATAGATAAGATCTACCATGATTTAATTAAATTAAAATAATCTTTAAAAAGTACCGTTGTTACACTTTCTTGGTTAATTAGTTGGAAATTTAAATTTGCGTTTGTATTCATGTAATTTCAAAATTTGTAATTGTAAGTGTCTTTTAAACTTTATGATTATATTTATGTAGTTCAAAATTGACAACCCTGGTTATCTGGGTAGGTGATTTGAATGACTGACTGTATAATTTGTAATATTACCAACTGTACATAAGACCAGTGTTAGCACACGGTTTTGGCTGTCAGTTGACCAATAATAAGATTTATGAACGCATTGTTCATGTGACTTTATAATTTCTTAATATTATAGTGTTTTTTAACTAACGTTAAGATAATTAAAGTTAATGAATTAATTAATTAAGTTACATAGTTGGACTCACATGAGTTTATTTATTTTAATATGGTTCCAAATTTAACGGACAAAACAGGTTATAAGTATTCACCGCTATAACCTGTCCTCAGAACATTTTTTTTTGTTTAAAGTTTATTTACTTAAATAAACGATACATATTTTTATTACTTAAGCTAAGTAAACAAATAAGAAAACCTTATAATCTCTTTTTTAGTTATTTTAATCACAGCCCTGATTAAACAAAATCATTAAAAAGGATTAAAAATGATTTGATTTGTAATCATTTTGAATAATTTTTAATCGTTCAAATCATTTCTAATTCTTATGAGCGTTTAACATGTGATTTACATTCAAATCCTTTTATTATATCAGGGAGGCTGTAGTTATTAGCACTTGAATCCAGTCTATCTCTGTGTTATGTGAAGAAAAAAAAAATGTTCCTTATAGACTCCAAAACGGCTGGACCGATTTCGATGAAATTTTCAGACAATCTTCAGATTCCAAGACGGTCCTCTCTCTCTCTTATCTTTTCTTTCTCCATTGGCCCGACTGACCTAGGGTGCACGGAGAAAAAAATATCGTCAGAATAACTATTCAAAGTTTATAGTTAAATTAGTTAAAAGACGTATCGTTAATATAGCCAACTGTTTCGTCAAACTAAGGATCTGTATCGCTGAATTGGCTATACAGATCCTCAATTCTAGAAAACAGTTGACTACATCAACGATACGTCATTTAACTAATTTAACTATAACTTTGAATAGTTATTCTGACTATATTTTTTTCTCCGTGTGCTTTTTATATTAATAATATGTATGTTGCAGTCGTTATCTAACAGGACAAAGTATTATTTTGAGAGTAGGGAAATTCCGACGGAAGTACGGTACTGCTATTGGTATCTGGCAATTGCATGACACCACCTCGTGGTCAAATAATATAAGTAAAATAGTCTTTTTCTTTCTAATTTAGAGGTAAGGGTTAATTTTAAGGGTCTTAGGAAATGAAAATGTAAAAAAAAATACATAAAAGTTATGCAAATTTAAAATATGCGACATTAATACCGTAGATAAGTTTATATAGTTCAGGATCGTGTATAAAGATATGCATAGAGCTACTGTTTCGTAATTAATGTTTTACTTAAGAAGAAATAGGTCATAGATATAATTATAGAGTAATTTAGGTTTCTTCTTTGTTTGCTAGTGAAAACTGCCAATGTTTTTATGTTATTATTTATTATCTCGAGTTGTAAAAAGATTTCTTTGTTTCTGAAACTTTATATGTGTAATTAGACATTATCTTCATTAAGTTTTTATAGAGTGTATAGACTTCATTTGTGACATTTGATGTGTATTTTCGTTCATTCTCTAAAAAGCTACAAAATTTGCGAACTAGTCACAGATTTGTAAGCTCTCAGATACCATAAAATTCACTATTTATCAACCATTATGATTCAGCATAGAACGATAGCCATCCAACACATTAAATGGTCATTCTTTAGCGCCTACATGTTTTAGAATATCAAAATCCACTGAATATATGTTATGAACCTGATGTGATGTCTTGTTTACGAAAATGCCATTACTCAGCCATAATAAATCATTTCGGATAACATCTGTGTTTCATTTAACGCTCCCTGTACAATTATAAACAGTGCGCATGGTTAAATTTTTTATAAGAATTTTCTAGTTGTTTTCTTCTAATCTTTTGATGCGCACTCACAGAAAATCTCGTCGAGTTTAGTTAAGTCCTTACTTTTGGATCCGAATAAATTCTGAGTAAAGGAAAACCTGGGTTCGCTTCACCGATATTCTTAAAGTGAAAGCTTTTGTAGGTGCGTTGAGCGATTTTTGATACGCTAATATATTATGGATTCACCGATAGTGACTTTCTTGAAGTGAAAAACAATAAAAAAATGTGTAAGCGCGTTAAGTGATTTTTGATAAGGGAAAATCTTAAGGGTTCGCGTCACCCACATGTTTGAAGTGAAAATAAGTAAAAACTTAACGTTAGCGTTGAGTGATTTTTGGTGAGGAAAATGTTATGGGTTCGCGACACAGACATGCTTATGTTTACTGTATATTTGTGGCTGATAATACTGATACTTTATAAACCATTGTTATTTTATAAAATTTTCACTTATGTCGGCAGGCCCCATGTCTGATTTGATTTTAGATTATTGGAGTTTACTCATTTAGAATTGATTTTCATATAGAACGCGGTACGAAAAATATATATGGGGACTGAAATCGAGTGTTTACTTTCGTTAAAGGTTACAATAGTTATATATTCTGTTAACTACTATTTTTATAATTTCTGTTGTTTTCTAAAATAATTTGATTAAGAGTGAATAGGCATTATTTGAGTTTGCGTGTACCATCCTCGACTGCATCATCACTTTCCATCAGGTGAGTTGCAGTCAAACGCACTCAAATTTTTAATAAAAAAAAAACACGTTTGTTTACTCACGTTTTATGTCAGTCACCTTTTATATCAGGAAGACTAAGACCTCATGGCGATACAGCCTAAACCCGCGTAAAAAAATAATAAAACACGTGTCTTTCTACCATCTATAAGACACTACCATCCATTCTCAAGACCAAAATTAACCCCTTCATTGAGGCGAATGATATCATGGCGATAACTCTGTCGGGGCGGAAATCGCGGTATGAAGGAGCTACTCCTGATTGATGCGGTCGTAGGTAAATTGGTGAACCGTAATCGACGCTATTTCTCCGCTGCCTGGATTGATTTTACGAAGGCTTTCGACTCAGTCTCCCATTCATGGTTGAAGTGGGTCCTCGAACTGTACAAGATAGATGAGACAGTTCGAGACTTCCTCGGATCGTGTATGGGGCAATGGAGTACGATCCTTAGACTCCATGGTCAGCGGCTATCGAATGCGGAATACCGGACTGTTTGAGTCCACTTTGGTTTTGCCTGTCCTTGAATCCACTCAGCTTTCTGCTCGAGAAATCAGGGACAGGTTTTCAGTTTTGCAGAGGTGACACACACATCACCCACCTTTTCTACATGGAACTATCTTAAACTGTTCGCTCCATATGCAACATGGATAGAGGAACTGTTGAAAATCACTTGTGATTTTAGCAGTTCCATCAACATGGAAATAGGAATGGATAAGTGCGCGATCTTTCAAGTAAACAGTAGTAGCACAGTATATATTAGTACTAACGTAGTAGTAGGATCGTGCAATCAAACGGAGTCGACATCAATTTCGTGAATATCCGCACCTTCTCTAAAACTGATATATACCGGTATCTGGGTATGTCGCAGAGTATTGGTATTCACAAAGCAGGGGAGACACACGCGACTTGTAACATATTTGGGGAGCACTTAACAAAAGTTCTCGAGAGATATTTTATACGAGCATTCAACGCCTGAGTTATGTCTGTTCTTTTGTACACCTTCAGCGTGCCTACAGCTCCGGGACCTACCTGGACAGTAGGTAGTGGTTCTCTTCCACGAGGCACTCGCCTTGCAGAGTACCGGGACAAGCGTCTTGGCGGCAAGACCTACCGTAACTGGTCCTTGTCTTCACCTTATGATGTTGGCAGGAATAGCGGCCCCCACTGTTATGCCCTAGGGTAGGTAAGTGGGGACGCTATATCATAAACCTGGTAGTCTAGCATATCTGGTAGATATACGAGAGGGAATGCACACCTTCAACATGCTGGGATCGTCACAGACTGAACTGGATTCCTTGTATCGAAAAGTCCTTACTACTATGACACTCTACAGAATGCATTACCCGAGGTTATCAGGGATGAGCCGGTGTATTCCATGGAAGAGTGGCGGGCGTGGCCTTTTAAGTGCCAAACAAATGCACAACCTTGAGATATGCAGCCTCCGAAGTTACTTCCTGACGAAAGTCGATAGTGACTTGCATAGAGTTATCATAGCCTGTGATAAAAGATCAACCTCTCTATCCATGGCCTACGAGGATTGGCAAGCGCCGGCTGTACTTATCACTACTGAGCGAGAGGCCATATGGAGAGACAAAAAGCTGCACGGTAGGTTCTTCAAGACTCTATTTCTGGCTCTATGTATTACTGGCTGCGCTTCGGAGACCTTTTTTGCAGAAACCGGGGGTTTTGTTTGTACAATACAAGATCAGGTGTCAAGACGAAAACTATAGGAGGTTCATAATGAAAGTCGGGACCGTAGACGACTGTCGGTTGTGAGATCAACCAGGGGAGACTCTGCATCATATAACCTCCAGTTACTCCATGCTTGCCAACACTGAGTATTTGCACACACACACAACGAAGCAGCTAGGGTACTACATCAAGAGCTCTCATTGAAATATGTCCTCATATCTCGGCGGTTGCCATACTATAAACACAGTTATAAGTACACGCTGCAGCCGGTTGTCGAGAACGACCGCGCCAAGCTCCACTGAGACCGACCCATCATCGTAGTGCGACGCTTCTTCTCCTCATAGCACTGAATTCCAGCGGACTGTGCTTCCGCTGGAGGTGCTCCTGCCTCTTCGCCTCGAGCCAAGCGAGCAGGGTAGCTTAAGTCGTATATTAAAAAAAAAAAAGTTACACGAAGACTAAAGTCGTAGCTGACACGCACACTTTTTTTCATTTTTTATGTAGGTAGTAATATGATCCATATTGAACTAAAAAAAGCCTAAGCGAGTAGGTAGGTGTACCAATATAATAATATCCCATATTTGCACGATTTTCTTGACCTATCCCTAGTTTATAATAATAGCAACTTCGAACCCTCATATAAAACGGATAATCTTCAATTATTCTGCATTACAAAAGTAGGTAATATCCACTTAAACACGCTGTATAATACAGCATAAATAAAATGTAAATAGGTTTACTGGAACAAAGAGTACTGTTATTTGCATAATACCGTTCACCTTTCTGGCTGTGGACTTGCTTAAGGCCACCGGGCTGAAGCCCGTTGGGTCGCGGCCAAACCGAGCCCATTTAAAGATTACAAGCTTAGGCCCAGGGTCCCAGTTCAACCCTCCTTTAAAGTAGGTAATATGGACAAAACAATACAAAATAAAATACGATTTTTTGGGATCAACCAACGTGTGAACATAACATTATTTGGGCTATTCTTTCCAAAAGTTGTACCCAGGTTTCTTTTTTTAGATGCTATTTTGTGCATTCTGTACTCAATTTTTGTTCTAGCAACAGGTTTATTCATTGCGTCTTTTTAAACTTTAGGTAGGTATATATAAATTAGAATGTAAGTTTGAATAGAATAATCAATATTTGTTTATTGTGTTTTGCGTTAAAGGGGTTTGAAAATTATTGGCATACTGAGGATTCGTCATTTTGATTTTTTTTCAAAATGGCGTCACACAATCTAACTTGTGTTTTTGGATAGAGGACCTATAGAAGAACAAAAAATGTCATATAACAGTTTGGCCTAAAGTGTCACGTTTCTGAGATAATATAGAAGTTAAAAATAATCAAAATTATTATGGAATATATATATATATATCATCATTTCAGCCACAAATCGTCCACTGCTGGATATATATATTCAATTATCTCCGTAACCTGACGTTTGAGAATACTATGTTACATGACATTTTTTGTTTGTCTGTATGTCCCCTATCCAAATATATAGGTCTCAATGTGCGACGTCATTTTGAAAAAATAAATAAATATGGCGGACTCCAGTATGCCAGTCTCCATACAAAAAAGTTCAAACCCCTTTACACAGATATAAACAGAGATGGCCAGTAAATTGGGGCAGAAAATTTCTCGAGTGGCGACCGTTAAATTTAGTATTTCTTTTCTTGTACGTTGTACCATTAGGTTGTGTCTAGAAATAAACACTTATTTTTAAATTTCAAATTTTTCTAAGTAAATTAATATCTTGTTTATTTTGTTATTGTATTTCTTGATCATTAAACCGATACCTAATACTTGGACGACGCCGCGGCGGACGGGAGTCAGCTATAGTTTTATTTGTGAAGCTGTGAATTATATAGCAAGAACAGACTCGTTAAAAGAATAAGATCAGGGGTCTATTCGTGTATTTTGTTAGTAGAAAAAATACATTTCAAAAAACTAAAGAACACACTATATTAGTAAACCAAATTAATTCATAATATTAATAAAAATGTGTTGCCATCGGCTTTTAACATGCGTGCAAGTTTTTGATTCCATCTCACGTATTTTAAGTGGATGATAATCTCGTTCAAAGATTATTTTACTTAGAAAAATATACAGGTAAAACAGTAGAATAGATGGCGGTAGTGGCAGTAAAAATCTCGTGTGGCGCACCGGAAGAAGTGGCGTAGGTAGGCCTCCCACGCGGTGGATCGACGACCTGGTGAAGGTCGCGGGAAGCCGCTGGATGCTGGCAGTGCGGGATCGGTCGTCGTGGAAATCCTTGGGGGAGGCCTTTGTCCAGCAGTGGATGTCTTTCGGCTGATATTATGATGATGATGATAGGTGAAGATAATAAAATCGTGTTATTAAGAAACAAGTACCAATGTAAACTAAATAGAGAATGATAAACATTGATACTTCCTAATCATTGATTTAATATTATTATTATTATATGATTCTCACCATGTAGATAACGTAAAACAGTCAGTTTGCAAACAATTAAGAGTTTTTGAAACGAGTTCATACAAAATGGCGGCACGCGCCGTTAATTGACTTGACACTTTTTAATATACGACACTGATTGTAGAAACAGTTTGGTTGTCGTTCCGATATCATAAAATTTACCATTTCATGAACTCGTCAAATAAAACTAACCATATCGTTTGAACGTCAACGTTTGATGGTATGTCAATACACGTTTGAACGTCAACGTTTGATGATATTTCAATACACGTTTGAACGTCAACGTTTGATGATATGTCAATAAACGTTTGAACGTCAACGTTTGAAGATATGTTAATACACGTTTGGCCAGACCATGATACGCACGACCATTTCATGAAACGTTTGACTAGGTAATGAAATGGCCGAGGATATCATGCTAAACGAACCTAACCTCAAAATCCAACCTAACCTCAAAAATTGCATTTTCCAATTGCAAATATTGCACTCGGCCACTAAGGGCTTCGCGAGGCTCTTCGACAGTATCATCATCAAACCTAACGAACCTATCATCGCTCGCTTCGCTCGTTCAACTCAGATTTTCATGATTTTTTCATGATTTCGCCAAACATTGAATGACATATTATTATCAAACGCTGATTCATGATATCGGCACGACATTTAAAAATTCCTTTTGTTCCTAAAGTAAACCTTAGCAGCCTCCACGTTTTTATACATGGTGGCCAGGGAAGTGAAGTCGATAAGAATTTAGAAGCACGATGTAGTGAGCTCTCAGAATCACACCCAATATAGGTACTTCAATACACCATTATATACTTTTTGTATTTAAGGAGATACAGCGTGTTTTAAATGTTTCCTTAAAATAGGCTAGGTTCCTGCACAAAAAAATAATTATAAAATTTTGTTCACTACACGGCGCAAATTCGTTAAGGCTTTCGTAATCAAACGTCAACAATCTTATCGACGAGAATCGCTGTTGTGTTGATTAGAAACGGAATAGTACATTACTGCAAAGACCGGGAAGTAAGCGATTGCTGGATGAGTAGAGCTTAAACTTTTAAGCGACGCATTGATTGGAACAGTGGTCTGTCTTTTTCTTTACGTGTAAAGAGTAAAGAAAATAACGACACTTTTGCACTTTTTCAATGTTTTTTCGTTTCCATTAAAAACTACAATTAATTCTAAAAAATCCAACTGGCGTATTTAATTGTGTATTTAGTCGATTAGACTAAAACAAATTAGGGATACGAAATCGGTGTGGTTTGCCTGTAGAATGCAAATCTCTGTTTTAATAGAGGTCTCTTCGATAAATATTTTTTTGTTATAAAGTTAAGGGATCGTGTTTCTGTAAGTGAAAAAATGAAGTCTTTGAAATAAAGAATCAGGTTATAAAAAACAGGCTCTTTTTAGGGTTCTAAAATCAACAAGGAACTAGTTTCGCTATGTGTGTCCGATTGTCCGCGGCTTAGCTCAGAGACTATTAGTACTGTAATTTGGCATGGGTATACATATCAATTACTGCGACAAAGTGGTGCAATAAAATATTCAAAAATAAACCTTACACGTGACCGCGGGTGATGTTAAGTGCAAGACCAGGCAACCGCAGTCTTTCCCTTGGATAGCACGGTTAATTGTGCCACACGATAAGAGAGAGAGAGAGATGTTACAAAATATCACTTTCATATGTTTTGTAATTACTGAGAAAAATCGAGATCCCTATCCCCAAGTTTCCAATGCGTCTTCTTAAAGGCCGGACCACACAGGTGTGGTCTTTATGTACACGAATCCAGCAATTGCCGTTTCGGAGCTGTTGCAGCATCAGATCAAGGTTATCATGTTCTATTTAACAAGTCTATTCATTGAGACTATTCCAATGAGCCCAAACGCGATACCTCTACTGTAAGTTAGAAAGAAGTAGGTATCCTGCGGATTACAGGAGATGCTGCAGCATCAGGTCAAGGTTACTGTATTCTATCTAAAAGCTATTCATTGAGACTATTCCAATGAGCCCAAATACGATTAATCTGCTGTAAGTTGGTGAGAAGTTGGGTATCCTGCAGATTCCTGAAGGTGCTGCAGCATCAGGTCAAAGTTACCATGTTCTATCTAACACCTATTCATTGGGACTATTCCAATGAGCCCAGTACGATGCCTTAAATTGATGAGGAGTTGGGTATCTTGAAATGCTGCATCATCATCAGGTCAAGGTTACAATGGTTTTGCAATATTATTACAGTTACAGGGCAACAAATTTCGAATCGAACAGACCAGTATATGTTACCCACTTCCCTACATCACCTAGTTAAGAGTTGATGATTTTCAAACGGCTTTACAGATCTTCATCAATTATAGCTAAGAACTACCGCAAGGAAACTTGCTTTCACGTAAAAAAACCGCATCAAAATCGTTCCATCCGTTCGAGAGCTACGATGCCACAGACAGACAAATACACAGACATTTGCATCAAACTTATAACACCCCTCTTTTTGCGTCGGGGGTTAAAATACAAGAAAAAAGTTAACGTTACTCTCGTTAACGAGCCGGGATGTAGTTTTTAATTTTTTTTACGATCCTGAAATTACGTATTTACGGTGTTATTTTTAAGAATGTAAAGCGAATATTAAGTAGCGTTCGAGTAAAAAAAAATGCAGTCTTACTACTGGTACACGGGTAACGAAAGAAATTTATTTTTCATTGAAGTTTTATTTTAATTATGCACTCTCAACCTCGGAGGAAGAAAAAAAAACGTCCTTGCCCTCAACTTCTATTTTATTCTCTTCTGTAATCTTATTGTGACTATTTACTTTTGGATTTGGGCAGCGCAGGTCTGGTTGTTGCGGAGATCTGTGTTCAGCAGCGGTCGTCTGTGTTCTGCAGCGGTCGTCTGTGTTCAGCAGCGGTCGTCTGTGTTCAGCAGCGGTCGTCTGTGTTCAGCAGCGGTCGTCTGTGTTCAGCAACGGTCGTCTGTGTTCAGCAGCGGTCGTCTGTGTTCAGCAGCGGTCGTCTGTGTTCAGCAGCGGTCGTCTGTGTTCAGCAGCGGTCGTCTGTGTTCAGCAACGGTCGTCTGTGTTCAGCAGCGGTCGTCTGTGTTCAGCAGCGGTCGTCTGTGTTCTGCAGCGGTCGTCTGTGTTCAGCAACGGTCTTCTGTGTTCAGCAGCGGTCGTCTGTGTTCAGCAGCGGTCGTCTGTGTTCAGCAGCGGTTGTCTCTTGACGGATATAATAAAGTGCCTTTTGGACTGTATACTATGTACGTTTCTCATACCACTTATTCTCTAAAGTATTATCTCAAAAATAACCCCCCAAGCATTACTACCACCCGGCTGCCCGGCTTGTTCAACGAGGCGTCTGAGCCTGACGGAACTTTATATGCTGTTAAAGCTGTTTCGAGACATGTTTCCTGCTCTCCAGCTTAGCGCGCATCCTAATTTAGCCGGGTATTCAGTTGGTGTAAAAACTCTTTGCTAGATATAATTTTCGCATGTACCTACAGATCGTCCCAAAACTGCGTATATAGTAGGTACGTCAGAGTGACAAGGTAGTTGTAAATTGGAACTAGACCCGTAGATAATATCACAGTATTAAAATATAGCGGCATATAGTAATGTCATTAGTAAAAGTATCTTAAGTTTTTAAGCAATTTATTTTGACAAATTAATAAAATTTTAAATGGAAAAATTTCTTTGATTTTATTTTGTATGAATGTTTCGTATGGAGTGGTTTTTTAAAGGCTTTTATTTAACTTACAATGCTTGTATGTATGTATATATGTATGTATATATGTATGTGTTTGTGTGTGTACGTATGTATGTATGTATGCATGTATGTATGACTATGGATGTACGTACGTACGTACATACATACATGCATGTACGTATGTATATATGTATTTTTGTTTAGGACATATCTGGCGATTGATTTTAGAATGACTTCCAGGGGTCCGATTGAGCTGAAATTTGGTATGAAGATGTATTCCCGGTGACAATAGATCCTTCTGGTATTTTGAAGTTGATCTGATGATGGAATCAAGGCTAAAGAAACATCTTTTATTTTCAATAGAATTGTAGGAAATACAGTCGAGTTGTTTGGTAATGGCCATAAATGTAAACAAACCGTGAAGTGTTTTCTTAAAAATAAACCATTTTCAGTTGGTATTTAAGTCTTAAATTAAATACACACGGTGATTTAGATAAATATAATACTTGTAAGAACGTGCTCGATGTGTAGAATAAAGTTAAATTATACCATATTTTTAAACAACTTCAAAAAAGGAGGACGTTCTATGTTCGTCTATATGTATTTTTATTATATCAGCTCATATACGTCCCCACCGAGGGGCTCGAGCCTACCCTGAATCAGGGCGATTAGGCCTTAGTCGGCCACGCGGGCCCAGTGCGGGTTGGTCGACTTCACACACAACCTTCGAGTTTCCTCGCAGGCCTGTGCAGGTTTCCTCACGATGTTTTCCTTCACCGTTAAAGCAATCGGTAATGATATGTACGTAAGTTTTCGAAAAACTCATTGGTACATTGGCCGTCCAGATTTGAACCCGGTACCTCTGGTTAGATGGATCGAGTCGTTACCGGTTGAGCCACCGACGCTTTTATTATGTTTTTATATGTATTTTACAAGCTTTAATTAGCTTGTGAGTTAGTAAGTTAGTCTGTCTGTTAGGATGGGACAAATGCTAATTTAAACCATGCTGTAATATTATTCATTGTGTGCAAAGAAGTGTTTATACATATACAGGGTGGGAAGGAGTATACCGACAGATTTTAACTAAAGATTCTAATGCCTATTTAGACAAAAAAAGTAATATAAAAATGGGCCAGTAAAGCCTAATTTTCGAGATATTAATTTTTTAAATAATTCACAAGTTCAAAAAATCTCAAGGGTAACACGCCCTAATAATATGACGTAATCACACACACCTTCACACAAGTACACTCGTTACCTGAAATCTTATCTGACGTTTGTTGCCTCAAAGTATCATATTGACGTTGACTTCACTCGTCGTTTATCGTATGTTGTCGGAGTCGTTCGTTAAGTGTGAAGTTTTCTTTTTCACTCTTTAGACTAAGGTTTCGTTCAGAAGGGATTACTATCGTTAATTGATTTTTTTGTTCCAGAAATTAAGTAAGTTAATAAGGCAGTTTTAGACCCATGTTGATATAACATTATTTACTCATAATACCACTAGGAATCCATGGTTAAAATCTGTCGGTATACTCCTTCTTACCCTGTATATGTGGCAGGCAAATTGTAAGATTAGTCATTTTACATATGGTCAGGCGATTTGTATAATTCGTCCGTATATAAACGGTCCGGCAAATTGTAAAAATCTGTACGCAGATTGTAAAATGCGGAGCCAGGCCAGTTGTAATAATTCGTCAGTATATAAACGGTCAGGCAAATTGTAAAATTCTGTATGCAAATTGTAAAATGCCGAGCCAGGCAAATTGTCAAAATGCCGTACGGCAAATTGTAAATGAGCCCGGGAAGCGAGTGATGTTACATTCGGTCAGGTTTTATTGATTTAACTGTCAAAGAGCCTCGCGAAGCCAGCCTCCTCGCCCTCGCAATTATATGATTTGCCTGACCGTTTGTAAAATGACGAATCATACAGTATGCCTGCGACATATATATACAAATCTTCGAAGCTAAATCAGAACCACTTCACGGTTTTCGATTGAGCTAAAATTTTTCATACACGTTAAATTGGAGAACACTGCATGGTTAGCTAAGTGGCGTTCTTCTAAGTTCAATATGGCGGAATCCCAAAGGTGGCGGATAAGTTCTTTTTGTTATAAACCCCTATGATATGGGTATCAAATTAAAGGGAAAAATGAAAATAATGCTAAATAATTTAATTTCTTTTCAATTTTAAGCTTGTATAATATAAAAGTTTTCAGGTTTCAAAAATTATTTCATGTATACTTATATTTTTTGGTTGACACGAGTAGGTAAGTCATGCGTTTTTAGTGTTCCCATACAATATTTTTAAAATCGGTTTGTTATTTTTTTGTAAATTACCAAAACAAAAAAAAATAGCAACATTGAAGTCGGTTTTAACGTGTTGTCAATTATATAATTTACATATGGTTGCTATCTAGAATTTACATATGGTGGCTATCTAGAATTTACATATGGTTGCTATCTAGAATTCACAATGTTTGCTATTCTGAAAATTTAAATAAAAAAAATTCCAGAGGTTTTTGAATAAAATCATATATTTTTTATAGGAGGTAACATTTTAAGGTTCTGCAGCCATAATGGAAAAAACGGAACCCTAATAACTTCGTCATGTCCGTCCGTCCATCGGTCACGCTTTCCCTAGCGGCATTGGTCTGATTGATATCCAATTTTGAAAATAAGGCTTTATGATAATTTGTCGTTGGATTTTGAGTAGCTTCTGGCTGGATCGTCTCCAAAGTAAACTGCCATACAAAACAAAAATAATAATGCAAAAATCTTATAAATGGCTTTAACGATTTAAATACAATTTTACAATTAGTAACTTTTTCTGATTTCCTATCTAGGGGCAGTATAGGTTATTCTGGAAAAAGTCGTTAAAGGCAGGCCCCGTAAGACAGTTTTGGTTGTTGTGTTCTTTAAAAATAAATCCGTTTTTTTCTATTGTTTGACGCTATGTATAGGTCAAACAGGATGTATCCTGTATACTGTATATTATAATATGCTAGTAACGGTTGTTGTCGATTTGTGTAAACTAGACGGGAAAGGCTACGCGAAAAAGTATGCACATTGTGGCTATGCAATTAATTTTACTTTAAAAAAAATATACATGTATTATTGCTAGAGGGCTGCTTCTGTCAAAATCTCGACTCATTTTTTTACGAATACAAAACTTTTTCACTCAGTTTGTTTACTCGATTTTTTTTCATTTATTTTTTATTCACAATTGGTAAGCCATTGGCATCATCTCACCTGATGGTGAAGTGACGATGATGCCGAAGATGGAAGCGGGCTTACCAAGGTTCCCCAACGCAATGGGGATGTTACAATACTAAAATAAGCGTGCAAATTTCAGGAAACCTTCGTATTTTACTAGTTTTCCAGCCAGTAAAAGTAACATTTTATAGATCTATCGTATTTATACAAAAGAAGGTGCATGTACGTATGGATTTGGAATCGGCTGGTGCAATTTTGATGAAATTTTCAAGTAATCTTTATATGTTACCCCAACGGGTGAGCCTGTAAAGAAAAAAAAACGCAAGCAGAGCCGCGGGGAGGGTCGCTAGTTTATCATAAAAATACCCACAACATCAAATAATAATAACAAAACCACTAGATCCCCATTGCGTTGGGGAATCTTGGTAAGCCTGCTTCCATCTTTGGCTTCATCGTCACTTTACCATCAGGTGAAATGATACCAAGGGCTTACCAATTGTGAATAAAAAAAATACAGCCTCTGAAGTTATTTCCTGGCGAAAGTCGATAGTGACTTGCATAGAGTTGTCATAGCGCGTGATAAAGGGTTAAGCCCTCTATCAATGACGCAAGAAAATTGGCAAGCTCCGGCTGTACTTAGTACTACTAAGAGAGAGGCCATATGGAAAGACAAAGAGCACCACTGTAGGCTCTTTATCCACAAAGGTGGATCCTTCAGAAGGCCTCCGTGCACTAGCTGCACCTCGGAGAACTTTTAACAGAGACAGAGGGTTTTGTCTGTGCAATATAGAATCGGTTTGTCAAGACGACATCTACGTATACAGGGTGTAACAAAATTAGTGAGCGTCCCGTGAACTGGTGTAACGTTGTATCAGAACGTTGCCTATAAAATAAATGAAAAGGTAAAGTAAATAAGATAAAACTAAAAAGAGTAATATAAATAATACAAATCAATACGTTAAAATAATAAAATATAATACTAGGTACATAATAAAATAACTAAATAAATACTACAGAACCTCTACGTTCAAATTTAATGAAATTCGATGCTCGAACCACCGCCCGCGTACCCTAAAACTACTTTCTAGACGAGCTACCGAGGGTGGGGTCAATACGTCCGTCTCTACGAATCAGCGCTCTGATTAGCACACACGCGCACATCTAACTTTTTTTTTAAAACTTATTTTAACCTACCTACCTAGTGTAGTGAACTACTGTATACGAGTAAATCCCTCTTGGGTAAGTTCCTCATTTAATTCTGCTTAAATCTATGTGCTGAAGCTGTTCTATTGCGCTTGCCAGAGCTATTTATTTTGGGTCGCTAGGCTTAAAAAAAATAGCACGTGGCACTTCTACCGCACACCTTACTCAGACTGAAATACGGTCATTCCAGGATTCTTTTCTACCCTTTGGGAATCGCTGAGAACTGACTGGACGTCCAAGGCCTCATCACCTTTTTTTTACATCGGATCCTACCAAAAGAAGACCAACAACCTCAGCCTATCCTGAGCGGAGTGCCACCTACGTCACCATCTGGACTATAAATTGTAAAAACTCACAGACGTACCTGCGGTTGGTGAAAATTAAGGCCGGAAATAAAGTAGTACCTATCTTAAACCTACCTTTATTTCGAACCCATACTACTAATTCTATCTGCGGACCCCTAAACGCCGCAGAAGCCCCAGTCTGCTCATCATACTGAATAACTTTTGTTTTATGTCTTTGCTGAAATCGCAAAAAAATAGTCTTCATACAAATCGATCAGCTGATCGACCAATTTTGGGCATTTTTGTATGGAGAGTCCAATTTTTTGAGAATTGACTATGGGTTCCTTGGGGAAAGTTGTTCAGTATGATGAGTAGTGCGATGATGGGACTTCCGGTAGTGATTAATAAAATATTACGTCTCCGTGGTAGTTCGTATAATGGCAATTAAATGTAATAAATATGCTCTATTTACTACGGCTTAAAAAATATGTCACGTAGGGTGAGGTGAGTCATTTACACACTACACCTCCCCCGTTGACGAAAAAAAATAATTTACCATACTACTACATAAACATATTTCTTAAATCAAAATAATTATTTTAAAATATTATAGATATTTTCTTATTATATTGTATAAAATATTTTTTATGTTAATATCATGAAATAAAATAAATTAAAAAACAAATATTTTTTTACAACTGTACCTAAACATAATTTTCAGTTACGTACTCATACGTTATTTCAATCAATCGGTACAATATAATATATATTTTTTAATTTTACGGTTATACAACCATAAGTCCCTTTACAATAACATTCTTTCTTCATAATATTCCTCTTCCAAAATACAATCTGTTTTCAGAACGGTACGGTACACATTACAACAAATATGGGGGATTCAACGCCGAGCTCGCCGGACCGTTGGTCCTTACCACATACAACAACAATATAAACAACAGGCATTTTATCATGTGAGTCGACTCTATAACAATTTATATAAAAATTAATGATAAAAAATATTTTCTACCAAATTTAAAAATAACATTATCTCCTCTAACGCTCAGATCAAGAGTGCAAAGAGCATAAGATAAAATATGACATATGTCCAAAAGCACTCAACAAAATAAAAATAATTTTAGTTTAAAATGATATAGCGGAACCTTAAATCTTTAAATTTTAAAAAATCTTACTTAAAATTGAATGGCATAGGAGGCAAATTAAATTGTTAAAATTTAAATAATGTAAATAAATTAAAAGCGTCGGTGGCTCAACCGGTAACGACTCGGTCCATCTAACCAGAGGTACCGGGTTCAAATCTGGACGGCCAATGTACCAATGAGTTTTTCAAAAAAAACTTACGTACATACTTACCGATTGCTTTAACGGTGAAGGAAAACATCGTGAGGAAACCTACACACGCCTGCGAAGAAACTCGAAGGTTGTGTGTGAAGTCGACCAACCCGCACTGGGCCCGCGTGGTCGACTAAGGCCTAACCGCCCTGATTCAGGGTAGGCTCGAGCCCCTCGGTGGGGACGTATATGAGCTGTAATGATGAAATAAATTACGCTATGTTCACATAAGTAAGGTAAATTGTCCGTGTTAATTTTCCACTACACTCACCAGTTGCCGCTCTTTCTTGCGCCGCGATCGCGTCGTGTCACTGTGTTGGGTGTTGCCGAGCCGCTCCGCCGCCTCAGGGTCGTCCACACAAGCGCCGAGCTGTGTCGCGCGCGACACCGCCCGCGCTTCGTACACCGGAAGCGCTTATTCCTCACTTGACTGTCCATCCATTGTGAAGTAGGGCAGGAACAACCGTAGTGTCGACCGTCCCACGACACCAACAGCGTCCAGCAGCAACTCCGGCTTGAACACCTTGAGCAGCCATCCTCCGCCCTTCATTAGGATCCATTTTTTTTTACTGACTCAGCATAGTATTGTTATAGTCAATTCCACCAACAATGAAGTCTATAGCGTCAAACACATTTGTTTTTTATGTGTCGCACAGCGCTGCCCCAGCTACGCTAGGCAGCACTGACAGGGTCGCCATGCGATGATGGGACTTCGGGTAGTGGTTAATAAAATATAACGTCTCCGTGGTAGTTCGTATAATGGCAATAAAATGTAATAAATATGCTCTTATATACTACGGCTTAACAATATGTTAGGGTGAGGTGAGTCATTTACACACTACAAGAACCTTCTGTTAACGGGTTCCACACCAATTTTTTTACACCCCTTTATATTGGAGGTTCATAACGAAAGACGGCCCGTTATGCCGTCAGCTAGGGCCGTCCCTGCGATATGTAACCTCGAGTTGTTTTACATGCTTGCCAACACTGAGTATTTGCACAGACACAACCAAGCAGCCAGGTTCCTACCTCGACGCTTTGAATTATGGCTTCATATCTTGGCTGCCGACGCACTACAAGTACTCGTCGGAGTCGGTTCTCGAGAACGACCGCGCCATGCTCTACTGGGACTGCCCGTCATCACGGACAGGATCATTCCTTCGAATAAACCTGCTAACGTGTTGATGAATCAGACGTAGTTTAGGGTGTTTTTGGTGGATGACACTATCCGTTACGACGAAAACCTCGTGCAGGCTGATGCCGAAAAAAAGACCAAGTACCAATACCTAGACTTGGCGCACGATGTTTCCGATTTGTGGCGAATAAAATCCACTGGAATCGTCCCCATAGACCTTTCCGTGAACGGGGCAATCATAATTGACTTTGAACGGCACCTAAGGTGACTAGAACTCCGAGGTATAGATTTATTAATGCGGCAATACAAAAAGCAGTCTTCTTTAAAAAAGCAATGTCCGGATCATCATATCAGCTCATATACGTCCCCACCTAGGGGCTCGAGCTTACCCTGAATTAGGGCAATTGGGCCTTAGTCGACTACGCAGGCCCAGTGCGGGTTAATCGACTTCACACACAACCGTCGAGTTTCTTCGCAGGTTGTGTGCAGGTTTCCTCACGATGTCTTCCTTCACCGTTAAAGCAATCGGTGGTATATGTAAGTAAGTTTCGAAAAACTCATTGGTGCATTGGCCGTCCGGGTTTGAACCGGGCACCACAGATAAGATACTAGTTACTTGGCACCTTTGGTTAGGAGTACCGAGTAATTACCGGTTGAGCCACCGACGCTTTTAAAAAATGTCCGGATAGTCCGATGGTATCTCTCACTGTTGCACTGAACTCCAGACGATTGAACTTTTGCTGGAGGCGCACTTGCCATTTTGCCTCGTACCAAGTTAGCAGTATAGCTGAAATGTATATTCTTCTATAATAACTTACATAATATATCTCAAAAGGGTCTGTTGTTTCCGCTACTCTATTCCGCATATAAACGATTTGCTGACACTATAGGTATTAGGAATGCAGACGATAACACAGTTATGGAAGATACCAATTTTGTGTACGAGCTATCAGTGCTGAGACACTATATATAAGAGGGATCATGCTAAAGCCCATGAACCTATATCGCTTCAGACAGTATCTGATTGGAGTGATAGCACCTCGTAAGGTTCATTGCCTCGAAGATACATGCGTGTCTTTTTTCCGCTCAAAGGAGTCCTTTCATCTTGAATCCTTCTTTCCGAAATAAATTCATTAAGATATCCGACATCCACGAGTTCCTTGGCGTAGAATTAACACCTAAACTAAATTTCGGTCAATACGTTGAGTCCAAGGCAAATGTTTTTACGATGACTTTCGGTATTATCTCTAAGGTGAGACGGTAATTCACACCCAAACAGTCACATTCTTTATATAAAGCACAAGTCCGATCTTGTACGGAGTACTGTTCTCACCTTTGGAATGGATCAGCCCGCTATCAGCTGGATACCTGAAACACCATCACCGAAGCGCCCGAAGACTCAGTGGCAGCGACGAGATTGTTAAAAGTAAGCTCCAAAGCCTTGAGCATCGCCGCAAAATCTTTCGGTATTTTATCGATTCAGTTCAGAGAGTGTGCGCAAGAACTACACAACCTCATTCCCTCCATTTCATTTTTGGTCAACGAGACGCAGGGAGAGTTTTCACCCCTTTGTTGTTGATATTCGGCGTATCAGCACAAAGCGTTACGCTTCCTCATTTATTAACTATCTGGATAGCGGTGGAGTGGAACTCCTTGCTTACATGTGTGTTTCAATAAGGGGATTTTTATGGCGAGAGTGAAAAGGCATTATTTGAGTTTGTGTGCACAATCCTTAACTTTCCATCAGGTGAGATGTACTAAAACGCACTATTTTAAAAATAATAATCATATAGGCTCAGTTCAGATTTATTTATCATATTTTTGTTATAAAAGACATTCTGTGACCTTCTACGAGTACCGTTAACTTGATTGGCATTAAATATTTAAAAAAATCAAAAAATATGATAAGTACCTACTAACTTTTACAATATAATAGTTGTACTCGTATCATCTAGTGGGCAAAAAATATTCTTAAAAACAAAAACGAAAGCAGTTAACAAAATATGTAGATACATATTCAATCATCATTAAAATTAATAGTGATTTGTATAAGTACAATTAATTTTTAAACTGACGGTTATAGTACTTGCACTTTAATTTCTATCGCGTAATTTCTATATTTTGCGTGTCTTTAACCCACGTGAACTGTCGGCGGCGTTCGCAGCGAGACTGAGCTTCCAGCCAGAGGGTTCGGTGAAGGAGCATTTAGATACACAGACGTTACTTTGTGAGTCATCGTAGTCCCTTTATTGTCAAAGAATAAAGATTCTATTGTGAACAATTTTTGAAATATTTCAATGGTCTAATAATTAAAGTTCTTAGATATTATCGCAACCTTGAAGGTAAAAGTAAAAGTAAGTATTCCTAAGTAGGTGTACCTTTTATATTCGAATAAAGGAGGGTATTATTTGTTTACTGAACTTACCTCTGCGGCGCGGCGCCCGGCGTAACGAGATATAGCCCTTGAAAAGGGTCTATATTCCGCCTCAGCCAAACGTCCAAACGTCTTACTTAAATTGTTTATGTGAAGTAAAGCTTTACTTTGTTCAACCGAAAAAAAGAGAAGTTTTTCTGGTAAAAACAAAAACTTGTATATACTTGTAAACTTGTTTTTGTACTTGTTAACTGTGCGTAAACAAATAACCTTATCAATTTAATAACAAAACTTTAACTGTGTTTCAATGAAAGCGCGAGACGATTTAAATAATGAGCTCCATCACATTATACGTTTCGTTATGGAATTCCTCTGACCAAAGTTCTACTCCATCGCTAGACTCACAGAATAGATGAACAAAAATTGTTTCTTATCTGTGGTTAGACCAACTCATAAAATATAGTATTGTCAACTAATAAAATTTACGAAAGTCTCAACACTTCAAGTCAACGCGTCATTTAGAAGTGATAGAAAATTAAATTCTAAAATATTCTTACTAATCTAAGATTCAAAAAGATCAAATCTTATAATTTTCTGACTAATAAAATAATCTAAGATTCAAAGAGGTCAAGTCATATAATTTTCTGACTAATCTGAGATTCAAATAGGCCAAATTATACGAAGTGTAAAAAATTGGTGCAGGACTCGTTAACTGGGGGTTCTACTCATCATAATGAACAACTTTCCCCAGAGATCGATCAGCTGATCGACCAATTTTGTACATTTTAGTATGGAGGGACCATTTTTTTTTGAGAATCGACTAGTTGGTCGATCAGCTGATCGATTTGTATGAAGAGTAAAAATTTTTGTAAAAATCTCTGGTTGCAGCCCAATGGCGTAACGAAGAATAAGACTGACTTCATCTTGTCGACAAGGAAGCAAATATTCAATGATGTCTCCGTGATAAATTTAGTCAAAACAGGAAGCGATCACCGGATGGTAAGAGGCACATTGAATCGAAAGACCAAGCTAGAAAGATGTCGACTGATGAAGTCTACGCTTACACCAGCGCCCATCCAACTCCAAAACCCCGAGAGCACAATCGCTTCGAATGCCTAGGTGACTGCGAGAATGTGGACGATTATAATTTCTGGTGGATATTGTCCAAACGGTCAGATCTAAGATTTTTAAAACTCGCCGTTCAAACAGAACCAAAAAAATCTCGGACTTCACCAGAGACCTCATGGAAGAAAGACGCAGATTGGTTTTGCAGTCCTCTGAAGACGCTTCTCAGTATCGGAAACTATAAAAAAACTCTCTATATAAAACGTAGCGTAGGCAGGCCTCCGACGTGGTGGACCGACGATCTTGTGAAGATCGCGGGAAGCCGATGGATGCGCACAGCGCAGGACAAGTCTTCTTGGAAATCCTTGGGGGAGGCCTTTGTCCAGCAGTGGACGTTTTTCGGATGATTTCATATACACTCACCACCGTTAAAACCCGGCGCCTCTCGTTTCTTTGCAATACTTTAAATTTTATTGAAACTAATGTTTTTATATAATTACTTAATGTTGAATTACTGTTTTGTTTATCATTTAAGTATTAGATTGTAAATAATAAATAAATTAATGATGAAATTATAATTTAATTAGGCCTTTCGAATTACTCTGCCGAATTTTAACGCTTTTGTTTGTCTTATACCAACATAAATTCAAAAAACAAGAACTGCGCACTTTAAGTAATAAGATGAAACCAAAATTTGTATTGTCTCCATTCTAACAGATAATAGTTATTTGTGCTACAAGGTGCCAAAGTAATATTTTGTTCCTCGAAGGCGTTTGTTTGGAACATGAGCGTAGCGTCGCCCGAGAACAAAATATTTTTGCCCCGAGTGATACACACCATTTTCATCACAACCTATGAGAAAAAGTGAAAAAAAAAACTCTTTTGTAAAGACATTTAACGGACCAATCAGAAGAGAAAGCTTAAACTCCAAGGACAAACGAGGACCAATCAGAAGAGAGAAACTTCAAACTCTCTACTAGGATTTATTAAGGATGCAGTGGAATTCCTTGCCTGCGTCTGTGTTTCCCGACTCCTACAATTTGGGGATCTTCAAGGCGAGAGGGAATACGCATTGTATGAGTATGACCATCCTCGACTACATCGTCACGTACCATCAGGTGAGATGTAGTCAAACGTACTCAAATTTTTAATTAAAAAAAGGGAACAAACTTAAATTTTGCTTCCGCTATCCTCTAAAGACAATTATCGTGTTTCGAACAGGTGTGATGAAAACTAACCCCGTCATTACAGTAATTAAAAACAATAAACCTCGAAGAGGCCTTCCACATTGTTCCCCTATACAAAGCTACTCGCAAATCTCCTACTTTGTGTCGGGCGGAGGCATCTGCCCCTTTCACCTTGGATAAACAAATTTCCCGTAACAGACTTCACAGGGATTCGTAAGGATTTCTCAGATCCACTTCCGAGATTTTGTTTTACCAGTGATTTCCTTTTTATTATTTTTATGTACCCACCCACCCACTGAATCCTTTTGTAACGTTTGGCTTTAAGGAGTATTGTTTAATGTGACATACTCAATCGAACATGTATTGTGAATTACTTATTTAAATCGCTGTCTGAAAGACACATAAAAGACACCAAAAAATATTTTATTGTCTATAATATTTCGTTTGTCTTGTTCGATATGATTTCGCGTACTTATCTACTTTTCATATCTCATGTTATGATGTATTGCTTTGATTTAAGTACCTAAATATCGCGTTAGTATTCACCGAAGATATCAAAAACGCCCAATTCTGCGCAAATGAGATAACCCAACATCCAGTAACTCATCCACTTCGATATTAGGAGATTGTACGGCAAGTTATGGCTGTAACAATTTCGTATTGCCCTATAAAACCTCACTTCCACTTTATTTATTCGCGGTAAAATGATCCATATTCGATATTGCTTTCATACGCATAGATACGTTTTCGAACAGACTTGTTATTTTAAGACTGATATTTTAGGTGTTTAAAAAATGTATATATTAAAAAAAAAACACAATTGGTAAGCCCTTGGCATCATCTCACCTGATGGTAAGTGAATATGATGCCGAAGATGGAAGCGGGCTTACCAAGATTCCCCAACGCAATGAAGAACTGGCTATCTTGGCCAATTATTGCGCACCGAAGATTCCGTAACACCACACAATACTTATGCTACGTATTTTTTTTTCACCTTGGCATCATCTCACCTGATAGTAAGTGACGATGATGCCGAAGATGCAAGCGGGCTTATTAAGATTCCCCCTACGCAATGGGGAACTGGCTATCTTATCTTCATGCCGGAACACATCAATGTTGTTAACACTAATGTTTAGCGGCACAGATACGATGGCGGTAGCTAGCCAGGCGGGTTTAGAAAAATGCCCTACTACCAACCAAACCAAGTCTTACAAGTTGACCACACCGGGAATCGAACCCGCGACCTTCGGGTGTAAAGCGAATTGACTAACCATTACACCACGGAGGCGGTTAAATAGTAAAAAAATGCTGAAATTTTTATACTTTTTAAATATTTTACCATAAATTATGGAGCACTATATTTTACCCGCGGCTTCGTCCGCGTGGATATAGTTTTTATGACTGTAATCGAGAGTGCACGGTGCTCCTACCGCAAGCGGTTGGCGAGCGTGTCATTAAAATTAACGTTTGTATTAATTCAGTGCTTGAACAATCTATCTACTAAATTTCATATAAATCCATTCAGTCGTTTAAACATGAAAGTGAAACATACAAACATACATACTTTCGTGTTTGTAGTAATACTTAGTGTGATATCCATTGACATTAGATGTATATGATATTGAAATATCGTTTTAAGGAATACCGAAGCACATTGCTTCGGTTTTTTCGGGTAAGTAAGTTTTAAAGCCTTAGCTTAAGAAGTTAATCACTTATCGTACCAAAGTAGTCTCATCCAACCAGCACCACCCAAATCATCATCATCATATCAGCCGAGAAACGTCCATCAGATGGACAAAGGCATCCACCAAATATTTCCACGACGACCGGTCCTGCGCTGACAGCATCCAGCAGCTTCCCGCGATCTTCACCAGGTTTTCGGTCCACCGCGTGGCAGGCCTTCCTACGCTACGTTTTCCAGTGCGCGGTCGCCACTTGAGAACTTTTCTACCCCAACGGCCATCTGTTATACGAGCTATGTGCCCGGCCCACTGCCACTTCAGTTTAGCGATTCTAAGAGCTATGTCGGTTACTTTGGTTCTCCTACGGATCACCTCATTTCTGATTCGATCACGTACCACCAACATATCAGTCGAAAACGTAACTACCAATGTAAGCGGAGCTACTACGTTACACAAAAAAAAACATACAAAGCGAAGGCAGCTCATGGTCTAAGTATTGACTAATTATGGTTGGTTGACTAGGTACTGGTTTAAGTATGATCTAACTACTGAAGTGCGGCCGAGTGTACATTACAATAACGTTGATACTACAGATAACACCGAGCTAATCTTTTTCCAAAGACCAGCGGAATCATTAACCGCTGAAGCTCTGCTGAACAATGGTGAAAGTCTGGCTCAGGCTAACGAGGTTTTAATGTGGGCGCGAGTTATCTCATCTCGCCGAGCGTTACTCATGTGATGCGAATGAAGTGATTGTGAACTGCAGCGCTGGACGTACAGTAGTACGTAGCTCGCTCAAAAATCACTTAATTGTTTATTTATTTCGCAAAAATACGGCTGATACAAAAACTTGGATCGACTGATAACTAAAATAGGCTCGAAGCGTGTGTTATGAGCACCAGCACTCCCATAATGTGAGTAGTTTAATAGCCAGTGTTGCGTTGTAGTTATTTACTCGTATGTTTGGAGGTATCTATATTTATGTGTGCGTGTGAGTGTGTGTGTGTGTATGTATTTAAGACAAAGGGGGTTGAAACATTTTTGTATGAAGCGTGGCAAAGTGATAAAAATTATATATTTACAAGCATTTTTTAAAATCATTCGCACACGAATTAAACCTATTTCGATAGGGGATGCAAATACTGCGGCCTCGACGCACCCCCAATGACGTCTAAGTACGCGCAATTAAATAATTAAAAGACACGGTGGGGGGTGAGGGGTTCAAAATAAAAAAAATAAAATATGTGTCACCACCAAAAAAAAAATGTTATATTGCGAAACAAAAAATAAAATAAAACAGACAGATGAAAATGGTAGCGACGGAGGACGAAGAAAGTAGAAAAAGTGAATGAATAAAAAACGTAATAACAAGAAAAAATAATAATAATGTAAACAAACAATACAAACCTAAAATGTAAAGACATTTTGACCTAAAGCGTCGTGTTACTGAGATATTTTGAGTCATAAGTTTTCCCCTTTCTATCTCTCAAAAGAGCTCAGTAACGTGACATTTTAGGTCAATATTTGCGGTTTTTAGGGTTCCGTAGTCAACAAGAAACCCTTGTAATTTCGCCATATCTGTCCGAGGCTTATCTTAGAGATAAGTACTAGAAAGCTGTAATTTGGCATGGGTATACATATCAATAACGCCGACAAAGTGGTAAAATAATATCTAAAAAAAATTTTTGTTAGGCTAATTCCCTAGATATAAAGAGGGGTTGAATTTTTTTTGTTAACGTACCCTGAATAGGTCTTTTAAAATTACTGAGGGTTAGCTAAAAACATTTTTCAATTCAGGGATCCGTCACGAAATATCAAGCTAACCGCTAATTCAGGAAATGTGAAAAAAATAAGAATAATAGGACATATTATAATCAATTTTAAAGCAAAACTATCTTGGCTAAGTAGCCTATCTTAGTTTAGAAGTATAATAGTCGACCAACTTAAGATGTGCAGTTGGATTTGTAAAAAGTTCATATATTTTCCATACAAAATGTTCTATTACCAACCGTAAAAAATATATTTTTTAATCAAAGTATACATTTATTTTTTGAAAAGACTACGGAACCCTACTGTGCGCGAGTCCCACTCGCGCAGTGGCCGGTTTTTTTATTTGAGACTCCTATATAAATTTATAGGTAAGTAATATGGTGTTTGAAAGATTTCGAAAAAAAACGAGACCTACAGTACTCGCATATGATGTGTAACATGTGACAAAATACTTATGAAATTAATTAATTATCGGGTCGTACATTCACGGGCCGACCCTTCGAATAGTAGTATGTCATCTTTGCCTTTGCCATCACACTAGGCTGCATGGCTATGACAACCTTAGTTTTCGAGAATTAAAAAACGTTCGCATTTCTTGTTACACATTTCCGTCCCATTTCACGAAATCACTCCCACAAATTGCAGGAAAGCGAGAGCAAAGATGTTACACATCAAAAAATATTTAAGTAGGTACATTATTGAAATGCGTCTAGGTTTAACCGCCTCCGTGTCGTACGTAATGGTTAGTCCATTAGCTTCACTTCAGGTGGCCGCGAGTTCAATTCCCGGCGTAGTCTTACTTTGTAAGACTCGGTTTCGTTAGTGGAAGGGCATTTTCTAAGCCCGCCTGCCTAGCTCCCACCATTTTGTCTAAGTCTTGCCACCAAATATCAATATTAACAGCGTTGATGTATTCTGGCTTGATGATAATATAGCCAGTTCTCCATTGCGTTGGGGAATCTTAGTAGGTCGGCTTCCATCATCGGCATCATCGTCACTTACTCTCAGATGAGATAATGCCAAGGGCTTACCAATTGTTGATAAAAAAACAGTGCAAATCATCAAAACTTTCATAAACAATAAACGAAATTTGGATATTGACGTTTGATGCTGTTTTGTTTGGTTTTAACTAGATAGCAATGCCATTCCCAAAACCAGATAAGCTACTAAATTTAGCTGGATTTCATATTACGAAGGAATGGAACTATAGACAATTCACCGTTTTTTTTTTTGCATTTACCGTTCAAACTCAAACAAACATGCACTTAGCTGTATTTGTATCCATACTCCTCAAGCTATTATCACTATGCTCATTCGTACCCATTGACTTTGCTACCTCTAAACCAATAAAATTATAGAATACAGGACTATTTTTCGACCCCCCTCCTCCACCAAAACTTCACAGTGGGTGGCATCTACTCATGAAACTGAACAATTTTTATTCCATAACTTTGCTTAAAACGTAAATAAAATTTTAAATTTTCGACACACTCAGCTGTTTGATTTGTATGAGAAGTGCTGTTAAATAAAATTAGTAAAATTTTGGCGGGAGGTCAAAAGATTGCCTGGTTAGGGCCTTGTATAAAGGTCAAAAACTTTTTGCAATTTAACGGCGGTTACGTGCAATTACGTCGCAATCGCAAAATCTAAAAAAACAAAAAACCGAAAGTTTATACATATATTTTTTCAAGATTCAAGATATTTATTCAAAACAGGTGCAAATTACACTCTTTCTGAGATTCATAAAATAGTGATTACATAATTTCATTTGTAAAAAATCAAGAAATAAACAATTATTAGTTAGTAACGTCAAAATCCAATCCTTGATATAAAAAAAAAACAAATTATGTCATTGGAACATAAAAACAATATGACACAAGAATTTATACATTAAAATCATTGAATGTCATGAATGCCTTTGACAAGTGTGGGCCAGTTCACACAGACATCACCCGGTCACTAGTATAACGCGAGAGTCAGCCATCGCTCCTATTAACCATATTAGAGGGAATGGAACGACTCGGCTCCCGATGCGCCACCATCCGCACGAACATTTAAGCGAGCATGCACTACTCATGTCAATGCTATCTTGAGTAGTACAACGCTTCCCGTGGGTATTCTAAGAGATGACTAAGGTATCAATAATCGGAGGATGGGCAGCAGCGTCCTTTCCGCGTACTGTACACAGAAATCGGAATAACATAGGTGCCACCACCAGAGATTTGTTATACCATAGATGGGTTATGCACTAACAAACAATATTTAAAAAATCAAACCCATTTATACACATAATATTATAGGTAGTTCGCTTCCGTTGCACCGTTGCAAACATAGTATTTCTTTAAATATATATATTTCGGATCATCAGAAGGGTTTTGGCCGTATCTAAGAAATAAACTCGTCTTCGAGAAGTTTAGAAGTGTACAATCAATATTCACACACGTTTGCAACACGAAGCTTCACGATGATTCGGATGAAAACCGATTATTTTATAGACTGCGATGAGTTCGGCACGGGGCTGGCTTCCCAAGTTGACAGTTCAGCTGCTCGATCAAAAGTGCTCGTAAAATAATTGGCGCCTCTGTCGTAGCCTCTGTAGGTAGGCTGCATTGTCTTTAATAGTTCGATAATCACAACGATTCTGATTGGCTAACAAACAAGTACCAACACACCAACTTCCGGGTTCCGGTCTCGCACAGACCACGCCTTGGCCAAAGATGACTATTATTACTACCCTAGCTAACCGCTTGACGTTTCAAGATAAAACACACGGTGCTTCGACGCATGCATAGATGGCGTCACGTCCTTGCGCTCCGACATATACATTCAATAGGGATGACGACAGCATCAGAAATAAATTATGAACTCTTGATCATTAAATTGCCCTTCTACTTAAATTTCGGAAAACCTTACTCGTTTTGTTTTCCATCAAGTCTTCGATTTTTAGTTCACCAAAATCACAAAATGAGTACATAAATGACGCTACTAAACTATGACGTCACGCCTAGGTATTTCTAACATTTTTAGAACAAAATGTCCTTTTTGACAGATGATAAAAAGTAACTCAGATGACAAGCATTCGTCATACCTATTGAAAAGATTACTTTGCACGTGGTCTGACACGACATTGGCCACTTTTTTATAACTCGGTAGAAAATACTCTATTGTTTTTTAAGGTCGGGCTTGGTATTTACCTTTGTGTAAAAATAACAGAGTGAAAGGTCATAGATTTTACTAAAACATGTTTATTCTATTAAACATATTTATTTTCTAAAGAATATCGAGAGACAATTAATGCAGTGAACCTCTATCTCAAAGAACAATCCAAAAAATTAAGGAGTTTGATACTGAAGCAATATGTATTTAAACAATAATAAGTCGTCCCTAGATTTCCTTGCCCAACTTTTATTTTCGACGTTTACTCTCAGTAAGGCATAAAGATTGGATGCTTTTTTAATTTCGCTGTTATTTTACGTAATTTATGTGCGTTGGTACTGTTTTCGGTTTAACTCTGAAAACTGTTTCCACCATGTAAATTATTTTACACCACCTGCTCGACAATGACCAATTATATATCACGCAATCTCAACGTAAAGCATGGCATTATATCTCAAGGGAGATAAAGTTGTATGAAACTTCCGGAGGTATGAAATGTGATTTGAATTTGTAACGTTAAAATTCGTATTAAAACTCAAACTCTTAGCATACGGGCATTGTAACTCAGATCAAGAAAATACTTTTTTCTTGATCTGAGCATTGTAAAGAGAGTGTATTGTTTCAGGTTGAACTTGATTATTTTGAGGTCACTCAAGGTTTTTTGAGTCCCTCGTTACGCTCATGGTCAAATATGCCGCCTGTGACGTAAGACACTGCTATTATCCCTTGGTGCATAATCTACTTATTCAAAATTAGAGTATAAATATAATTAACGTAGAAACGTAGAAAGGCGTAGAAATTCCTTTAATAGAAAACAACATTTTGTAAGGCGTCCATATACAATCCTGGCAGCGGCGTTCAGTGGCTGCAGATTTGAAGGTGATCAGGTTATCATGGCCATGGCCCTGAGTGAAGCGCAACATAACGCAATGCCGGAGCATTGTAGACGCCCTCTGCCACACCCAGGGGACTTATTAGGACAATAAGCCACGTAGGTGTATAACTTGGTAAGTAGGTATAGAGGGAACAGGCTTCAAAAATATATATGTCGAAGGGTTAGGTGGTTAGGTTATGGATGGCCTTGTGGTTCACGTCCTTAACTATTTCGGTATTGGGCGTCGAAATAACAATGCAGCTATATCACAGAGGTCCTTCTTCAATAGTCTTGATCATTTGGTAATCGAAATTGTACAGGATGCCTTGGATAACAATGGATGCAAACGCGGTGATCACAGCGATGGCGTGACACGTCCGTTTTGCTCACAGATCACCACTACTTGTGATCTGCTCGACGCTCCGTCAAAAAGTGTCTGCCTCGAGACTGACGTCCAGCTAATATGGCTTCTCCACAGATCTAATAAATTCTCAACTCAGTGTGGCAGCACAAACAGCCTTCCGTTAATACGTCATCTTTGCTACCACAAACGATCGTCTCACGAGTACAAGCGATCGTCACGCCACCACCGGTTTCACCCAGGTACTAATACCTGACGTTTGATCCAAACAAAGTGTAACTATGTAAACTTATCTCGAGCTGGTATTGGTCGCGTTTTCAATGACGCTCCGACATATATATATATATATATATATATCTAGAAGGATGTGGGTAGGTTATGGTTGGCCTCGTGGTTCACGTCCTTAACTATTTCGGTATTGGGCGTCGAAATAACAATGCAGCTATATCACAGAGGTCCTTCTTCAATAGTCTTGATCATTTGGTAATCGAAATTGTACAGGATGCCTTGGATAACAATGGATGCAAACGCGGTGATCACAGCGATGGCGTGACACGTCCATTTTGCTCACAGATCACCACTACTTGTGTTCTGCTCGACGCTCCGTCAAAAAGTGTCTGCTCCGAGACTGACGTCCAGCTAATGTGGCTTCTCCACAGATCTAATAAATTCTCAACTCAGTGTGGCAGCACAAACAGCCTTCCGTTAATACATCATCTTTGCTACCACAAACGATCGTCTCACGAGTACAAGCGATCGTCACGCCACCACCGGTTTCACCCAGGTACTAATACCTGACGTTTGATCCAAACAAAGTGTAACTATGTAAACTTATCTCGAGCTGGTATTGGTCGCGTTTTCAATGACACTCCGACATATATATATTTATTTATATTTTCTCGATTTTTTTCGGAAACTTTTCCACGTTTTGATTTTTTTCCTGAAAATTATATAATGACTATACTCCCGTTGAAAAAGAAATAACAGCGCATGTCTGTTGACAGCGTTTACAGATTCATTGAATTGATTCAGTAACTCAGTTATGATATTATGACCATAAATCTTACATTTACAATGTTATCGTATCGGCATAAAAAAAAAAGATGAAATATCTGTAATTGTGCTGGGGTTTCTCGATGCATCATCATTGATAACAATCAGGTAAGATGAAGTCAGCTCCACATCAATTATGGATAAAAAGCTCTGTATCAGCAGTCCGATACGAGAATTCCTGTGTTAGTTACCGTCGCGTGACTAATGGGTTTTCTTTTATTTCTTATTGTTTCCAGCTGTTGACCCGCTATCGACGTGTGGTGTTCGGTAGTCTGAAGGTTTGTTCCACTACCCTCGAAAATAATTCTAAATTAAATAAGAAGGTAGCTTTTATGAAGATACTCTTGAGCTGGCTGACTGAACGTACAGTAAGGGTAGACATGGTACAGAAGGATTGAACTGAGAAGGATGTAGAAAATTGGCTTATAAGACTTAGCCAATCTGAAACTGCGTTATACGCTTGATTTTGAGCGTGTCTAGCGAAAATTAGGCATAACCGATTATGTCAGTTTAGAATAAATTTTACCTAGTGCTTGATGTCGTAAGGGTTATTTTTATCTATTTTATTTCGTTATTGTAAAAAAAACTAGGCCTAATTAGTCAATCGGATACATCCGAAAAAACCTAGTTATTTATATAGGTATTTGAGCTTGTGTGTTACATCCTCGGTTGCATCGGCACTTACCATCAGGCGAGGTGCAGCCAAACGCACTCAAATTTTTAATAATTTTTAATATCTAACGAAATATTCCTTGTAGTTTTCTTGATATCTTAAGGAAGGAGTTATGTGATTCAATGTGATTATTGCTCACGAAGGTGTTCGTAACCGCCACGTCACGGTGCACCCTATTGTGTACGTTATTTCAGTGTAGTTTCGATCGAAATTTGTACTGACGCGAATCAAGTTGCTAATTTGAGATAGATATTAGCCTTAAGTGGAGTAGGTAACTATGTTACAGGTGAACCAAATGATGATAAGAAAGACAGCTGTCACATCATCAAAACTCGTGAAAAGAGGATTTTCGATACTTTAGATGAAATTTTGCTTTGTATTTAAACAATTATGATGTTTAAGTAAATTCTTTGAATAACAAATAATTTTTCTTAGGTATTGACATGCAATTGCCATCAATTCTAATCCATCTTAACACTTTGCCAAGTTTTTTTCAGCTGTTTTTTATAATTTTATTAAATTTAAATATAATTTATTAAGTAACAAACTAATCGGTCCTAAAATAATATAACACTAATAACAAATTACACCTTAAATATAATGCCTAAAATACCTAAAATAAAACACCTTAAATACCTAAAATGGAACACCTAAAATAACCTGTCCCACGTTATTCCTGGTGCAAAGGTGCCCATAACACTAGCTGCATTTCCGCGCACCAGGAACGATCCGTAGCGAGAGTCAAAGTCATTTTAATTATTTTACAATAATAATTCATCATTTGGAAAGCCAACCCTAGCAGACCGTAATAAAGATAGGTAGAATAAATGGGAACGCTAAACACGTTAAAAACCGATTTCAATTCAACATTTTTGCTAATTTTCAAAAAAACATATTGAATGGATTTTGATAATGATGACCAATCATTAAAAAAAATATTATCTAAATCGGATTACTTTGTAAAAAGATATGCGTGGTAATACATTAAATATATAAGGTATATGAGTTGACTTGAGGACCTCTTCCTTTTTTGAAGTCGGTTGAAAAGCGAAGTGGGACGAATTACTTGAACTTAGTGGAATAATCCAGTGGCATTCTCGCCATCTTGTTATAGTTTCAAATAAAATGATTTATGCTACCAAATCTATGTTATATACGGGAGCTACCTTGGTTATTAGTGTGATTTCATCATGGGTCATTTAATTATAATCAAAAGCTATTTTTAAGGAGCATTTATTTAGTTGTATTATGGAATGAAATGTAGGCGTCTTATAAACCAGGCAAGTATACTAATAACACGCGTGTACCGAGGATTTAGTACAGGTCTATGGGGTACACACATTCATGGCAATTATTGAAGACTAGCTGTTTCCCGCGGCTTAACCATACATTCTTACAAACTTTCGCGCTTACGAGTAAAATATTTTAGTTGGATTCGTGGCGTAACGGCTATGGCCACCGCCTCCTGTCCGGGAGGTCGGTGTTCGAATCCTGCCACGTACCAATGTGATTTCGAATTTAGTTTTCATTTGTACGTTTATCCGACGCTCTTACGGTGAAGGAAAACATTGTGAGGAAACCTGCACACGCCTGCGAAGAAAATCGCAGTTCGTGTGTGAAGTCGCCCAACCCGCACGGGCCCGCGTGGTCGACTAAGGCCCGATCGCCCTAATTCAGGGTAGGCTCGAGCCCCTCGGTTGGGACATATATGAGCTGAAATGATGAGTAGGATTCATGAATGATAACAAGAGTACAACTTCGAGAAGAGCACATACTTCTCATAAAGAGCAGGCTGCCAAAATTAGTGCATTGTTGCTGGACTATGTATGCTCAGTAGGCCGCAAGCTGAAGTTGAAAACTACACAGCTGATTTTTTAATACTTCTGCTTTCGTATGGCTAAAACAAAAACACGACTTATTGGTTTCCGGTTGATTCTATAGACAAGATTTATGTTAAGTTGCCGTGTTAGTTAGTTAGTCTGTCTGTCAGTCTGTTTGTTTGGTACAAATCATCATCATCATCATAGTTTAAGGGTCGTGCTCTTGTCGGTGTAGCTCTTTCGAGGTCTCTCTCTCCCACAATATCTCCTTCATTTCTCTATTTCTCTATCAAATTTAAAAACAATCTATCAAAACTTACGTACATACACTTACCGATTGCTTTAACGGTGAAGGAAAACATCGCGAGGAAACCTGCACACGCCTGCGAAGAAACTCCAAGGTTGTGTGTGAAGTCGACCAACCCGCACTGGGCCCGCGTGGTCGACTATGGCCTGATCGCCCTAATTCAGGGTAGGCTCGAGCCCCTCGGTGGGGACGTATATGAGCTGATGTGACATGTGACATTCTAAGCTACTTCCCGGTTTTCGATTGAGCTGCAATTTTGCATATAAGATAAGTTTCGAGAACTTCGCATGGTTAGCTAAGTAACGTAATTCTAAATCCAATATGGCATAGTGAATAGTGTGACAAAAATAATGGAAACTGGGGATAAAAACCCTTACGGAGTTTGCCACATATGATACGTAAGATTTAGAGGTTCGGGCCTAAACGGAGTTTTAAGAAAAAAAATGTTATGGGGTAAATTAGAATATATGTATTTTATGATTATTTTAAAAGGAAGGAACAATAAACAATATGAGTATAAAAAAAAGGTGTGATTACATTGGTTGACCGTGTTGAAAATTTAAAACAATGACCTACTTTATTTATGGGCAATTCCCGGAAATAAATTTAAAGTTACAATTTTATTAGTATATAAAAAGGTTATTTTATAGAATGCCGGTAGGCAACGATCGTTACCGTCCCTTTGGTACTTTAATAAAAAATAAATAAATAAATAAATGGCGGACTACCAGAGATGGCTGACCAGTAATTTTTATGCACCCCTATGATATGGGTATTAAATGAAAGGGTTTGCTGAGAAGAATACGAAATAATTAAAATTATTTTCATATTAAAGCTTGTGCCTAAAAGTTTTTAAGTTTTTCTAAAATTATTATTTAGTAACACATGCAGTTGCCCTTTGAAAGGTTGGACGGACGTATAGCGTAGGCTTAGTAATAGGGTCTCGTTATCTTTGACCGTTATAGGACAGACAGACAGACGGACGGATGCATTGGCACTAAGGTCCAACCGAGACTGCTTTTTAGGTTTCCGTACCTCAAAAGGTAAAAACGGAACCATTAATAGGATCACTCGTGTGTCTGTCACAGCCAATTTGCTCGGAAACTACTTTTCCGATTGAGTTAAAATTTCGTACACATATGTAAGTTGAATATGAACGTGTTACGTAAACAAATGAATTTTAAACATGGGGTCCCCTTTTGGGGGGTAAGTTAGAATATTTTTAAATCCAGTTCCCCATTGCGTTGGGGAATCTTGGTAAGCCCGATTCCATCTTCGGCAACATGGTCACTTACCACCAGGTGAGATGTTGTCAAGGGTTTACCAATTGTGCATTAAAAAAAAATAAAAAAAATATATACTGTGTGATATGTATCAAACGAAAGGGCTCATTGTGAGAATTCAAATGTATTTTTTTTACAATTTTTACACAATTTTTTTTTAAATTATTTAAGAAAATAAGCGAAAATTGACCTTCCTTCCCCCTTCAAATCTGAAATAATCCTATGCCCAAAATCTCCCTAGGCCAAAAACCCATAAAAATCACAGTATATGAGATTGAATGCATAGATTACAGGAAAATCTATGAGAAATTCTAAAGTCCTTCCTTTCCTACAGACTCCTATGAACCTAGAGTAAAATATGTACTGAGAGGTCTTGCTTTGTTGGTAATTAATGTTTTGGTGCGGAACCCTGTTTGTGTGACCCCGAGTCGCACTTGGCCGACAAAGACATGAAAAATAGTTTCTTTTTTCTATATTCGCATTTTTTAAACTGTAAAAACCTCCATTATAAATCAAAAAAATATTTTACTATTCTTTGAACGCTCTATCGTGTAGGTACTACAAACAAAATAAATAATAGTAAAAATTGTAAAGAGGAATTTGTACGACAAAAAAAAACAAATTTCAGCATTACAATGTCTGTCAAATTATGCTGTCTTACGAACTACTTAGGTACCTTCTTTTTTTAATATTAACGCAATCCTACTAATATTATAAACGCGAAAGTTTGTAAGAATGTATGGATGTTTGTTACTCTTTCACACAAAATCTACTGAACGGATCTGGCTGATATTTGGTAGGTAGACAGATTAACACATAGGCTACTTTTTTCCACACTCGCAAGCCACTTGCGGCTCGCACACTGCGCACCCTTGAAAAGTCATAGAAACGTTGTCCACGCGGGTGAAGCCGCGGGAAACAGCTAGTCATTTATATTATCCTTTAGTATCTCGTATATCTAATTATTTTCTTTACTCACCAATTATGAATAATAAAAAAAAGGAACTAGTTGGTTGGGTTGCGGGCGCGAGTGTTGGTAAAGTCGCACGACACGAGCCTGGGCGGCGCGACCAATCAAAATCGCAAGAAAAGCATAATTTAAAGTTTTGAAAAAACCCACGACGGTTAAAATGTAATAGGGATGACAACAGCATCAGAAATAAATTATGAACTCTTGATCACTAAATTGCCCTCCTACTTACTCGTTTTGTTTTCCATCAAGTCTTCGATTTTTAATTCACCAAAATCACAAATAGAATATGACGCTGCTAAATTATGACTTCACGCCGGTATTGCCACTTACCACAAGGTGAGATGTTGTCAAGGGTTTACCACTTGTGAATAAAAAAAAAATTAAAAAAAAATTCAAACATTTTTAGTACAAAATTTCGTTTTTGACAGATTATAAAAAGTAACAGATGACTAGCATTCGTCATCCCTATTGAAAAAGGATAAAAAAAAACCCGACTTAAAGAATTTATGTAACTAGAGATACTAAACGTTAAAGCTTTTATAAGTAGATTTGATCTCTCGCAGAGTCGGTCATAAAATGAACTAGTTTTATAGTTTTTAGTAACGTGAATAATTTGGAGATATTTTATTGCTATACTTATTTATATTTATGTTGAAATTTAAAATTGTGATGGCAGCCCAGGACGGATGTTCTTGGGTTTTTTATTAAGTTCATAGGGAGTTGAATATGTTATTACCACATCTACATCTTCGAAAACCCAATAGATGCGAAGGGAAGTGTTATGAAATCTGGTACTCTGTTGTTCATAAACTATTCTGCGAGAGATCAAATCTACTTATAAAACTTTTTTTTTATCTCTAGTTACATTATTACTTTTTAAAATTACGTTATCCTTTTTCAATTAAATTTTAACCGTCGTGGAAAAAAATAGCTTCTTATTTCAAAATTTTTAAAGAGCATAGGTACATACATTATACAAAATCGATATAGTTTATTATATTGGTAAAATAGAAAGAGTGATGATTACACTAAGTTTATAAAGTTGGGCCGTTACTGCCCATAAATTACAGGGCACTACAGTAGATAAGGCGGTTATAAATCTTGGACCCCAAAACAAGCTTATGTCGCCCTCAATAGACTACGATCTTTAGACGGTGGAGTAATAACTGATCTAGATCAAAGAAAACTTTTCAACAACCCACATAATTGCATAGCATTGGAAGAATTAGAGCGATTGAGAAGCACTTTACGCCGGCCGCAAAACGATGAAATAGAAGAAAGACCATAAAAATGTCTTCGTCTTTAGCTCCACATTCATATTTTGCGCTTAAACCGTGGATGATGACGTGATTTTTTTTTCCAAAATTTTTAGAGTTTCTCTATCACCAAACTCTTCAGAAAAACTTGCCTATCGAGTTCTATAGATTTTTTTTAATATGTAGTAACAGCTGTTTACGAACCTTGACCAATCAACCACAGACCCTATACTGAATACCGCATCAAAATCAGACTAGATATTACTGCAGAGCCACCTAGTGAGGAGTTACTAACGTAACATCTATTTAAGAATCATCACTAATCAACCTCAAATCCATTATTGAAAACCGCATCAAAATTGGACTATTAGTTTTGGTTTTGCACAAACAAATGTTTACTGCAGCGCCCCCTGGTGAGTTATCACCGTAACACATATCTAAGAACATGCACCATTATTAAACCCGAACGTATCACTGAAAAACCCGCATTCAAAACGGACTGGTAGTTTTGGTTTTGCACAAACAAATGTTTACTGCAGCGCCCCCTGGTGAGTTTTCATCGTAAAACATATATAAGAACATGCACCAATTAAACCAAAACCCATCACTGAAAACCGCATCAAAATTAAACTAGTAGTTTTGGAGATTTGTACAAACAAATGTTTACAGCAGCGGCCCCTGGTGAGTTGACACCGTAACACCTATCTAAAAACATGCACCAATCAAATCTAAACCCATCACTGAAAACCGCAATAAAATCGGACCGGTAGTTTTTGAGTTAAATGGCAACATTCGTTTGCACACACAAACAAACAAACAACCTCTCACCATAAACGCATATACCGTCTCCACAGTGTCGTCGCGGGTGAAAATTTTGCGCCACCGCCAACGGTAAACCACGCGCCAAAATTTAAATCGAGTGCCGTGGAGTCTCGGCCGCGGACGAGAATCTCGGTCATTTTGGGCCTAGATCAAGACCGAGATCTCGGCACGATTTTTGACCGAAATTCGCTGAGACCAAGATCTCGGTCGGACCTTAGTTGGCACCTTTTGGGTTCGGGACCTAATAATGATCATAAGTAGATATACTAAAAGCCATAATGATCTATACTAAAAGCCATAATGATCTATGCTAAAACGCTGATTGGATAACGTTTCTTCAACGATTTTATTAGTCAAACTAAAAACTTAGTTTATTAGTCAAACTAAACAGGTCACATTGCTGTTGGTTTAACGTGAAACGTTTAGTTTGACATCTTTGATTTTTTGAAGTGAAAACTTCTTTGGACGCGTTGGGCATTTTGTTGAGATGTAAAAAACCATTGAACTCGCGACACTGTTACCGTTACCGTAACCGACACCTCCATAATTGTTCAAGTTTTCACTTCTGCCGGCACTCCTGGAGTGCCTTTATGTGTTTATTTTTTACCCCCGGCCTCGCAGGGAGTGCTGGAGCCGCGATTTGTTATTTGATTGCCATGGAGGAAACATATTCTTTCATCACTTCTGTTACAGTGTTTCTTCACCTCCGTCACGGCAAAGTATTATATATTAGTACTACCATACAGTATGGACACTACCTGCCGCTCTCTAGATTGCGACCTCACCCCTCGTCACCCAGATTGATACAGATTGTTTACAGTTTGGTTCTCGTAAAGGATTTCGCCGCCATTTTGTTTGTTCCGTCATTCCTTTTTTGAAAATTCATTTCTGCCCCGTTGTATGAAGTGTCCAGAGTGTGGTCACGGTTCAGGTATTTGAATTGGCTCCCCGTACGAGTATGTTATTTTTAAGATGTTTCACGTCAAAACGAGACCAAAAGTGCTTTCACATGTAAACCAACATCATACAGAACAACGAGTTCACGGCTTAAAGAGCTCGCCGCTTCTTCGTTCAATCTTCTAGAACTTCACGGATACGGCGGTATTTGGATGCAGTTACCGGCTCAATTGCCGCTTCCGTTTCCGACGGGGAAATTCACTGTTCGCCATGGATGATGAGGGATGTTGTACTGCTGGATAGGCTTCATCACTTTCACCCACAGAATAGAAGAATTCTATAGAACGCTGAAGATGGTCTCGAATGGGCTTACCGATTGTGAATAAAAAAAATGTACCAGCACCGAGCGAGTTATTACACATACAGCACACTACAAACAGGCTGATACTATTGGGTATTTTTAACACGCCTTTATTAGCTTCACTTGTAACTATGTAAGAAAATCTTGGAATCTTAATTTGATCCACTTCCCGGTCTTCGATTAGGATGAAATTTTGCACACGCTCTGAGTTCTGATGACAATACATGACTAGCTAAGAAACGTCATTACAAATCCAATATGGCGGCGTCCCCAAGATGGCGGACTGGCTGTTTGAAATCCACCCCCATGATATGGGTATAAAATGAAAGGGTTTGCTGTCAGGAATACGAAAAAAATAGTCACGTGACTTAAATCCAATATGGCGGACGTCCAAGATGGCGGACAGGCTATTTGAAATGCACCCCCATGATATGGGTATCAAATGAAAGGGTTTGCTGTCAGGAATACGAAAAAATAGTCACGTGACTTAAATCCAACATGGCGGACATCCAAGATAACTTCTTAACGTGTTTTTTAAACTAATTGATGATTATTATAAAATAACCTTCCGCAAAAATAAAACGAATGACAGCAACATGTCTCGTTGTACAAGAAGCTAACGCGTCTGCCACGCCTCTTTCAGAAATCTATCGGAGTGGCAATTTTTTTTTCTTATCTGTGCTTTTACCGCTGTTTTATGGCAAAACTACGTGGGCTCCACGTGGGATCCCACAGGTGTAACGTTATTGGGTGGACTTACTATAGAACTATTTTTTATTTAATGGTTCATACATAGTTAACAAGAAAGTTAATTGACTAAAATTATTTGTGTGACCATGGCAGGTGAAAACAGTTTGCTATATCAAACTAAGAAATTGAACCTTTTTACTCGACTACGAAAAGAGGAGGGTTATGTTTTTGACAGTCTATGTATGTATATATTTTTGTATGTATTGTAAGTATTTCTGTTGCCGCTATAACAACAAATACAAAAAAAAATAAAAAGTGAGTCTCCATACATAAAAAAAACTTTTTTTTCTTTGAAACGTGATGAAACTAGCGCCATCTAGTACGGTGGTACGGAAATCTTTGTGCGCGGTTCCTACTCGCACTTTACCGGTTTTTTGGGACCTCCTATAACTAGTTACATTAAGAGAATCGGCTTGTAATGGGTGTCCCAAAATTTACTCAAGATTTTAATTAAATAAAAACACAGTTTTTTCATTAGATTGATTTATAATTTATTTTATAAAAAAAATTAAAAGCCGAAAGACGTCCACTGGTATACAAAGACTTCCCCAAGAACATCCACAACGAGGCCCTACGCTGCCTGCATCCAGCGGCTTCCCGCGACTTTATAACAAGTTAAAAGTCTAGGGAAATATTCGGGAATGGATTTTTTCCAGTGTTTTTCATTTATTCTGAAGTCAACTCTGAATGACCCACAAAACGTATTTTTCAAATGTATTTTACGTATTATACCAATAAATATATATAATGTATTGGCAACGTTGGTTGATTTTGACTAACACAATAACTATAATATGCAAAATTTCGATTAATTTTCGGCTTTGCGTGAACAAACTATAGCCAACTTCATGATTCTAAATAAAATTGTTACCTAACGCTAGCTAAAGAGATAAAGTAAAACATACACTGGAAAAGAAATTGTTTGTGTTTAGTTTGCCAATAAGTAAAAATTTATGTGACGTCAATTTTTTTTTTTAGGAAAATGCGGTACATATAGGAAGACGTCAAAAAATGCTAGATAAATTCAATGAAAATTACCGGGATGGGGCGTAAACAACTGCGACACAGTTTTATCAGTCGGCAGTTGTTTAGAACCCAAGGTGTTAATTTTATAAAAAAAACTTTAAATCTTTAATTACGTTACACTTTCTATGTTTGACGAGCGGTAGGTACCAATTTTATTTAGAAACATAAATTTTTGCTATTCTTCAACCATACAAACATTAATTGTACTTATATGTGGTCTTTTTTTTTTTTATTCACAATTGGTAAACCTTTGACAACATCTCACCTGGTGGTAAGTAACGATGTTGCCGAAGATGGAAGCGGGCTTACCAAGATTCCCCAACGCAATGGAGAACTGGCTATACTATCTTCCTGCCGGAACACACCAATGATATCAACATTGATATTTGGCGGCAAGACTTAGATAAGATGGTGGTAGCTAGCCAGGCGGGCTTAGAAAATGCCCTACCACCAACCAAACCGAGTCTTACAATTGACCCCGCCGGGAATCGAACCCGCGACCTCCTGTGTAAAGCCAGTGAACTTTGCCTCTGAGCTACGGAGGTGGTTAAAAAGTTGGTCGAAGTTGCTATCGTATTTTTACGGAACACGAAACTCAGTTTTAGAGGGGTGCCAACCCTTAAGTGGACAGAATATGTTTATTTCAAATAACAAAATTTAAAATCAAATAACTTGGCGTTTAAAACAGTATTGACTTCCAAAATTTCATTTTCATATCGATTTTTAGATGATCCTACTAAAATTATAAACGCGAAAGTTTGTAACAATGTATGGATGTATGTTTGTTACTCTTTCACGCAAAAACTAATGCACGTATCTAGCTGAAATTTGGTAGATGGAGAGATTAGGACCTAACCTTAGGATTAATACATAGGCAAATTTTTTTCCACGCTCACCCTCACACCCTCGAAAAGACATAGAAACGTTGTCCACGCGGGTGAAGCTGCAGGGTAAGCCCTTGGAATCATCTCACCTGATGGTAAGTGACGATGATGCTGAAGATGGAAGCGGGCTTACCAAGATTCCCCAACGCAATGGGGATCCGGCTCTCTTATCTTCAAGCCGGAACACATCAATGTTGTTAACGCTGATGTTTGGCGGCAAGACTTAGATAAGATGGTGGTACCAACCAAACCGAGTCTTACAAGTTGACCCCGTCGGGAATCGAACCCGCGACCTCCTGGTGTGAAGCGAATGGACTAACAATTACGCCACGGAGGCGGTTAGAGACTAGTTCATTAAATAAAGTTCTCTCATCCAGTTTTTGTACATCTTACGTGTACGAAAAGAACGTTGTCCGTGGAATATTTTACGATACTCGCTCGAGACATAAGCCAGCACCCTTCGCCTATTCAGCGTCGTTTTTCTGGTGATTTGTAAGTTGTAGCGACGCTTAGATATGAGATGCTTTCCTTTCATGTTATATACGTATATTTCATGCTTTATTTATTTCATTTCATTTTATGTTTTCTTTCTTGTTTCTATTACTTGTACATACTTATGTTCTAAATGCGAAAGTATGTTTGTTTCATTTTTACGTCTAAACGGCAGTACGGATTTGGATGAAATTAGTTAGGTGAGCGTCGGTGGCGTAAAGGCTAGGGCCGCCGTCTCCTGTCCGGGAGGTCGTGGTTCGAATCCTGCCACGTAGGTACCAATGTGATTTCGAATTTAGATTTCATATGTACGTTTATCTGACGCTCTTACGGTGAAGGAAAACATCGTGAGGAAACCTGCACACGCCTGCGGAAAAACTCGCAGGTTTAGTGTGAAGTCGACCAATCCGCACTGGGCCTGCGTGGTCGACTATGGCCCGATCGCCCTACTTCAGGTTAGACTCGAGCCCCTCAGTGGGGACGTATATGAGCTGATGTGATGATAGTTAGGTAGATTGATGGATTGACACATAGGGTATTTTTTTATTCCGAAAAATGCATGGTTCCTGTAAAACTGTTAGTACAATACATATCTTTAGATTACAATTAGGCACATACCTTAAAGTAAAAGGCGGAGAACATAGTATACATTTTAAACAGGATATATGGTTCCTGAGGGATCTCGGGATTTTTTTTATTCCACGTGCATTCTCGATTTCCGTAATAAAAACAACGTACTCAGAGCTTTACGTAAGAGGCAGACATATAAAACATTTAATTCCGGACAAATGGATAGTTCCTGAGGGATCTAGGATAAAACAATTTTTACGCTCGCGAGCCGCTTGCAGCTCACGCATCGTACCCCCCTTAAGAACAGTAATAAAGGCGATATCCACGTAGGTTCCTGAGGGATCTGGGAAAAACTCCATTTCACGCTCGTGAGCCGCTCGTGGCTCGTGCACCGTGCACCTTCGATAACGGTTAAAACGATATCCACGCGGGCGAAACCGCGGCCAAAAGCTAGTAGAATATAAAGTTACCTTCGGTTCACATGTAATTAATTACCTAATGACATTAGTTAATTGAATAAGTTGTATTTATAACTTTACTAGCTGTCCCGGCGAACTACGTACTGCCTTACATTACAGTACACTGCCCTACCCTACCCTACCCTACACTACGCTACACTACCCTACCCTACCCTACACTACACTACTCTACCCTACACTACTCTACCCTGCACTACACTACCCTACCCTACACTACTCTACACTACCCTACACTACACTACCCTACCCTACCCTACACTACCCTACCCTACACTACCCTACACTACCCTACCCTACACTACCATACCCTACACTACCCTACCCTACACTACCCTACATACACTCACTACCCTACCCTACCCTACACTACCCTACACTACACTACACTACACTACCCTACCCTACCCTACCCTACATAAGAACCTTCTCCTGACAATAACGAACTCGACAAAAAAAGAATTAGCGAAATCGGTCTAGCCGTTCTCTAGTTATGCGCTTACTAACACATTTTGCGATTCATTTTTATATATTAGATGTAGTAATATTTGGTACTTTCGGCACACCCTGGACACTTCGTACAACGGGCCAGAAATGTCATTTCAAAAAACGAATGACGGAACAAACAAAATAAAAGCGAAATCCAATACGTTCGACAACCAAACTGAAACCAATCTGGGTGACGAAGGGGTGAGTTCGCAATCTAGAGAGCGGCAGGGATCGAGTGTCCATACTGTATGTTAGTACTAATATATGTACTTTGCTTTCGGTACAGAATTTTTATGTTTTTTACTAATAAAAAGCAAGCTCATTATGTTGACAGTTTGATAAATTTTGAATACAGATATAGACTGACAGATACTCAATAAGAGAGACTCAATAATAAAGTCAGTACAGTATCACTAAAAAATCATTAAAAAACAGGCCAAGTGCGAGTCGGACTAGCATTCCGAGGATTCTGTACCAGCACACCTCTCCACACAACTAAATAATATAATGACAATGATACCTATTCACATTAAAAACAAAAGTCATCAACGCGAGCGACATAAATGTACTTTTTTTTTGTTATTTACATCGAACTTTTTGGCGTGAGTACGAATTAAACTTAGCCGATTTTTATTATTTGTTGTTTTACTGAATTATAAGTATTATAATCACACCAAGTTTCATGCTTATATGTATTACCGTTTTTACGATAGAGCTAAATCAAAAATACTTCTAAACACTAAAGACGTTTTTTGTTTTTTGTATGAAGACCCGCCTTATAAGACGTTTTTTGTTTAAAGACCCGCCTTATATTTTCACTTGTAAAATTTTTAGTATTTGTTGTTATAGCGGCAACATAAATACATATTCTGTGAAAATTTCAACTGTCTACCTGTTACGGTTCATGAAATATGGCCCACTAACGGACGGACAAACGGACGGACAGATAGCGGAGGCTTAGTAATAGGGTACCGTTGGTCACCCGTTGGGTGTTCGGAACCATTACAGAACCCTAAAAAAGCTTTTATGTTCTCGTGACTCGTCGGGCATATAGGAGAAAATATGTGGAAAATATAACACTTTAAACTTTCACGATTATTCATAATGACAAATTGAAAGCGGGACTTGACGTGATTTTATATAATATACTAGCTGTTTCCCGCGGTTTCACCCGCGTGGAAAACGTTTCTATGACTTTTCGAGGGTGCGCAGTGCGTGGTAAAAAGTAGCCTATGTCTTAATCCGGGTCCTAATCTGTCTACCTACCAAATTTCAGCCAAATCCGTTCAGTAGTTTTTGCGGGAAAGCGTAACAGACAGACAGAGTTACTTTCGCATTTATAATATTAGTAGGGATTAGTAGGGATGAGCAGGTATTTATGTTACTCGCGACCACGGCTATGGAAGCATAGTCGAAACGTTGAGGTAAAAACAACACCAATACCTGCTCATATATTATATAAAATCACGTCAAGTCCCGCTTTCAATTTGTCATTTTAAATATGTGGAAAAAACCTTGAAATTTAAACGAGGAATCTTCGACAAATCAGAGCGCTCCCCTTAAACAGAAAGAAACACATAATTGAGCGAAATATAGAAGTATCAAGACTCCACAAAATGACAAAAAGAGAATTAAGACTGGCCGCGACACGGTGCATAGTGACATTTTAACACTCCTATCTACTTTTATTTTACGGCCGACAAACACTGCTCTTTTGCGGAGCGTAGTGTGCCGGAAATGTAGTGGAAATATAAAAATATCGGTGCAGTGAGATGCGGGCATAGGCTTCGACCAATGTAAAAGCTATGAACCGGCCTACGCGAACAGCAGTTTTATGCATTCAGATTGAGCGAATTCGCTCATTTCGTCTTAGTGATCAGTATGCCCTAAAGCCAAATCGGTTAAAGGTCAAAGTGAGTGAAATTTGTTATCTCATTCGTGCTAGATTCCGAGTACGTCTCTCTATCTCTGTAATTGTTTATATTTGAACCAGATTCGGGTAGACTATAGCGGTGTGAGTGTGTGTTTGCGTTTATTTGTACTTAATTGACTCAGTTTTAATCAGATTAATATATGGATAGGGCCGGTCCGTTATATTTGGTCGAAGGGTATAGGTACCGGTCCCATGGGTTGAGGATTGAGGGTGGTATGGGGCACGAACACAAACGCACATGCAATTCATTTTCACATGGTACGATATTTTAATTTGTCGAGTCCGGACTTGGATAAAAATTTAAATACTCGTGTCAGTGTTAGAAGATATTAGAATGGAGTATTTACTTGATTTAAAACACAATAGTCAATTTGTCACGTGATACTCTACTCGTATTTAAAGACTCGATCGCCTCGGTGGGCACGTCTATGAGCTGATATGATGATGACTCTAACTAAAAAGAAAAAGTGGACTCCTTCGCTATTCTGTGGTAGCTGTATTTCCTCGCTGATTCGAGAAGTGTAAATAAAGTAAGCAGACACGTTGAAGTCCACAAAAACTCACACTTCATGTAAAAAAAAAATCTTTTCTCAAACATGCTTGGAAATTTGAGAATTATTTTGACAACCTTCTTCGAGATAAATCGAAATTTCTGTACTGGCCAAATACATGCTAGCAGCGGCCGGCAAAAGTTATATGAAAATCCATATCTGTCGTGTTTAAAGGCCAAATAAATTACTATGTAAACTCATATCTGTCGTGTAATTTAAAAATGGACCTATATTTTACTCCGAAACATGGCAACCAAGGAGGTAACTTAACAAAGGTTTTATTCGGTTTTATTAGAACTTGCAAATATAACGCTGTTTATTAAAAAAAAAACGAATGAACACTTTGGCGCGTGAAAAATTATCGTTGTTCGTTGTTTGTCATTGATTTTGATATGTAATTATTGAAGTTTTAATTTCCGCGCGTTATTTGAGAATGCACGGATAGCAAGGTTAATTGTGCCACACGATAAGAAGAAGATTTGAGAAAAGTACTATACAAACCTTAGCCACAACTAGTCATTGAAAAACTTACGTATATGTGCCTTGGCTTCGCCTCGGCCCACATTTACACTATCGTCCATCAATGTCTCTTTTGCTGGCCGCTGTAGTAATGTACTATTAATTTAAATGTCTTAAGTTTAGGTCATCATTGTTACAGATTTTTAGGTTATACCTTTAGAAAATGATAATTCATCAAAAGAAGAGACAAAAACTCGGGGTGGGTAGAAGTTGGGGCTGGTACCGCTAGTTTATTCGTAAATTAGATGATTTTTAGAGGTCACTAGCGCTGTATTTGACGTCCTCAGCGGAAGATAGGGTGGGTCCAAAAATATATTTTTGTATTGTCGTTTATTGTCTTATAGGCGGTATAATTATTATTTTTTATTTCTCTCTAGTGAAGCTCTGGAAAGCATATGTTTTTAAATCGCAATTTTTCTAGAATGAGCGCCGAACTTTACGTAAGACGTTCATCGAATTCAAGTCAAAAAACATGTTTGATTTTACAAACGAATTTTTAATGCAGTCGTATCACTACATCATAGTTATATAATTAAAATGCAGTCGTGTTGTTTTACTGCAATCGTACATTTAAACTGCATTCGTGTCGCTGTGCTGCTCTCTTTTTATTTCATTGCTCTATTACAGCCGTTTCAATACATGTTGCTTTGCTATATTGCAGTCGTATCGCTTCGCTACAATTGTATCAGAAAACCACGTCATGTCACTAAACTACAGTTGTGTCTCTGCATTACAGCCGTTTCAATACATGTTGCTTTGCTATATTGCAGTCGTATCGCTTCGCTACAATTGTATCAGAAAACCACGTCATATCACTAAACTACAGTTGTGTCGCTGCATTATAGGCGTTTCAATACATGTTGCTTTGCTATATTGCAGTCGTATCGCTTCGCTACAATTGTAACAGAAAACCACGTCATGCCACTAAACTACAGTTGTGTCGCTGCATTACAGCTATTTCGCTACACTGCAGTCGCGTCGCTTTTCTGCAATTTGCAAGCTACGCGCAGCATGGTGACGCCGCCCGGCCCCCAGCTTTTATTTAATTTTTTTTAATCAACAATTCGTAAGATCTTGGAAACATCTCACTTTATAGTAAGTGATGATGATGCCCAAGATTTAAGTGAGCTTACCAAGATTCCCCAACGCATTAGGGAACTGGCTATCTAATCTTCAAGCCGGAACGCATCAATGCTTTTAAAATTGATGTTTGGCGACAAGACTTACCGATTCTTACAAAGTTAAAATCCGATGGAAATTGAACTAGTGACCTTCGGATGTGAAGCGAATGGACTAACCATTACGCCACGTAGGCATTTAAAAGTTACCGCGTGGCCACTGGTAACGAGCAGTCATGATACGCGACACTACACTGCAGTTGCGTTTCCTTTCGCCTCACCACAAAGTAGTACATGGTATTACACATCAATGTGCGTTTTTCCACTAGCCGGCATGGTACCGGCACCAGCCCGGCTGCCGGAGAAGCATCATCATATCAGCTCATATAAGTCCCCACCGAGGGGCTCGAGCCTACTCTGAATTAGAGCGATCGGACCTTAGTCGACCACGCGGGCCCAGTGCGGGTTGGTCGACTTCACACACAACCTGCGAGTTTCTCCGCAGGCGTATGCAGGTTTCCTAATGATGTTTTCCTTCACCAATAAAGCGTCGGATAAACGTACATCATCATCATCACCATCATATCAGCCGAAGGACGTCCACTGCAGGACATAGGCCTCCCCCAAGGACTTCCACGACGACCGGTTCTGCGCTGCCCGCATCCAGCGGCTTCCCGCGACCTTCACCAGGTCATCGGTCCACCGAGTGGGAGGCCTGCCGACACTACGTTTTCCAGTGCCTGGTCGCCACTCGAGAACTTTACTACCCCAACGGCCATCTCGTAGAAACATAGCTTGTAGAAACGTACAAATGAAATCTAAATTCGAAATCACATTGGTACGTGGCAGGATTCGAACCGCGATCTCCCGAACAGGAGACGGTGGCCCTAGCCGTTACGCCACCGACGAAAAGCATGTATGAAAATATATAGAGCGTCTTTCCACTGAAAGGCAACAGCGACAACGACACCGGCCCAACGGATAACGAAGCCTTGGCACCGGCACACCCTGGAGACTTCATACTACGGGACAGAAATGACATTTCAAAAATGACGAATGACGGAACAAAATGGCGGTGAAATCCTATACTTTCGACAGGCAAACTGTAACCAATCTGTATCAATCTGGGTGACGAGGGGGTGAGGTTGCAATCTAGAGAGCGGCAGGGAGTATCCATGCTGTATGTTTGTACTAATAATTATATATTTTGGCACCAGCGGCGACGTGTCGTGGAAAAAGAGCAATTCTCAACAATGACATGCTACGTTCCTGTACTGAAGTTTTATATAAACTTTACTGTGTTATTTAGTCGGTCGGTTTGGGACTTGGGGAAGCTAAATTAGAACCACTTTCCGGGTACCCGATTGACCTGAAATTTTGCATACACGTTAAGTTTAGAGAACAATGCATAGTTAGCGAAATGACGTAATTCTGAATCCAACATATGGCGGACTCCCAAATATAGCAGACCAGTTATTTTTTAATTTTAATAATATGGGTATTAAATGAAAGGGTTGGCTGAGAAGAATACGAAATAATTAAACCTCGGTTGGTCGCGTGGGGTCTTTAAAAGCCCGACGTTTACGAAAACTGCTATATTTTGTTCCATATTGAAGATACAAATTTGTACATCAGGGCAGCTTCCTAAAATATACTTAACTACCAATAAGTGCAAAAAAATATTAAAAAAATAATACTATTTGTTATTACTTAAAAATATTTCCTATCATTAAAATTATTAAAAACCACACTATAATAAATAATAATAAATATTCTTTATTGCATACCAAAAAACTTTACAGACACTTAATTTAAAAATGTACAGTGCAAAGGCGGCCTTATTGCTTTTAGCGATTTCTTCCAGGCAACCCTAAGGTAACCGGTAGGAGTTGGTAGGTAAAAGGCTAAATGCGGGTGGCTGCAGATAAAAAAAAATTACTAAATAATACATATATACTTACATAAAATATAAATCAAGACAAATACATATTATATAAATAAACATAAAACAGTAATTCAATAGTAATTAAGAAATAAATAAAAGTTATATATACATAATACTTACATGTAACATACATATTATAATAAATAATAACCACAGAAATAATATATATATATATATATATTATTATATATATTCAGTAATTACACAGCTTACAGTAGTGATCCCTAAGTGTTTTTTTAAAGATGAACAGGGACTCAGATGTACGGATAGTAACAGGTAATTGGTTCCACAGTCGAACCGAGTGAGCCTTAAAAGTCACAAAGCCACTATGGGTTTTATTTAAAACTTTGTTATGCTACTAAAAATAAATAAATAACTAATAAAAAGTTATAAAAAAATAAAATGCGAAGGAACTCAAAGGTTGTGTGTGAAGTCGACCAACCCGCGCTGGGCCCGCGTGGTCGACTAAAGCCTGATCGCCCTAATTCAGGGTAGGCTCGAGCCCCTGGGCGAGAACGTATGTGAGCTGAGCTGCAAAAAAATAAAAAAATATCCGGGCTTTTAAGGACCCACGCGACGGTGTCACAAAAAAAGCGCGACCAACCGAGGGTTAAAACGGTTTTCAAATTAAAGTCTGTACCTAAAACTTTTAGGTTTTAAGAAAATTTTTATTCTTTTCCATTAGTGTTACTATACTGCAGTAGTGTAGCTAGCATGCACTGAACCCGCGTGCTATTCCACTGCAATCGTATTTCTCCACCAACTTGTTCGCAATCCAGGGGTTCCGCCCCACAGCGGGCCCCCAGCGGCCGTTACTTCACGCGCCACCGCCGCGGGTAACGAGGAGCCACATAAAACAAAATGCCAGCAGAAGGTATCCTACAAATTCACTTAAATGCCAAATAAACTGCGAATTGCTTCGCCATTTATGAAAGAGAGGTCCCTTGGTCGGCGCTTGAATGGCTTGGAAAAGAAAACTCGGCTGTGTTCCTTGGGAAATTGAAACACAATCGTTAAATAGCTTTTTTTTATTTACAATTAGTAAGCCCTTGGCATCATCTCACCTGATGGTAAGTGACGGTGATGCCGAAGACGGAAGCGAGCTTACCAAGATTACCCAACGCAATGGAGAACTGGCTATCTTATCTTGAAGCCGGAACACATCAATGTTGTTAACACTGATGTTTGGCGGCAAGACTTAGATAAGATGGTGGTAGCTAGCCAGGCGGGCTTAGAAAATGCCCTACCATCAACCAAACCGAGTCTTAAAAGTTGACCCCACCAGGGATCGAACCCGCGACCTCCTGGTGTAAGTAAGTCGTCGGGAACTAAAAATATTCATTCAAAGAACTTATTTAGGTGTGTTAAGACATCTTAGCCTGTTTTTTTATTTTTGCTATACAACCTAAGACCTCATTATACTTGATCAAATTTTCCAAGTGGGTAAAATCACCCTATTATAACGGCTAAAAATACTTTGAATGGATCCCGTCTAGGCATATAAGCGAATTGCTATTTGTTGGGCTTAATTGATCCTATATTCATTGCGTATTACTATTAAATATTGTTCTTACCGATTGCTTTAACGGTGAAGGAAAAAATCGTGAGGAAACCTGCACACGCCTGCGAAGAAACTCGAAGGTTGTGTGTGAAGTCGACCAACCCGCACTGGGCCCGCGTGGTCGACTAAGGCCTAATCGCCCTGATTCAGGGTAGGCTCGAGCCCCTCGGTGGGGACGTATATGAGCTGTAACGATGATTGTTCTTAAATTGCGTCCTGTTTTTAAACAGAAATGTCCTGGTATTCCGAATCCGGGGATTGCAACCCTATACTAACCTGAAATGCTGAAATGTCTAAGGTGCAAAATATTACCAGTAGACTGAAGGAAATTGGCGGAGCAGTAAAAACAAAGCGTTTTATAACACCCCACCAGAAAACTTTGACCCAACTGATCGCAACTGATATAACTTGGCTAAACTACCAACCAACCTAATAAACAAAATTCCATCACTTCGGTGAACCTTCAACCTACCAAAACAAAACATCTACTAATGTTTGTTTGTCTGTAATGTTTATGTAAATAGGTATAAGTATGAAAGTTGTGAAATGAAAGTTAACACGTTGAACGCCGGTAGGGCACGGGTGGCCGGAGCTTATCCTATACTTACTATTAAGATACAAGTTTGGCTTTGCTAGTGACGCTCGTGCCACACCCTGGACACTTCATACAACAGGCCAGAAATGACATTTAAAAAAAGAAATGATGGAACAAACAAAATGGCGGCGAAATCTTATACGTTCGACAACCAAACTGTAACCAATCTGTATTAACCTGGGTGACGAGGGGGTGAGTTTGCAATCTATAGAGCGGCAGGGAGTGTCCATACTGTATGTTAGTACTAATATATATATATACTTTGCTCGTGCCCATGCAAGGACCCAGGCCAACACAAGCTAGGGTGTCACCGTCGACGGATACGTTTCGGAGGACTTCATCATAAATATCATCATCATCATCGTCATCACCATTAAAATGCAATAATTGTATAATTATGTTGTATGTTTGATAATCTCGAAAACGGCTTTAATGAATTCTATGAAATTTTGCAATGTTCGTATGTGAGTCTTCAATTCTTGTGATCGGTTTTAGAACGTCTCTAGGGGTCCGATTGAGCTAATATTTTGTATGAAGCGGTATTCCCGGTGACAATAGATCCTTTTGGTATTTTAAAGTTGATCTGATGCTGAACTACGAAGGAATTTTGCATATGTATTTATTTATTTTGATGTACAAACAAGAGTTATTTGAGTTTTGAGTTAACAAAGTCCCAGGATCGTCTATTGTTTTCAATTAAATCGTAGAAAATACTGTACCTCTTGGCCTGGCTTATTTAAATTTGAAATCAAGCACACTGAACTTAAAAACTCTTTTCAAATAAAAGCTTGTACCTACCTAAAAGTTGAAAGGTTTTTCGAAATGATCCTATTTTAGTTTATGGGAAACTCAACCTCTGATTGACCCCAAAATTGAATAACAATAATATATATTTCATCACAGCGTCGGTAGCGTAATGGCAAGAACCGCTACCTCCTGTCCGAGAGGTCGTGGTTCGATCCTGCCACGTACCAATGTGTTTTCGAATTTCGATTTCATATTGTACATTTAACCAACGCGAATTTATGCGGTGAAGGAAAAACATCGTGAGGAAACCTGCATATGCCTGCGAAGAAACTCGAAGGTTGTGTGTGAAGTCGACCAACCCGCACTGAACCGGCGTGGTGGATAAAGGCCCGATCGCCCTAATTCAGGGTAGGCTCGAGTCCCTCGGTGGGGACGTATATGAGCTGATGTGATGTGATATATTTCATCAAGCTACATCAAATAACATTTTTTTTTATGATTTTTGACATTTGCACTTTGGCACTTAACGGGTTAAGCACGCTATCTAAACAAGACTTTGTGACAAGCTTACCTTGGAAAGGAAAACTGAAAGTATTTTAAGTGTCTAAAAGGTTAACGGTAAATAGCATAAATTTATTTCAGATTCATCATCATATCAGCCGAAGGATGTCAACTACTGAACATAGGCAAAGTATATATAGGTATATTAGTACTAACATACAGTATGGACACTACCTGACGCTCTCTAGATTGCGACCTCACCCCCTCGTCATCAAGATTGATACAGATTGGTTACAGTTTGGTTGTCGAACGTATAGGATTTCGCTGCCATTTTGTTTGTTCCGTCATTACTTTTTTGAAATGTCATTTCTGGCCCGTTGTATGAAGTGTCCAGTGTCCTGAACCGTGATGGAGGTGACGAAAGTCTGTCACAGAAGTGATGAAATAATATGTTTCCTACATGGCAATCAAATAACCAATCGCGGCTCCAGAACTCCCTGCGAGGCCGGGGGCAAAAAATAAACGCATAAAGGCTCTCCAGGAGTGCCGGCAGAAGTGAAAACTTGAAAAATTAAGAAGGTGGCGGTTACGGTAACGGTAACAGTGTCGCGAGTTCAATGGTCTTTTCACATCTCAAAAAATACCCAACGCGCCTAAAGAAGTTTTCACGAGGTTTTGATTAAGGTTACGGTAACAGTGTCGCGAGTTCAATGGTCTTTTCACATCTCAAAAAATGCCCAAGCAACAGCGTAGGCAGTCCTTCCACTCGGTGGATGACCTGGTGAAGGTCGCGGGAAGCCGCTAGATGCGGCTAGCGCAGAACCGGTCGTCGTGGAAATTCCACCGCCAATCACCGCCATCAATGGAAATTCCCCATCCAGCGGCTTCCCGCGACCTTCACCAGGTCATCCACCGAGTGGGAGGCCTGCTAACGCTACGTTTTCCGGTGCGCAGTCGCCACTCAAGAACTTTACTGCCCCAATGGCCATCTGCTCTACGAGCTATAATGCCACTTAAATTTAGCAATTATGAGTATGTCGGTTACTTTGGTTCTCCTATGGTTCTCTTTCAGATTTAAATCCAAACATTTATTTAACACAGTGCGTGCACACTACAACTTTTTTTTTTTAATTTTTTTTATTCACAATTGGTAAACCCTTGACAACATCGCACCTGGTGGTAAGTGACGATGTTGCCGAAGATGGAAGCGGGCTTACCAAGATAATACAGAACAGTGCGATTTAAAGAGACAAGACTAAAATTACACAAGGACACACAATTTTCCATCGATTTCAAAAACAGTCGGTGGCTCAACAGGTAACGATTCGGTCCTCCTTACCAGTGCTCCCGGGTTCAAATCCGGACGGCCAACGTACCGATGAGTTTTTCGTAACTTGCGTACATATAATCATCATTGATTTAACGGTGAAGGAAAACATCGTGAGGAAAAACCTGTGCACATCTGATTCCAAATGTGTATGAAGGTCGCGTTGCACACGTCCGTGGGTGTAAATGTAAATGCCCTACACGTGACTGTTGGTGATACAACACCAGGCAACCTTTTAATTGTGCCACACGATAAGAGAGAGAGCTCATTTCGTTAAAAACCTATAAACTTTTAGGTATTTATTTGAAAAGAATTTTGATTATTTCGTATTTTCCTCAGCAAACCCTTTCATTTGATTGACATGGGGGTGCATAATAAATAACTGGTCTGTCATTTTTGGGAGTTCGACGTATTGGATTTAGAATAACGTCTCTTAGCTAACTGTTAAAAGTGTGTGCAAAATTTCAGCTCAATCGAAAACTGCGAAGTGGGTCAAATTTAACTTGCCAATTTTACTTAATATTACAGTGTGTATCAGATAGGGTTACCGTAATTTAAGGGCATGCCCTCTCGTATATCTACTAGATACGCTAAACTACCAGGTTTATGATATAGCGTCCCCACTCACCGACATCCAGGTTATATAGAGTGACTTTTAATTAGTTCTTGATAGCAAAGGATATGAATGTACTCGTGATTACAAACAATTTTTCCAAATAAACTATATGTCAAATATGAAAAAAAAATTGTTCCTTATTACATTTTTGCCGATTTGATAATTTATTATGTATCGATGACCAAAAATGTTGTTTTCATATTTGACATATAGTTTCTTCGGAAAAGTTGTTTGTAATCACGAGTACATTCATATATTTTGCTATCAAGAACTAATTAAAAGTCACCCTGTATAGTGAAGGCCATCATTCCTGCTAACGCCGTGAGGTGTGGGCAACGACCAACTGCGGTAGGCCTTGCCACCAAGACGCTTGTCCTGGTACTCAAGCCTTGCCACCAAGACGCTTGTCCTGGTACTCAAATTTTTTCGTCTGTGTGTTGCATGTCGCGTGACAGTCGCTTTCGTCTGAGGGTATGATCGTTTCGTCCTCTGTACCGTAGCGAGAGCAGCTATGATCGTTTCGTCCTCTGTAAAGTTTCAATTTTACCGTGGTTATGAAACCACACACTTTTTTTAGTTACGAAGACTGAGACTCCATGGCCATACCGCCTAATGCCTAATGCATGCCGAGCCCTGCGTGATTGGAGGCCGAGCTCCGCGTGAAGCGAAGCCCGGAGCGTTCCCTGCGAGACCTGAGGCCGAACTCAGCGTAGGACGACGTGCGGAGTTCTCCCTGAGAGGCCGGAGGCCGAGCTCCGTGTAGAGCGAAGCCCAGAGCGCTCCCTGCGAGGCTGAAGGTCGGAGGGCAAAAAAAAATGTTTCATGAGTAAACTCCTGTCGCGCGTCGCAGTTGATAAGCACACTTTATTTTTTAAATTTTTCTGTCCGTGTTAATTCTAAGACCCACTTCTTGAGAGGCTCTACTGAGGCTTTTGAGCATTGTGCCTAAGTCTTCCATGGTGTCAATAATGATCGTGATATCGTCAGCAAATCGAAGATGGGTGATGTGCTCGCCGTTGATATTGATGCCGAGTCCACCCTAGTCCAAAAGCTTACAAATATCTTCCAGGGTGGCGGTGAACAATTTCTTAATTATGAGGTCTCCCTGTCTCACCTATTACTACAGCCGGAAAAATTTCGAATTTTGGTCCTGGAGGCGTACCGACATGGTGGAGTTTTCATATGAACACTTCAGTTCTTCGCACCCCATGGCCCGATGTTACCCTGACCGCTACCAGAGTCAGGAATAGCGGGGCCACCTGGGACTATTTTCGCAACAAAAACCTAATCAATTAAATCTAAATTCAAAACCAGGCTGCATATAAACATAACCTTTCTTTTTTGGACTTTTGGGTAAATAAATATGATCCTATCCTATATCACTCACAAAAATCCAGGCTCAGCCAAATAAGCTTATAGACATACATACATACACCCGAAAGACATAGCCTTTTTTTGAGCAGTTAGGTAATTAACAAGTTAAAATGAAGAAAATTACGAAAAAAAAACAACAAAAAAAAATGACACCAGTGCGACTTGAACCTAGGCGATCCGGATTGAGGGCTAGACTCGTGAATCGCTTGGCTTGGCACGTTTCTGAAATATTTTGTTAAAATATGGTATACATTAGGCGGAAACGTGTCAACTCAGACAATCTCGAAAAAATGCGTTTTCCTAGACTTGAGATACATCGATAGATCGATTTTTCGCTTTTTCCCTCAAAATCCCCCACATTACCAATTTTCAAGCAAATCGTTAGAGCTATTTCCAAAAAACCAATTGATCAAAAAAAGATACAGATATCCTGGTAGCGGTTTATCTGGTAGGGGGTGGAGACATGACACCGAACTCTAACAAAAATTAGGTTACCTACCACTTGAAACCAGTCAATAGTAAAGACGTATTCAACGATACTCCACACAATAGGGTACGTAAATAAATAAATAAAACACCCATTTTCAATGCAGGTTATGTACCATAAAACTTTTTTTTTACAGATTTTAGTTCATATGTATATAAGTGTCGTAGATTAGTAGAATTAATTAATATTTTAATATCAAATTTCAGCTTTATAGCTGTAATAGTCTTTGAGTAGAACAGTTGTGACATATAGACGGAAAGACAGACAAACAGACTGACATGGTTAAACTTTAAGGGTCCTATTTTGAATTACGTAACCCCTTAAAAGATGCGTCATCTGATGTATGGTGGTATCATCAGGTGATTTATATTAATAATCATAATTTAAAAAACCAAAGGACTATTTTTAACAGCTTATTTTACAAACTCTATAGTTTAAGATTACGTGTGCTTTTTAGATCTTTGTCTGTGTCTAATCTTATCCCAAAGCTGCAGGTGCTGACACGATGCCGCGCCGTCAGAACTAAGATGCGGAGTTAGCAAGTTGTATGCACAGATTTAGACTGTTTACTTCTTCTAAGTACCTGTCTACAGACACACAAGCTAGCAAAATATAATTATAGTAAAATGAAAAAAAAACCGGTCAAGTGCGTGTCACACCTCTCCACACGAGTAAAGCAATGATGCGTTTTGAAGTTAAATAACATACATCAACGCGAGCGACAGAAACGGAACAGAAAACGGAACTCTTTAGCAATCAATCAATCGATCAAAATAATTTATTTTAAATAGGTGCTTACGCACACTTTTAAATAGTCAAAAAAAAAAATACTTACTGTCTATTACATGTCATGATTCAGATTACAGTCTCAGATAATGGTATTTGTTATAGAATCAACATATACATCTTTGTCATTTACATAATCCATTATTTTATAATATCCTCTAAAGCACAAGCATTTTTTGACATGAGTCTTGAATTTGGTCTCTGACAAACATTGAAAATTTTCTAGAATTTTATTGTAAAATCTTATATACTACCCCAAAAATGAGTTTTTAACCTTACTCAGTCTCGAAAAGGCTATATCAATTTCATTTACATTTCTTAAATTCAAATTATATATGTCACTGTTTTTAGGAAATAAATGTAAATTTTTACGAACGTTCATAATGTTTTCATATATAAATTGACTAGCAACAGTTAAAATATTGATTTCTTTGAACTTAATTTTTAACGACTCACGTGATCGCATCTGATAGATTGCGCGGATAGCTCTTTTCTGCAAGATGAAAATAGTTTCTATATCAGACGCATGCCCCCACAGTAAGATGCCATAAGACATTATACTATGGAAGTAACTAAAATACACTAGTCTCGTAGTATCTACATCCGATAACTGTCTTATTTTCTTAACGGCATAAGCAGCTGAACTAAGCCTTCCCGCTAAAGTTTCAATGTGTGGTCCCCATTGAAGTGAAACATCCAAAGTTATACCAAGAAACACCGTAGTATTTACAAATTATAATTTATTAGTCTAATATTACACTATTTTTTACATTAGGCAAACATAATTTTATACATTTTGTTTTCTTAGCATTTAATAATAAGTTGTTCACAGTGAACCAGTTCAGTATCTTTGAAAGAGTGTTGTTTACTTCGTCAATTTTGTTTTCTTTCCTATTCACTTTAAAAATGAGAGAAGTATCATCCGCAAACAATACAATATTTTACAGATGTTGCACCATAAAAGGCAAATCATTTACGTAAACAAGGAAAAGAAAAGGCCTTAATATGGAACCCTGGGGCACACCCATTTTCACTCTAGATCCAGATGAGTTCGTGCCACTCACTTGTACTTTTCAACCGACTTCATAAAGGAGGAGGTTCTTAATTCGACTGTACGTTTTTTTTGTATGTTTGTTACGCGATATCTCCGCCGAATGTGAACCGATTTTCATAATTTTTATTTTATTAGAAAGAGTATACTCCCGAGGGGGTCCCATTGTCACCAAGTCAGGATCTGATGATGGGATCCCAGGGAAACCGAGGGCAACCCTCAAATTTTATAGACCGTTTTACGTGTTTCATGTATTTTCTAAAATTATTAAAGTATTTGCATCTGGTAGTCATTATATCATGTTGATGAGCTGATAAAGGAAGGTTCAACTCCTTAACGGTTAGGAGATATAGAATAATTTTTCATATATTTTACATAGATACTTTAGGTACGTTTAAACCGATAGTTGTATGCTTTCAGGTTATTTAGATGAGCTGATGATGCAAGATTTATGCAGTTGAGATGATGATGGAAACCACTGGAATCTGTATCTGCTAATGAAACACATGCATTATGATTTGATGGTTCCTATTGCCGAGTGGGTGATTAGGTTTAACGTTGTTAGATAGATAACAATATCACTAAAAATAAAGAAAATAAAAATAAAAGTTTAAAAAACTAAAAACATGAAATCCACTCAAAAGTATGAAATAATATTATTATACTTAGCTACACGACATTTACCAACAATAACGAAATCAAAGTTGGGTACGTATTAAATTAGGGGCCTCAAATACTTTTTTGAGGTCAGCGTCAGCAATGCCTTATGTAAAATGTGAGTAGCTGTGTGCTGGTACCGACCTCAAAAATTAATTAAGGCCCCTAATTTAATTCGTACCCACCTTTGATTTCGTTATTGTTGGTGAATGTCGTGTATCTAAGTAAAGTAATATTATTTCATACTTTTGAGTGGATTTCATTTTGAAGTCGGTTTTTAGTTTTTTAAACTTTTATTTTTGTGTTCTGTTGTCTAAATACGAATTCAAATGAGAGCCCCGTCCTCTACACCATAATGCTTTGATTTCACAAGTGATGTTTGGTGTTCAACACAATCAAATGCCTTAGATAAATCACAAAACACTCCAATTGCATTCTGCGATTCCTCAAAGGCATCATAGATGTTGCAAATAAGTGCTACTCCTGCATCAGTTGTTGATCGACCTTTCGTGAAACCAAATTGTTGGTTATGCAGTAGTTTGTTTTCTGTAAAATATTGTAGCATTTGGTTAAGCATAACCTTTTCAAACACTTTACTAAGAACTGGCAGCACAGAAACTGGTCTTTAGTTGCCCGGATCAGTTTTTGAACCAGATTTATATAAAGGTATCACTTTACTAAGCTTCATGAGATCTGGAAAGACGCCACTATCAATGCTAATATTAAAAAGGCAAGCTAAATATGGTGCTAAAGTATTAATTACATTACTGATCAAGCTTACCGATAATCCCCAGAAATCTTCGGTTCTTTTAACTTTAAGAGATTCAAAAGTTTTTACAATTGTTTGTGGTTCAATTACTCTTAAGGAGAATTTTTGATCACAAATACTAACATTATCCTTTAGCAACCTTTGAGCATACATAGGTGATTAGTTTAGGGCTTCAGTAGTCTTAAGCGGAATATTTGTGAAAAAAGTTTCTAATTTTTTGGAAACATCGGCATTCAAACTAATTTTACCTTGATCTGTATGTTAAACATATTCTTTGTCGCGAGGTTTGACTTTACCTGTTTCTTTGCTTATAATATTCCAAACAGTTTTTATTTTATTATCTGACAATTTTATTTTTCTAGCTAAATAATTGGATTATGCTACGCGGCAAACCTGTTTAAAATTTTTTGAATATTGTGTCACATAATTTCTAAAGGTTTCATCAAAAGTGTAAGTTTTTTGGTCATTAAGGTCAAACAAAGTTTGTCGATTTTTGTATATACCTATAATAGCCCATTCACTGAATTTAAATTTGATGTCACTAATTGTGGATTTAGACTCAAATATACTTTGGAATTCCCTATCCAGTACTGTGAAAAAATCATTGTAAAAACTGTTGGCTTGCACTTCATTATCAAAATCTGGTATGGGCAGTTTTATAACTAGCACTTTTTAAACTTTAATACGTAATTCGTGTAACAATATTTAATACATCCTCCATTGTCGATTCGAAGCTAGCAAAGTTATCGTCATATGGGGGCCTATAAACGCAAACAATAATGTGGTTCTCCAGCTCTACACAAGATAATTCCACAGTTTTTTCAATCGAAAGGCCAACAACATCTTTCCGTTCTTTAATCTTTAGAGAATTTTTGGTGAATATAACTGAACCACTACATTGTATGGACTTTCGATTAAAAGCACTGGCTATAGAATAATTTTCAAAACTAAAAAGCATTTTTTGATCTTTGAACCAGTGTTCTGTTATACAAAAAATATGTACGAAGTATTTTTCCAGAAAAAGTTCTATTTCTAACTCAGTTTCTAACTCAGCGTGACTACGATACACGTTTGGCCGGTTTTTATTACTTGTTGTTTTACTTTAGGATTAGTACTATAATCTCACCAAGTTTCACGTTTGTATGTATCACCATTTTTACTATGAAGAAAATACAAAAAAAAACCTTTAAACTAACACGTTTCTTGTACGGGGATTTTTTTTATTTGTTAGTAAATCCCTTACGATAACATATATTGTTTGAAAATTTCAGCCAGCTACCTACTTATATCACGGTTCAAAACATACAGCCTTTTAAAATTCGAACATCTGACGTACAAAGGGATAGACACACGGCACAGGCTTTGTAATAAGATTCCGGTACCTGGTACAAAACCTTAAAATGGGACTTAGAATAAGCTCACAATTACAGGCCCGGCTTTTAGAGATCCATAGGTGGAGTATAAATTAGAGGGGCTTTGTAATAGAAATGAAATGAAATGAAATGAAATTTATTTTTAACAACATTTGTTGCAAGTCTACTACTACACTCAATGTAGTCAATACTACACAAAAATACACAAAAATGCTAATGCAAGAATAATAAAAATAAATGTCAGGAATTTGATACAAAAAATTTATAATTGATATGTAAAGTAATACTTATTATTAATGTACTAAAATAACTGCAGACCCTACGTGAGCTGGAGCTTTGTCTGCAAGAATTCTTTTATGTCATAAAACTGTTTTTCTAGAAGCCACTCCTTAAGTCTGTTCTTAAAACAGTGGGTAGAGGGTGCATCCCTGATGTCGTCTGGTAGCCGATTAAACACGGCTGGTCCCATAACATACACCGACCTTTCGCTCTTTTTTAGTGTGTGCGGCACAGACGCAAGACGGCTGCTATGTTTATTACTCCTTAAGTTAAAATTTTGATTAATTTTACGCGTTTTAAATAAATCAATGTTTGTGTATGTAAACATAGCCACCTGCTGAAACCTGCTAATAGGATCCCGTTAACTGGTACAAAACCATAAAATGGGACTTATAATAAGTTCACAATTACAGCCCCGGCTTATAGAGCTCCATAGGTGGAGTTTAATCAGAGGGGCTTTGTAATAGGATCCCGTTACCTGGTACAAAACCGTAAAATGGGACTTAGAAAAGTTCACAATTACAGTCCTGGCTTATAGAGATCCATAGGTGGAGTATAAATCAGAGGGGTTGTGTAATAGGATCCCGTTACCTGGTACAAAACCGTAAAATGGGACTTAGAAAAGTTCACAATTACAGGCCCGGCTTATAGAGATCCATAGGTGGAGTATAATATATTAGAGGGGCTTTGTAATAGGATCCCGTTACCTGGTACAAAACCTTAAAATGGGACTTACAATGAGTTCAAATTTACAGGCCCGGCTTATAGAGATCCATAGGTAGAGTATAAATCAGAGGGAAATTGTAATAGGATCCCGTTACCTGGTACAAAACCGTAAAATGGGACTTAGAATAAGTACACAATTACAGGCCCGGCTTATAGAGATCCATAGGTGGAGTATAATATATTAGAAGGGCTTTGTAATAGGATCCCGTCACCTGGTACAAAACCTTAAAATGGGACTTACAATGAGTTCAAATTTACAGGCCCGGCTTATAGAGATCCATAGGAGGAGTATAAATCAGAGGGACTTTGTAATAGGATTCCGTTACCTGGTACAAAACCGTAAAATGGGACTTAGAATAAGTTCACAATTACAGGCCCGGCTTATAGAGATCCATAGGTGGAGTATAAATCAGAGGCGTCACAGAGTCACGGCTTAATAACGCTTGACAGATTCGAGAGCACAGCACAATCCGTGCAATATGACAGCAATATGTTACCGAGTGCTGCTAACTCTGCAATATCCCTTAGGCCTGACGTCAGGGTAGGTACCAACCAACTGTGAGAATTACCATTTCCTGAATTTATGTAAGTATGCTGATGTCCTGTTTGGGAAGGCAAATGTTCTCTAATAGTGGTCGTATCGTAATAGTTTGTTTGATGAGGGATAAAACGTTGAATCAAAATCAAAATGGTTGTATTTTTAACCGACTTCAAAAAAGAGGAGGTTTCTCAATTCGACCGTATATATATATATATATATATATTATGTGTGCTCGCGGATAACTTCGTCGTTTATGAACCGATTTTGATGATTCTCGTTTCGTTGGAAAGGAGATATCCATGGTAAGAAAAACAGGAGAGAAGTCGAGGGGAACCTTAGTTACCTGCTTGAAGTCGGTTTTTTTGTTCTAAATTATTTAATTCTCGTTCTCTTCAATATAAAATTAAAGTGGTACTTTATTTGAATGGACTTCACATTCTATGAAGTTGGCTTGTCTACTGAACCTAAAATTAGTTAAGCATAAGAGGTATATTTTTTTTTGAGAATTTTTGGATATTATTTTCGTTGGAGAAAATCTTTCTGATGCATACCCAAAGACGTCCATAGCTGGACAAAGGCCTCTCCCCAGAATTTCCACGATTACCGGTCCTGCGATGCCCGCAGCCAGCGGCTTATCCAATTAAGCGAGAGGTACTAATTTTAATAAAACCGGCCAAGTGCGAGTTGAACTCACGTGGAGAGGTTCCGTACAATGCCAAAGTCAAATACAAAATATTACATTTGAAATCCTCACAGTAAGATGCGAGTTTTTTTATTGTTAAAAATTTGAGTGTGTTTGGCTGCACATCACCTGATGGTAAGTGCCGATGCAGCCGAGGATGTAACACGCAAGCTCAAAAATTGTCTCTTCACTCTCGTCTTGAAGATTCCTAAATTATACGAATCGGGAAATACAGACGCCGGCAGGGAATTCGATTCCTTGCCCGTTCGCATAATGAACGAAGAAGCAAAACACTTCGTGCGTAAAGGTGGAACATAATCGACAAAGGGGTGGAATCGCCCTCCGCACCTGGTCGTTCGATGATGAAATGAAGAGGGGGAATGAGGTCGTGTAGCTCCAGGACACACTTTCAAAAATGAATCCTGTAGAACACCGATAATTCTATTATGACTAGAACTATTTTCCGTAGGTGAACGTGTTATATTGAGTTTACCACTTTTTTTTTAATTGATAGAATTCTTATAGGTTTTCCTGTAATCTACAAGCAATGCACTATATTGTGTATCTAAAAAAAAAAATAGACTCAGTAGTTTCGGAGAACAGGGGGGGGGGGATGGTCAATTTTCGTTTTCTTTCATGAATAAAATCAAAACTTTTTATTTTACAGTATAAACAAAAATATATTTAGAATCCTGATCACAAGCCCTTTCATTTGATATATGACACAATAAGTTTTCAAAACTTTGTTTTAATTTCCTCATTTGTCCCCCGAATATAACCCTTATTTAAAACAAATATAATTTACTTTGCACATCTGTGTTTGGGTCATAGGATCACACTACCCTACCAAATTTCACATGATTTGGTCCAGTAGATTCAGAGCAAATTGGCTTGAACAGACGGACGGACAGACAGACAGACGCACGAGTGATCCTATACCTAAGCTTCCGTTTTGTTTTTTTTTTGTACGGAACGTAAAAATTGTGTGTATTTATTTATTTACTATTGTTACATAAAAAGTATGTACACATTGACCATCACCAAGTACAAAAAGCAAACAAAAGATTAAAAAATCAAGATAAGCGCATGTTTACTTCTCGTTCTCCTCAATATAAAATTAAACGAAAAAAATTAAATATACTTACTAATTAAATAAATAAAAATAATTAAACGAATACTACTGTGTGTTGCCAGTGTTGACATACGGATCTGAGACATGGTCTCTTAGTATGGGCCCCACAAGAATGCTCAAGGTCACCCAAGGGGCAAGGGAGCGTGCTATGCTCGGAGTTTCTCTGCATAATCGAATCAGAAACGAGGAGATTCGTAGGAGAACCAAAGTTACCAACATAGCTCTCAGAATTGCTAAACTTAAGTAGCAGTGGGCGGGGCACATAGATCGTAGAACAGATGGCCGTTGGGGTAGCAAAGTTTTCGAGTGGCGACCGCGCACCGGAAAACGTAGTGTAAGAAGGACTCCCACTCGGTGCTAAGTACAGCCGCAGAACAAAGTCATAGATGCTCCATTACTGGCAGGAAAAAGCGAAAATCAGTTATTTCATGAAACAAATATGTACGTGAAGCTTACGGAGAGGCTTGGCTTAGATTTGAGATGTGGTCTTTACATGGTAGGCCATCTAGTGGAACCTCTACTACGAAAAGCATGTGAGTCATAAAATATTTAAATCTAGGCTCAAGTGGTGTCAAGATTACGAAGAACAGCTTATAATTGCATCTTATCACGTCAAAAACGAGTTTAGTAAGTTTTGTGAAGCAACGAACAAACTGAACCTCACTGGCTGTGCGTATAAACACTATCAGCGATACTGTGGAGAATGCCAATATGTTCCGAGACCACTTTAGTCCCCTCAAGCCGTGGCGGTAGTGAAACATTGACTCAAGCAGCTGTGACTCTCACACGAATAAGAAGAAGAGACCACTTTAGGGTGAGCTCTCCTCTAGGGTCTTCGCGGCAAAGGATGAACAATGCTGACACGCGTGGTGACCAGGAACTAGTTTGGTCCTCTGCGAAGGACGTAGCGGCTGTTATAAAAAAAATATGCAACTAGGAAAATCCCCAGGTCACGACCTGCTCAGCATATTTGAACATCTAAAGTACGCTGGTCTCTACCTAGAGGTCTTTGTATGTTCTTCTCGCTCTGCATTGTCCTCTCGTACCTTTCGCCGGACCTGATTTGCCAAAACGGCCGGAGGGGATGAACTTAGTACAGTTTTTAACCGACTTCCAAAAATGAGGATGTACTCAATTCGACTGTATGTTTTTTTTTGTATGCTTGTTACGCGATATCTTCCCAATTTGTTAACCGATTTTCATAATTCTTTATTTATTCGATAGGATATGCTCCCGAGTTATTCCCATATAAATTTTATCAAAATCGGTGTAGTAATTTATTAGAAAATTAACAAAAAACAAAAATAATAAAGCAAAATTGTACAAGTTGTTGCGGTGGAAGCCCATTTTAACGTGTTCAGCATTTGTAATTAAATAAATAAGTAAATATTCTGGGACAAATCACATATGGTCATCTGGCCCCAAAGTAGGATTCCCTGTGTTATGGGAACCAGAGACTGATATACATACTTATATATCGCACCTCCAGTACGAAAACGACTCAATTCAAAAAAATTGAAAAATGAGTTATATTCGTGAAAAGACCTAAAACAATCACATCCAACTATCTGTAATTAATAAAAAGCCACATTCGAGCGGGAACAAGACAAAACCGCTGTGTTGGTCTCTTTCCCACTCGGAGAATTTCGGGGCGTGGCCAGTTCTAAAATGACGCTTTTAGTGTTGTGTTGACATTGGTGTGGAGAGGACTTCACGCACACGGAAAGATAGTGACCTAACGCAGATTAAGTCGTTTTTATACCGATACCATCAGTAAGTTCACCTTAGTTTATTTAGTATTAAAACGACCGATTTAGATATGTGATTGTTTACTTCCGACATTACCAAAAAGTCCGAAGACTTATTTAAGTTTACATCATTTTAGTTTTGAAGTAACTGTTCGTTTTGGTGACCGATTTATATTAAAGTCATTTCCATAACGAATAATAACTTATGTATGGTGGTCTGATTTGACCTATTCAAAATTTGGTCATTATCGTATTTAACACAGTGTAATTGTATATGTCTCATTGATTATTGGGTCTGTTTTTAAGTAAGCTGAAATAAGAAGTCGGAGGTTCATTAGTAAATGTGTCGTTTTAACAACAAAATAATATACGAAATTGAAAAAAGTTCACTGACAATGTAGAAAGGAAGAAGAGGCAACATAATGAAAACAACCTGAGAATGTAATTAAATATTGTTACTATTGTATATTAATCTTAATTTATTTATTTTATTAGATTTATTTGGACAGATAAATTTTATAAATAAAAAAAAAACTTTTACTTTAAAAAACGAATTAAAAATTATTTAGTTATTAACCCATTACTTCTGGGTACCTCCCGAGAAGATTAACCCTTGATTCAAAAACGAATTAATACCTTATCTGCCTAGAACTATTTTAGAGTCTCGATTCTTGTAAATTTTGAGTATGTTTGTGCTACATGTCTTTATTAACGTTTTAACTAGTTTCAAGACCGTAGGTATTGGATAAGTATGTTTTTTTAAGTGTTCGAAAATGAAACATGAGGCAGATATCTAACTGTTAGTAAATAACTAGTTAATTCTACTTATGGTGCTCCGCAACATGAGCCTGCGGACATGCGTACCTAGCAGCGCATCCCACCACCGTGGAACTCTAGATCCGCGAGTTCTAGACCTGTGATCAGCTCTCGCACAACATTGCCACTTGCCACCGCATTGCCCGACACTGCTGATATCGTATGACAACGCATGCCTGGAACAGCTCTAGCGCCGTCAAGCTCAAAGATTATGTCAACCTGACCCCTTAGAGGGGCAACCTGTCCTCCAATGCCTATGGCATTTTGCCTCTAAACGTAAGCCTAGCCTGCGGAACTCATAACCTTCTTATTACCGACTTCATTAAGAATACTCAATCGGGGCTCGGAACCGACCTTCGTCACTCGCCGGGCCCAGACAATTGTCGATTTAACCCTAGCGTCGGAGCAAATTTCTTCACACATCTCAGACTGGCATGTGTCTGATGAGGCATCGTGCTCCGATCACCGCTGGATTAGATACAAGCTTCTTCTAACAGTCAAACCCGTGGAACCTCGGCGCAATCCCCGAAAGATTGATCGTATTAAGTACAGAGTACTGACGGCGAAAAATTTGATCGAGGCAGTTGCAACACCAATTTATGGTAATGTTTCCGACATTGACAACCACGTTAATAATCTCACATCCACTTTAATCAACAGCTACGAGCAGACATGCCCACTTGTGATACCGAGGACTGACCATAGGCCACGTCAGCAATGGTGGGGCCCAGTACTCGATAGACTTCGTCACAAGGTAAGGAAACTGTTCAATAAGGCGAAAAATACTCGTGCGGACGACGACTGGACCGCATATAAACAAGCTCAGTACCGATACAAAAAGCGTATAAGACTCAGGAAGTCAGAATGCTGGAGACGTTTTTGTAGTAATATCGAAACCAACAACCAGGCAGCCAAGGTCAAAAACATTTTGTGTAGTGATCCTGAGCACAACCTTGGGTATTTAAAGAAGCCTGATGGAACGTATACCAAAACAGACTCTGAGACTTGCGAGTTGCTTTTGCAGACGCACTTCTCCGGGTGTCTCATTATGAACGGTTCGACCTGGGAAGATGCACACCGCAGCGCACCAGAGGACACAAACTGGACCACGGCCCACCGAATTGTCACCCTAGAAAAAGTCAAGTGGGCAATTAGCAGCTTCCTCCCGTTTAAGGCGGCAGGGTTAGATGGTATCTTCCCCGGGCTGCTAAAATGGTGTGATGCAACGATGATAAACCATCTCGTCGCCATCTATAGAGGATGCATCGCCTACCGCTACGTTCCTTCACAATGGAGGGAAGTCAAAGTAGTATTTATACCTAAGCCCGGCAAGGGGGATTACACACAGCCAAAATCATTCAGGCCAATTAGCCTCACATCCTTTCTACTTAAAGTTTTAGAAAGGTTATGTGACAGGGAAATAAGGAGCACCGCTCTGATAAGTAATCCCCTCCACCCAAACCAACATGCCTACTCTATGGGTAAATCAACGGAATCGGCGCTACATGCGGTGAGTTCTCGTATTCAAGCCGCTATCTCATCAAAACAATCAACGCTAGGTGTCTTTATTGATATAAAAGGCGCTTTTGATAAAACTAACTTTACCAGCATTAGCCAAGCTTTGCTCAGACATGGTGTCGATGCCACGGTTGCCGGGTGGATAGACAATATGCTGAAATACAGAGCCATACAATTCACTGTAAACAGTACCACAAGAGGGGTGGCTGTACGGGGTTGCCCTCAGGGAGGCGTCCTTTCACCTCTCCTCTGGAACTTCGTTGCTAACGAACTAATCTGTTGGCTTAACGAAGAAAGGCACTTCACAGTGGGCTATGCAGACGACTTGGCAATTCTTATTAGCGGGCCAGTAGAATCTGTGCTTTGCGACCTTATGAGATCTGCCTTAAGAGTCGTCGAAAGATGGTGCGCAAAGCATCAATTATCAGTGAACCCTTCCAAAACGGAACTAATATTGTTCACACATAAACGACGTCTTGGAAACTTAGTGTTACCCAAGCTTTTCAATACAAGTCTAACCCTAACGAACGAGGTCAAATACCTGGGAGTTATCCTCGATAGCAAATTGTTATGGAATAGACATATAGATCACAAGCTACAAAAGGCTTGCATAATCTTTTGGCAATGTAAGAGGCTATTAGGCAAATCCTGGGGCATTTCGCCAAAAATCATCACATGGCTTTATACAGCTGTCATTAGACCAATAATCACCTATGGTGCTATAGCTTGGTGGTCGAGAACCGAACTCAGCACCGTGATTAATAGCCTGCAACGATTTCAGAGACAGGTCTGCTCTGCTATTACAGGTTGCATGCGAACGACCCCCACAGCAGCCCTAGAGATGATTCTAAACTTGGCACCGCTTGACCTCTTTGTCCAACAAGAGGCTACTATGGCGGCCATTCGTCTCAAATATCTGGGCCTGTGGCACAATCAAGAGGGTCCACATCAAACTCTGCTAAGTAGGGCGGTTACATTTCAACCGCTCTTAGAAGCCCCATGTGATAGGATCTCTACGAAACATGTGTTCGATAAACACTATCGAATACAACTTTACGAGAAAGACGGGGATCAATCGGGTATTAACGAGGTCCGCATATACACCGATGGCTCTAAAACAGAGTCTGGTACGGGGGCAGGCGTCTTCTCATTAGACTTGAACATCCATGTATCACTGGCATTGGGTGAACATTTATTTATTTATTTATTTATTTATTTATTCATCATATAAACATAACATTACAGAATAAATCCATTTCGTCACATTTATCACATTTCGTCACATTTATCATTATTAAATTAAACTTAAATAAGTAAGACCTAAAACATCATATTAAAATAGAAAGTTAAGTCATCAAACATTAATTCCTCACACATCTGCACACTCACTATGCTTCATACATGCCCTCTCAATCTTATTCCATTCATCCGCAAACAAATCACAGTCGGGTTGCGTATCGATGAGTGCATTGAGAGCCCGCAGCGCACGGCATACGGGCGCGTTCTGTCGCGCGGCAGTGCGGGCCACCGCGGGCGCGAAAAGGCGCACTGTCCTGTCGCGGTACCGGGTACGATTATACGGCACATAAAGTCTGATCTCATTGAGCAGGTCTGGACAATGCAATCTACCGTGCACAATTCTGCAAACAGTAGTCATCTGGTTGCAAAGCCTGCGCGTTTGCAGCGAATTGTACCCAAGCATGCCTTGCAAATATTTGGTAGGGTACATAAATGGGTAGTAATGATAAGTTTTTGAAAAGAGGAACCGCAAGAAACGCTTTTGGACTTTTTCAAGCATCAGGCAGTACGTTTTTTCGTAGGGATTCCACACAGATGAGCCAAATTCTATTTTGGTTCTTATAAGAGAAGAGAACAGAAGATTTATAACATTTAAATGCGAGAAATCCCCACAAGTTCGTGTCACGAACCCGAGTCTGCGGAAACAGTCAACCGCTAGTGTTCTCATATGTTCGTGAAAATTTAACCTTGTGTCAAAGGTAACACCTAGATCCTTGACAGTTTCCACTCTTGAAATCTGCTCACCGTTGAGGAAATATTGACCTTTTATTCCTTTTACGGACCGAGTAAAACTCATGATTTGGCATTTTTTGACGTTGAAACTTAGACGATTGGCATCACTCCATTCCTGCATGGCATTCAAGTTCTGTTGCATAACTTGACAGTCCTCCACTGACTTTATATCAACAACTATTTTCAGATCATCAGCATATAATAGGCAGTGACCTGTCGGAAGATGGTTGGACAGGTCATTAATCATGATTGTGAACAGTAAGGGGCCCAATGACGATCCCTGACTGATGCCCGATATAGTGTAAAACGATCTTGAGTCATAACAGCCAAGGCGCACAGATTGTTTGCGATCGCGTAAATAGTCGGCAAATAACCGCAGCAGGCCTGGTGCAAAACCAACGGCACATAATTTCTCCAAGAGTACGTCATTATCAACCTGGTCGAAGGCTTTTTTAAAATCTAAATAAGCTACATCAACCTGAATTTTGTCGTCCAGTCTCCGTGATATGTATTCTACTAAGGAAAGCAGGTTTGTTTCTACAGATCTTCCTTTCATAAATGCATGTTGGGAGTCACTAAGGCGTGACTCTATTTGTTCATATATTTTTGAGTGAAGCACGCACTCGAAGACTTTCGCAAACGATGAAAGAACAGCTATAGGGCGATAGTTTTCTGCTTGTGTTTTGTCGCCGGTTTTGTGAATGGGAGACACACGTGTTGTCTTCCAGTATTTCGGATATGTGTGAGTCTTAAGAGCCAAATTAAATATATGCGTAAGAGGAATCGCAAGTTCAGACTTAAATGCCTTAATGATATACGACGGCATATTGTCTGGACCCATAGAACTTTTTGGCTTTAACTTATCTATAGCTTGTTCCACTTCGGATTCCAGGATACGAATTATATTAACGTAATAATTATTCGGTGCCGAAGTGCATTGGTCGGGATTTAGATCTGGTATGCGTGACAGAAATACGCTGCTAAAGTAATCCGCAAACGCATTTGCAGCAGCTATTCCACTGTATTTTTGCTGTCCTCTCGCAATATTTGGCTCAAACCCTCCTTTAGTCCGAAGGCTATTTACGTGAGTCCAGAATGCGCGAGGGTTCACAGCCAGGTCTCTTTGGATTCGCTCAATATGATCCTTATAGGCTAGGGATGTCTTAGATTTAATGTGAGCCCGAATTGCTGCATAAAATCTGTACATATGTGGGTCTTTAGTAGATTTCCAGGTTTTATGAAGACACGTTTTTAGCTTTAGGTCCCTAATTAGATCCCCCGTGTACCAAGTGGGATATCTTCTAGTATTCTTGCCATGCCTACACTTTTTCGGAACAGCTAGATTTATACACTCATAAAGTAATTCATATAGATACCTTACAGCTTCGTTCACTGATTTGCCTTCAGATAAAACTGGACTCCAATCTATTATGCAAATGAGTTCATAAAGTAAGGTGAAATTTCCCTTACCATAGTTCCAGTCCGTATCTGTGTTTATGTTGCTTGCTTCTAGGGGAGAGTCTCTGGCCTGCACTCCTACGCTAACTGCAATGTCCAGAGGAGGGTGGTATCTATCTATGTTGTATACCAAGCTTTCATCCGCTGCACACACGCTCGCAGAGAGGGCATTCCCATTCACCAGAACCACGTCCAGTTTACTTCCCAAATCATTAAAAACAGAATTGCATTCAACCAGATTACAATAAGTTAAGAAGTAAACCATGTAATTATTGATGTTAACACTTGCACTATTTAAATTCAGATCTCCCAAAACAACCACTACACTGTTCCTTTTTAGTTTTTGAGATATGTTATCTTCCACTGCACAGAACCAGTTCATGTAGTCCTCATCGGTACTGGTTGGTTTTAAATAAACAACGCAAACGTGAATTTCACGGCCTTGGTAAGTAAGTGAGGCCCATAGATCTTCTCCACGTTCTGTCTCCAGGTCCTGGCGGCGCCTCAAGTCAAGCCCCGGTTTCGCAGCCAGTAGCACTCCACCACCTCGTGAGCCACGGTCCCGTCTAAGTAGAGTCCAGTTCATACCATTCATACCAACATAGTTCCATATTCCAATGTGAATGTGTTGCCATCACCCACGCTGCCACCACGGTCATGAAAAGAGGTATCACGAACTACGGCATTAGGATACTCTCAGATAGCATGGCCGTACTTCTGGCTCTGGAGAGCAATACCATGAACTCCAGTCTAATCTACGAATGTCACCTTGCACTGGAGCGAATAGCTTCAGTTAACAGGGTCATCCTGCAATGGATAAAGGGGCACAGTAACTCATTGGGGAACGATGCAGCCGATGAGCTGGCTAAAAGGAACTCCGAAACTCCAGTAGCTGGCCCCGTTCCACTCATGCCAATCCCTTTTAGACAAATACGCTCATGGACAAGGCTGCACACAGTTCATCAACACAATGCCCGTTGGGCTAATCTAACTAGCTGTAGGCAGTCAAAAATGGTTTTGATGCAACTCAAACCACAACTGACCCGAAAACTCCTCAGCCTCAACCGACGTGATCTTCGTATAGTTGTGGGTACTATCAGCGGGCACCTACCCCTGAATAAACAACTATTCATCATGAATGTCACAGACAGTCCTCTTTGCAGAGGATGTCTTGAGACAGATGAAACAGTCAGTCATGTGATCCTGGAATGCACTGGTCTGATCGAACATCGGGTAAAAATCCTCAATGATATGGGGTCGCTCCGAGAAGCCTGCGAATGTCCCAGGAGACTTCTGTGCTTCTGGAAGGAGCTGGGTTGGCTGGACTAGCCAGCGACACTTGCACGCATAAAGGACCGAAAAAGAGTCCAAATGCGGAAACGGGAGCCCACTACCAATACCAATACCAAAAAGCCTAGCCTGCTCACCAGTTCACTTAAGACGATACACCCTTGAGCTTCTGTATCTGGCAGAGCTCGTACCGACATTCTCGTGCCATTTGATCCCCTAGCGCAATTCCTAGTAGTGGGCAAGAGTATTGTGACTAGCTGGGCGGCAAGGACGGTAAGTACGGCTAACATGGGTCAGCCCTTAGAGGGGCAACCTGTCCTCCAATGCCTATGGCATTTTGCCTCTAAACGTAAGCCCAGCCTGCTCACCAGTTCACTTAAGACGATACACCCTTGAGCTTCTGTATCTGGCAGAGCTCGTACCGACATTCTCTTGCCATTTGATCCCCTAGCGCAATTCCTAGTAATGGGCAAGAGTATTGTGACTAGCTGGGCGGCAAGGACGGTAAGTACGGCTAACATGGAACGGTGATAAGGGTTTCAGGCTGTAACGGATCCATATGTATAAATAAATATCTATAGGTATTACAGTAAGTCTTGATAGACTAAAAGGAATCTGTCTATTGGGAAAAACATAACTAGTTTTGTTCAGTCGGGTGAGGCTTAACCTCGAGTCGAGTGAATACAGTTATTGGAACAAATTAGCTCAGGGATTATTTCCGAGAAGCCAGGCTGCCGCCTGTCGGCCGTCATTCGAACCACGCGGTGCGCACGCTATAACAGTAAGTGTTGCCGCGAAAACTGAGGCCGGAGCGATATTGGCGCCAGTCTGTCTGGCTGCTGGCAGCGACCGACGCTTGCGCAGGCGCCTCGATGTCGGGCGGCTTGGATCACGCCATGTCTATAGGTGTGCGTGCGACTGCCCGCGCGCCGCCGAGGCTGCATCTGTGTGAAAGCTTATAAAACCACGGACGCACGGACGCTGGGGATTGAGTTGAACAGACCACCACAGGAGAAGCACGCATTCAAAGGACAACTGCAAGGACGCCACGCTGCCCGACGACCCCACACATGGGCCGTGTCCATGACCTGCCAGCTAAGTAAGTCAGATGACACAGAAATAGGAAATCTTCATTCTACGAGGCACGTGAGTGTTTAATAGTGTTCAGTCGCTTTAAATTTATAGGTAATTATTGTTTGTTTTCCAGGTTTCATAGCTTATTTAAATGTGTGTTAATTTCCAGTCTATATTTAATAGGTTTTAATGCATTTATTTCAGGGTTTTATATTTATTTGATTAGGATAGGTAGTATGTAGGCCCGCAGTTGGACAAGGGATATGATAACCGTAGCCACGTTTGTAGGATGTGGGAAGAGTATGTCCACTGCTGGGGTATCTGTCCAACAGAGACTGATGGTATAACTGCTGTAGCAACGTTTGTGGGATGTGGGAAGAGACTGTCCACTGCTGGGGTATCTGTCCAACAGAGACTGATGGTATAACTGCTGTAGCAACGTTTGTAGAATGTGGGAAGAGACTGTCCACTGCTGGGACTTTTGTCCAACAGAGACTGATGATATAACTGCTGTAGCCACATGCGCAGAAAGTGGGAAGTGCTGAGTCCACTGCTGGGAGAGATGATATCTATTCTGCAGCGGCTGATATGATGAAATCACCGAGGCCACGTGTGCGGTCAAAGCTTTAGGGTTCCGCGAACACGTGGTCCACTCAGTTCACTAACTTCATTCGGGGTAGTACAGTGCTATGCTATCGAAGGGAAGGTTTATTTTATCGAACTGCCTTCACTGCAAGTGCCACGCGGCATCATAAGTTTTAGGGTTCCGTGAACACGAGGTCCACTCAGTTCACTAATCTCATTCGAGATAATACGGCGCTATGCTGTCGCAGGGGAAGGCCTATGTCATACTTGAGATGGCTGTTTACCAAGCTCCATGCAATATGGGCTAGTTATGTGGTTTAGTGGTTCATAGATATGAACAACTCCTAATTTTACCAAATTTTAGCTAAATCTGTCCACACTTTTATGGGATAAATGTAATGGACTAACAAACAAACTATAGGCGTTCGAGCTTCGCCTATTCTGATACTAAAGTAATTTTAGATAGGTAGGTCCTATCTGTAGCTTGTCACAAGCATGCCTCGGCAGAATTTCACCCAAATCGGACCGAGCGTTTAGGAAACTATTGGGCAAGCAAACGAATAGTTGGGCGTTCGCGCCTTACTACTAGTGATTATAGCAAGACCGATTATGATGTAGGTAGACGACCCATCCTGATGGTAACCGTAGCCAGGGTCAGTTAATATGCGCTAGATTTAGAAACTAAATCTATTCTACGGTTTTCGGATATTATGGGCAGTGTTCACGGTGTCCGGGTCCTGTCGGCTCCTATTGCGTCCTGAACTAGCGCCTCGACCAAACACTTGGCTTACACGCCTTCTCGCTTTGACCTGATTGTGATGCCGCGACTATGATTCGCGTGGGTCTCACAGTGGGTTGCGACTGTGTTGGTTCGTTGTTCTTCACGTTCAGCCAAACTATTAAACTGACATTACTTTCGCCCTTTATCAAGGGTTTGCTACGTCTAAAGACAGAGCTTTAACACTATGTATTATTTTGGAGCCGGCGGCACGATGGATATCGTGTCCATTTCGCTTTAGTTATATAGACCGCAGGTCTTTATATCATTATATACAACTGTATGGCACAGTTCCAGGTCTAAGAACCATATTAGTAGATTAACTACTTATTTCACATTCCGTAGTGCTCTTCTCACAGGATGAGCGACATACAAGTCGGAATATATACTTTATTTTAGTACCTAGTGCTAACATGTATTCGCGAACAATCACTGTTCGAAGGTATTAATCCTACCTGACGAATAGGGATGGACAAGCTATGGCTGTAAAGACTCAGCTATAGTTCACACTATACACGTATAATAAGGCGCCTCACAAGCGTTTTATATACACTAGCTTTGGGATTCGGGTGGAACATGGCATAGTACACTTTACATTGTCGTGTAGCTTAATTAAATTACACTTGAAGGGTGGTGGACTCTGATCATGTACCTTAGTGGCCTGCCAGAGACAGTAGCTAGCGGGGCTCACGTAGTAGTAATTATCTGTTTAGAGCTAAAATCGCTCGTTCAATTACTTTGAGTTAGATGTACATTGTTTTAATCACCAAAATAATGCAGTACTGACGTCAGTCAAGTATTACGTTATTCCGAGCACTGGGGGCTAGCTACCCTTCCCAATTTGGGGGGGCCCAAAATAGGGACCAATCACAGTAGGGAAACTAGGGTTCCGCGCGAAATACTTCAAAATTACAGGTTAGACTACATCGTTCGTCCAAACACAACGTGATAGATTAATCTCTTAAAAATAACTTGTCATTCACCTTCAAAAAGACTCTGAGTTACTGCGATCACAAATTAGGGTTCTCTAGACGATCTGGCCAAACGTTTAATCGTATTTTAAAATACAATAAAAATCAAGTATAGCTTACATACTTTTATAAGTAGAAAGCGGTAGGTTGTATGTTGTATGTACGTATGCGTATTATAGGTAGGTTTAGTTAGTTATATTTATATATTTATATTTATATATATTTATATATTTTAAATAGGCGGGGGGGGGGGGTTACAATTTGATAAGCCGTGACCAGGATAAGAAGAGGGTTCAAAATATTACATTTGGATAGCCAAAATCAGGATTCGGAGGCGGGAACGGTTACAGTGCTACCAAAGAACTTGGATGTCTGACATCTGATTTTCGCGTTCGTAGACTGAATCTTGTAGGTAGTCGTTTTGTATAATAAAACTTTGTGTTCAGTTATTTGTGATAAACATAGATAAATAACTTTAGTTGGCTTCGGTTTATGCCACAATTTGATGTTCGTGAAATGGAATGAAGTGCGAATGACAATTATAACTGAATGATTAATCTATCAAACAAAGAGAATTATTATTTTTATCCTATGTAGTTTTATAGTTTATAGGTTAATTTAAACCCCAGCTATTGTCTTATATCCGGGGGGTTGAATACAGGAGTCGACGAGTGAGTGAGTGCTCCCGTTGAATTCTTTTATATGACAGCGTATTTGAAGTAGGCATTGATAATATAATTTCTTCTCAATACTCCGTTAGTAAAATTCCGGATGTAAATAATTAAATAAGTATTTGTTCGAAAGAAATATTTGGTAGGTACATTTTCTAGTTGGTGTATAAGATGGGTAGTTAACGACTTAGTTCAGAGAAAAAGGTCTCTCATAATAATTGATAAATAAGGTAGTTGAGCGTTACGAATAGCGTGTACTTATGTAGGCAGACGGGGCTGTGAAGTTGCACTTATTTAATAGGTTAGGTAATCTAAGTAAATTTTAGGTAGGTTATATACTATTTTGTATCGAAATATAGTGATATTTAAGTTATTTACATTTCGTAAAAGAAGCAGTTGTTACATTGAATGCCTACTGTTGTTGGAATCGCAAAAGGTCTGTGAAGGACATGCGATTTGCTCTTGATATTGTCGTAGGAACTTCAAGCTAGTGCGCTATGGCACAATAATATATCCGTAGCCTTGCAATTCACAGTCGCAAGTTCGATCCTGTTAGAGGTAATTTGTTTTAAAGATAAATTTTAATTTTATTTTTGTTAGATTGTATATTAGGAGTCTGTAATTAGCCTCGTAACTTGGTGTCGCCAGTTCGAGTCCCGAGGGAGGCAAATTTAGAAAAAAAAATATATTATTTTAGTTCTTAATATATCTAGGTTGTAAATTAGAAATACCTAGTAGCTTCGCATACTAGGGTCGCAGGCTCGGTTCCTGTTGCGGTTGAAAAAAATATTTTTTTTTTAGGTTTTAATTTATTTACGTTATAGGAGTACCTAGTAGCTTCGCATACTAGGGTCGCGAGTTCAATTCCCGTTGCGGTTGACAAAATATATTTTTTAGTTTTAATTTATTTACGTTACTTATTAGGAGTACCTAGTAGCTTCGCATACTAGGGTCGCAGGTTCGGTTCCCGTTGGGATGAAAAAAAATATTTTTTAGTTTTAATTTATTTACGTTGTATATTAGGAACACCTAGTAGCTTCGCATACTAGGGTCGCAGGTTCGGTTCCGTTGCGGTTAAGAAAAATAAATTTTTGTTTTGTTTGGTTTGTTCCGCAGTAGATCAAGGTTTCCAAACGTATATGTGCATCTGGGGACATTGGATGCGAGATAGGGTACATAATAAAGGTTTAGTTTTAAATATTTACCAGGGACCTTGAGTTATAATGAGGTATGGTCGCCGTATACGAGCCTTATGTTCGGATGCTGGGAATTTTAGAGTAACAGGGACAGGTACTGCTCTGAATTTTATTGTAGGAACTTTAAGACAGATACAGCTCTTAGGTAATAACTTTCAGTAAGTGAATTAGGTCTTTAGGAGCGGATTAGTTCATATGGTGGGGTATTCTAAGAAATTATTCGTTTTGAAAAAAAAAAAAAATACCTTCAAGGTAAATAGGCAAATTTTCAGAAGGTGCGTGAGTACGTTTTAGCTGCGATCGAGTGGTATACTTGGGTAGAATGTAGCTGGTGTTATTTTGTAGCTATCGGTTCATGCGAAGACTCCTGACTTTGACGTTCCAACTTACAATTTATTAAGGGTAGGTAGAATAAATGGACTTAGTGTTACATATCTATTACACTGGGGTTAGTCAGTGTTATGGTAGACAATATTTAATATTTCGGAAGTTTATTCTAGATCCTATTAGGGTAACTATGGTTTTATAAGTCTATTATGCGGGGGGTTGTGAATATAGGCATCTGAACTTAGTATTTCTACATGGCAGTATCGCGGAAGCGAACCGCAGTCGCTTGTAGGATAGTTAAGATACGAGGAAATTATTTTAAATTAGTATCTCGGAATTTAGATATTCAAAATCAACATTAAATAAAATTAGTTGAGGTCCGCGGTACTCACTCAGTCAGACAAATTAAGGGATAGTCTTAATAAATGATGGATATATGTATATGAGTGTGGAAATAATAAGATAAAATAATAAATATGTGAAATAATAAATATCTTATTTAGTATTTGTAATTTATCCTTGTTTAGTATTAATTTTCGTATACGTTATTCTGCTCAGCCTTTATTAGTTGCTTGAGTGCCCGCATATAGTTTCACTTTTGTCTCTTCCGATCGACAAAGGATGCCGAAAGAGGTCGTTTGGAGCGATAAGGCCGCCTTGCATCTAGTTGCGTGTTTTGATAGATCATATGTGTTTCCTTTTGTGCGTACAATAGAGAATATTTATCTTATCCTATTTCAAAGATAGAAAATTAAACCTGGGTTTTATTTTAAAATCTTTAAGGTCGGGGGGTTGACGAGTCTTCTACTAGGAATCAAAATAAAATCGGCTTGCGTGGTATGCTAGACGAATATAATATTTTTATAGGGCCACTGTATATACGCGGTAGTTAGGTAACCTTATGGTGCTAAAATGAATGAGTACGTCAGTATGCGCTAAGAATAATTTGTAGGCGTATTTTAAAATAGGTAGCATTTTGTTTTGTCGTCATGTTAAAAAAATGATATAGGAAGGGTACACATAACAAAAATAACCATGGGATCAAATAATATAAACTTATTCGAAAATAGGATGTTTCGAAAAACCAGTTAAATATAATTTTAAATGAAGTAGGTACTTATTTGATTTAGCTCATTTGAATATAACATAATTCTTTTATTCATGTATCTAAACTGCGCTATTCTACTGGAATAGGGTTACTTACATATATCTATGTAACTTGTTTTAAGTTTAATATCGTTTCACTGTAAGTGTAGGTGACTGGTAGGAAATCTAAATTTTACCTATAAATAATGCCTTCATTAGACTAAGCTGCGTCCAAGGTGTAGATAAATAAATTGAAATGAGAATTATGGTAGATGACAAAAAATACATAAGTAGACTAACCTTTAAATTTTAGTTAAAAACATTTTATAGATAAGTTTTAGGTGTCTAATTTATGCACTCTTTACGCATTATTAAGTAGTATTTTTAAAAGTGAACAATATTAGTGTACTTGATTCCCTTTAACGTATCTCGTAGGACTAGTTGGTTAAAAGGTAGTGAGAATGGCTAGTAGCATCGTTAGCGGAAGCAGGTTCCGGGGGTGCGCGAGACGCAAGCGGATCGCGGGTGTGGAGAGAAGGGTAGCCGATATGTTGATTCGGATCCTGAGCTGTTTTGCCTACCGGAGTTCATTCAGCTAGGTACGTTAGGTAGCTTTGTGTGAAGGAGTAACAAACATACATACATCCATACATGCAAGGTTTCGCGTGTGTAACATTGGTAATGATTTAAGTAGGTTAGGTGGGTAGAAAAGAAAACTTAAGGTTGTCTCTGGTTTAATTACCTACCTGCATTTACCTTTTGTAAATGTTGGATATAGATGAACTTTGGAACATTTTATTGTTTTGATAAAGATATCTAGGAAATAGCGCCTAGGATAAGTATATAAGGTACTTAAATAGGTAAATTATTCTAAAGGTGTAGGTACCTTAAACTTGCTTATCAATATAAATTAGAAAAACCTTTTAACGGAAAAAATAAATTATTTCCAACCATTTCACATTTCAGTGTAAAATAGGTAGATGAGATAAACTTCTAAAATAGGTACATACATTTTAAGTAATTTAAAACATCATTCAAAACTAGTATATAAGGTCCTATCATTAGTTCAATCTTAAGGATCATTCAGTATGAAACTTTTATTACTAGTAGATAGCTAGTTATTCGTATTATTCGGAAAAGTAGGCAATTATTCGGATTATTCGGGCAGAGTACATAAAAAAAGCATAGGGTATTATTCGGAACGTAGGTAAGTTGGAGAATCTATAGGTTGGTCGGTCCGAATTCTATACTCATAGGTTTATTTTTTAAGGAAGTCCTCACGTATTTATAGAAGAAACTAAAATAGTATCATCATCATCACATCAGCTAATTTGCGTCCCCACCAAGGGGCTCGAGCCATAAAATAGTATAGACGTACGTAGTTCAAAAGATTTGGAGTGAAGTTGAGACAAACACATAATCACATTATTAGATACATAGGGAGTACCTACACGCTTCAATTTTGATTTTATTTGTTTATCGCAATAGTTTTGTAAATCAATCTTACAACAGCGGAAATTTCGGCTAGAGCATTCTAATTACTTTTAATTATGCTGTACCAATAATTTGTTATTTGTATAATATTATAAAAAAAAACAGGTAAATAGGTAGGGCGTGCTAGTACCTACTATTTCCTTCAAATGTTTTGATTGTGGCGCTGTTACGAGTGACATAGACTGCTACTATAGGTGTGATCTTTTGCCACAGAGAAGGTGTGAATGAGTTAGTTTGTCCTTCTTTCAATAGATGGCGCCACGGGTCATACATTTTGTTCAAAACATTTTTACGGTTTCATTGAAAACAATGTTTCGTAGAATTTCTAACTTACTAGGCGATAATAGAATTTATTCAATAGGATAGAGATATTTTAGTTCAATTCGATCGAATATTGATGCACGACAAATGTCTTGTAGTTCGGCCTGTTTTCACAAGGTGTCGCTGACCATTTGAGTTTGCACAGTGAGTTTGTCACAGATATAAAAGTCTGTCGACTTGCCGCTTTTAAGTAATGGCGCTAGCGTAGTTCAGGGGTCGCGTGCGTTCAGGAATTATCACAGATCTGCTAGGAATTATATGCAGTCGAGGACTTATCGCAAGAAGATAAAAAAAAAGGTTAGGTTTTATAAGTTTAAGTTAAAAGGAGACGCCATCGGAATAACAATTGTGATATTTTTGGATTAAATGTTTTAATATCGATTGAGTTTTATTACCTAGTTTAAAATGAAATTGAAAAAAAAAAACACTTGTCTTTTATTTCGATAAACCGGTAAAATGTATAAAGGTATGTTTTGAATAACAAGTACAGCGAAGCTATGTTATTTCAACATTAGCATATCTACGCTTTTGGTGAATGGCTAATTTTAGTAATAAAATTAGAAGGTACAGTAGGATTATAATAAAAATATTATAATCTTGCTAAATGTAGTAAAATTACGCATGAATAGGAAAGGTAGGGAGTCGGTATTAGTTTTATAAGGTTGCGGTTAGTTTTAAGTTTGCAATGATGCATGCTGCTTCAATTATTATATATAGGTTGTGCCGGGTTGTGGTGAAAGTAGGTCATCTTTGGTGCATTGAATATTAGCGCTCATTTATTTTCAACTTTCAGATCTGATTTTAGAACGAAGTCACGGTCTGTCATTGGAAGTAAATATTATTTTCTTTTGCAAGATGAGGGTTTTGGTTATAAACTAAAGTGAGAATTGTGTTTAAATACTTGAAAATAGGTCTACATATTCTCTTGTGTTGACTACAATAAATATCCTGGCTGAAGATAAGGATTTGTTGACCTTTCCAGGATTGGAATACCACAAAAGGCTGTTTGAGAGTGATGTGAAAAGTGGTTTTGAGTGAGTTGCTTTGATATTTTGGGGGTAAATTAAGGGAAAGTGTGGTCTTGAAGGAGAGTCAACAAATACTGGATATCTGAGTCAGCTGTTGGCACACGCTGTCCTACTTCATGAATACAAAAATAGTACGAACCAACAATTTGTTCTTTTGAGTTTTACATTACGTTGGTTTGGGCTAATTACTCTACCAGAAGCTAAGAACTGGACTTATACACTATACATACTCCAAGGTAAGATTCTATTGTCACTTGGGGGAAGCTCTATTTGGGGAACTTGACTGATTGTCGCGGGAAACGCTTGTGTTATATCACAGACAGTTTGGAGAGGTAAACTAGATTGACAATTTACTAATGCGCGTATGCCAGTAGAGTTTCCTGGTGCGTGGGGAATTGGAAGCTAGTGGTCCACTCAATGTATACGCCTATGCGCGAAACGTAGCAGTGGCTTCGACTCACAACCGAAATGCCCGTTCGAACTCCTCTGTGATGGCGGGAGCTGGTCCTGTGCTAATCCGGTTTTGTTTATGGTTGAGTGTATCAATCAAGGGACAATAAATGACATGCCTGGTTTAAATACACACCACACTTAGGGGAGAATGTGCCAACAGGAAATTTTAATAGTTATTAGCTATTTTGAAAATTTTAAAAAGACAATTCTCTGAATTCTATTTTTAAAAATTTTCAGGGGGTTGGATTGTAACGGATCCATATCTTATATATATAAATCTCGTGTCACAATGTTTGTCCCCAATGGACTCCTAAACCACTTAACCGATTATAATAAAATTCGCACACCATGTGCAGTTCGATCCAACTTGAGAGATAGGATAGTTTAAATCTCAAATTATAGTCGCAATTTTAATTAAGAATCCAGAAATTCCGTAACGAAGAAAAAAACTTCACGCTCGGTTGCCATGGCAACAATATCGGTTGTCAAAACAAACATATAAGAAGATTTGATCATTTTCGGAGAATAATAAAACTCTTTTCATAAACTGTATATACCTCCATATGACAAAAAAGATTTGATTATTTTTTATTTATAAAATGCAAAAACATTTTTATTTAAGACACAGCTGTTTGTATTTATAGAGATAGGTACAAAAAGATTGTATTCCATATAAATCTTCTGTCCGTGTGTTAGTCATTGAACTCCTCCTAAACGGCTGGACCGATTTCGCTAATTCTTTTTTTGTCGAGTTCGTTATTGTCAGGAGAAGGTTCTTATGTAGGGTAGGGTAGGGTAGGGTAGGGTAGTGTAGTGCAGTGTAGTGTAGGGTAGCGTAGGGTAGTGTAGGGTAGGGTAGGGTAGTGTAGGGTAGGGTAGGGTAGTGTAGGGTAGGGTAGTGTAGTGTAGGGTAGTGTAGGGTAGTGTAGTGTAGGGTAGGGTAGTGTAGGGTAGGGTAGGGTAGGGTAGTGTAGTGTAGGGTAGTGTAGTGTAGTGTATGTAGTAGGGTAGGGTAGTGTAGTGTAGGGTAGGGCAGTGTAATGTAATGTTAGGCGGTACGAAGTTCGCCGGGACAGCTAGTGTATAAATAAATATCTATAGGTATTACAGTAAGTCTTGATAGACTAAAAGGAATCTGTCTATTGGGAAAAACATAACTAGTTTTGTTCAGTCGGGTGAGGCTTAACCTCGAGTCGAGTGAATACAGTTATTGGAACAAATTAGCTCAGGGATTATTTCCGAGAAGCCAGGCTGCCGCCTGTCGGCCGTCATTCGAACCACGCGGTGCGCACGCTATAACAGTAAGTGTTGCCGCGAAAACTGAGGCCGGAGCGATATTGGCGCCAGTCTGTCTGGCTGCTGGCAGCGACCGACGCTTGCGCAGGCGCCTCGATGTCGGGCGGCTTGGATCACGCCATGTCTATAGGTGTGCGTGCGACTGCCCGCGCGCCGCCGAGGCTGCATCTGTGTGAAAGCTTATAAAACCACGGACGCACGGACGCTGGGGATTGAGTTGAACAGACCACCACAGGAGAAGCACGCATTCAAAGGACAACTGCAAGGACGCCACGCTGCCCGACGACCCCACACATGGGCCGTGTCCATGACCTGCCAGCTAAGTAAGTCAGATGACACAGAAATAGGAAATCTTCATTCTACGAGGCACGTGAGTGTTTAATAGTGTTCAGTCGCTTTAAATTTATAGGTAATTATTGTTTGTTTTCCAGGTTTCATAGCTTATTTAAATGTGTGTTAATTTCCAGTCTATATTTAATAGGTTTTAATGCATTTATTTCAGGGTTTTATATTTATTTGATTAGGATAGGTAGTATGTAGGCCCGCAGTTGGACAAGGGATATGATAACCGTAGCCACGTTTGTAGGATGTGGGAAGAGTATGTCCACTGCTGGGGTATCTGTCCAACAGAGACTGATGGTATAACTGCTGTAGCAACGTTTGTGGGATGTGGGAAGAGACTGTCCACTGCTGGGGTATCTGTCCAACAGAGACTGATGGTATAACTGCTGTAGCAACGTTTGTAGAATGTGGGAAGAGACTGTCCACTGCTGGGACTTTTGTCCAACAGAGACTGATGATATAACTGCTGTAGCCACATGCGCAGAAAGTGGGAAGTGCTGAGTCCACTGCTGGGAGAGATGATATCTATTCTGCAGCGGCTGATATGATGAAATCACCGAGGCCACGTGTGCGGTCAAAGCTTTAGGGTTCCGCGAACACGTGGTCCACTCAGTTCACTAACTTCATTCGGGGTAGTACAGTGCTATGCTATCGAAGGGAAGGTTTATTTTATCGAACTGCCTTCACTGCAAGTGCCACGCGGCATCATAAGTTTTAGGGTTCCGTGAACACGAGGTCCACTCAGTTCACTAATCTCATTCGAGATAATACGGCGCTATGCTGTCGCAGGGGAAGGCCTATGTCATACTTGAGATGGCTGTTTACCAAGCTCCATGCAATATGGGCTAGTTATGTGGTTTAGTGGTTCATAGATATGAACAACTCCTAATTTTACCAAATTTTAGCTAAATCTGTCCACACTTTTATGGGATAAATGTAATGGACTAACAAACAAACTATAGGCGTTCGAGCTTCGCCTATTCTGATACTAAAGTAATTTTAGATAGGTAGGTCCTATCTGTAGCTTGTCACAAGCATGCCTCGGCAGAATTTCACCCAAATCGGACCGAGCGTTTAGGAAACTATTGGGCAAGCAAACGAATAGTTGGGCGTTCGCGCCTTACTACTAGTGATTATAGCAAGACCGATTATGATGTAGGTAGACGACCCATCCTGATGGTAACCGTAGCCAGGGTCAGTTAATATGCGCTAGATTTAGAAACTAAATCTATTCTACGGTTTTCGGATATTATGGGCAGTGTTCACGGTGTCCGGGTCCTGTCGGCTCCTATTGCGTCCTGAACTAGCGCCTCGACCAAACACTTGGCTTACACGCCTTCTCGCTTTGACCTGATTGTGATGCCGCGACTATGATTCGCGTGGGTCTCACAGTGGGTTGCGACTGTGTTGGTTCGTTGTTCTTCACGTTCAGCCAAACTATTAAACTGACATTACTTTCGCCCTTTATCAAGGGTTTGCTACGTCTAAAGACAGAGCTTTAACACTATGTATTATTTTGGAGCCGGCGGCACGATGGATATCGTGTCCATTTCGCTTTAGTTATATAGACCGCAGGTCTTTATATCATTATATACAACTGTATGGCACAGTTCCAGGTCTAAGAACCATATTAGTAGATTAACTACTTATTTCACATTCCGTAGTGCTCTTCTCACAGGATGAGCGACATACAAGTCGGAATATATACTTTATTTTAGTACCTAGTGCTAACATGTATTCGCGAACAATCACTGTTCGAAGGTATTAATCCTACCTGACGAATAGGGATGGACAAGCTATGGCTGTAAAGACTCAGCTATAGTTCACACTATACACGTATAATAAGGCGCCTCACAAGCGTTTTATATACACTAGCTTTGGGATTCGGGTGGAACATGGCATAGTACACTTTACATTGTCGTGTAGCTTAATTAAATTACACTTGAAGGGTGGTGGACTCTGATCATGTACCTTAGTGGCCTGCCAGAGACAGTAGCTAGCGGGGCTCACGTAGTAGTAATTATCTGTTTAGAGCTAAAATCGCTCGTTCAATTACTTTGAGTTAGATGTACATTGTTTTAATCACCAAAATAATGCAGTACTGACGTCAGTCAAGTATTACGTTATTCCGAGCACTGGGGGCTAGCTACCCTTCCCAATTTGGGGGGGCCCAAAATAGGGACCAATCACAGTAGGGAAACTAGGGTTCCGCGCGAAATACTTCAAAATTACAGGTTAGACTACATCGTTCGTCCAAACACAACGTGATAGATTAATCTCTTAAAAATAACTTGTCATTCACCTTCAAAAAGACTCTGAGTTACTGCGATCACAAATTAGGGTTCTCTAGACGATCTGGCCAAACGTTTAATCGTATTTTAAAATACAATAAAAATCAAGTATAGCTTACATACTTTTATAAGTAGAAAGCGGTAGGTTGTATGTTGTATGTACGTATGCGTATTATAGGTAGGTTTAGTTAGTTATATTTATATATTTATATTTATATATATTTATATATTTTAAATAGGCGGGGGGGGGGGGTTACAAGGCCGGGTTCCATGCTGAAAAGAAGAGCCCCGTACTTACCTAAGCCACCTCGGGGGTCTGTAATATGTCATCGGAATACGGTGAAATGGTGGGGGAGCGTGGACAGATGAGGGGATGCTCCGCTAGTTGTGAAAAGATGCACGGGTTCAGATGAGGCGGCATGGTGCTGACTAACTCCGAATACTCTTGAGTAAGGCCCCTAGTCTTGCGTGTATGGCCCCTGGCCCTGTGTGTGTTGCCCCTGACCCTGTGTACAAATATGGCACCCGCCAGTAGGGTCCCGTGCTTCAGCTTCACGAAGCTCCGATGGGGGGGATCTGTGATAATGTACGTACCTACGCTCATCTTGCGCGTGCTGGAGGAACGTACGTCGGCGAGGGTACGTTCCTCCCCTATCCAGAAGCTAATTGTCTTGGTTAAGGAGGTGAACGCTGTCCCCTGCTTTCGCGTTTCAATACGAGAGACTGTCTCCGCTCTTGAGTGGCCACTTTAATCCGTTTCATGCCCAGGAGCTGGTGGTAAAGCCATCGGCAGAACAGAAAGTTCCCAGACGTAGGGCAGTCTCGCACCATATGCGGCCCTAGGCAGCTGAAGCACCACCTGCGTTGCTGGCGACTCCACGGCGCTTCTCCCCCTGCCTGGAAATCAGCATACGCCGTCACTCCATGACCTGTATACTTACAGTAGGCACATGCTGGATGTATATGCGGTGTAACGCCTGTCCAACCGACGCACCTCGACTGACCTCTTACCATTCGAGAGTTCCGGGCGGCCAAATAGCATGAGCAAACTTGGCAGACCCGCAAGGCTGTCCATCAGTCCGCTGACACACGGCCTCCTAGAAGCGCTGTTTCTCGTATGAGGGCAGATGTCAGTAAAAAAACGAAATTTGTATGTTAGAATCTCCACTCTAGGCATCAGATACTGTCTATCCCATAAGAGAAAAGGAATAGTACTAGATTAGAATAGTACAATGCATGCATTAAGTTCTCGATGTATATATTATTTTATTTTTTAAATTTTATTTCTTGTTGCTTAAAATTATAATATTAAAAAAACCTTAATTATGTTCAAAGACCTCGTTTAAGGTTTTATTTCTTGTGGTTAATGCCTATTAAACATCAGAATATTGATACGGTTTACAATTTATAAATAATAATTTATGGAATAAACTAGTGGTTAAAGACCTTGGTTTCATCAAATAAAACATTAAAATTTAAGAGTTGATTTTTTTACAAGTACTTAAAATCTGGGGTGAACTCAACATCAATACCAACGGCGAGTACATCACCCACCTTCGATTCTCTGACGATATCGTGGTCATGGCTGAGACTGTGGACGAATTAGGCACAATACTCGATGGCCTCAGTGGAGCCTCTCAACAAGTAGGTCTTAGAATGAACATGGACAAGACGAAAATTATGTCAAAAACGTCCGTGTCATACGCTTGGAGGCTTTGCATTCGAAGTTGTTGCCGAATATGTGTACCTGGGACAAACAGTCCAGTTAGGTAGGTCTAACTTCGAGAAAGAGGTCAATCGTCGAATCCAACTAAGCTGGGCAGCGTTCGGGAAGCTTCGCAATAATATCTTCACGTCCCAGATACCGCAGTGTCTTAAGACAAAGGTCTTCGACCAGTGTGTGTTGCTAGTGATGACATACGGAACTGCGACATGGTCGCTTACTACGGGCCTCATAAGAAGGCTCAATGTCACCCAAAGGGCAACGGAGCGTGCTATGATCGGAGTTTCTCTGCGTGATCGAATCAGAAACGATGAGATTCGTAGGAGAACCAAAGTAACCGACATAGCGGGGCACATAACTCGTAGAACAGATGGCCGTTGGAGTAGTAAAGTTCTCGAGTAATGGTCACCGGAAACCTTGGCGTAGGAAGGCCTCCCACTTGGTGGACTGATGGCCTGGTGAAGGTCGTGGGAAGCCGCTGGATGCGGGCAGCGCAGAACCGGTTGTCGTAGAAATCCATTGGGGAGGCCTATGTCCAGCAGTGGACGTCCTTCGGCTGACATGATATGAACTTAAAATGCCTAAGATTTTATCTAGCAGTAAGGACAACAATGCTCCAAAAGTGTTTTTTATTAATATTTTTGATTGAAAACTTTAACAATTACTTACATTATTTTTCTAATGACTGTTTTGTTTTATACATGTACTGTACAATACTGTAAATTTTTCATTTTTCATGACCCAATTTGCACAAAGTTAATAGAAATCTATGATTTTTTTTGAATAATAGAGACTCCATCATGAAAATGTCAAAAACTTACTACAACGTAATATGTCGTCTCATAAATATTAAAAAGACATAACTCGTAAACAGTCTAAGCATTAGTAATTGTTTTAAATCAAAAAAGGACATAACTTCTAATCAGTCAAAATTTTTGTTGTATTTTTCGGTTTAATAAAGACTCAATAATAAAAAAACTTTTTTTTCCTATCATACTCGCTTTTAATAACTTTTTTTTTCAACAGATTCATAGCTAAATCTTTTCTTTTAAATTTTCAGTTTAAACTTATATGCTAGCTTAAATATTTATAAAATAATCGACAAAAGAATTTATAGGTGCATAAATTTACAATCTTTTTTAGCGATTTCCCGAGAAGTTGCTTTTTTGAATTGAGTCGCTTTCATACTGGAGGTGCGATATGTTTAAATACATACATATATAGATATTTAACACCTAGACACAGAGCAAACAAATCTGCTCATCACACAAATGTTTGCCCTGGGTGGGGATCGAACCCACAACCCTCGGATCAGTAGTAAAGAACACTAACCACTGAGCCACGGAGTCAATTTAGCATTATCGTTTTTGTTTTTTGTGAAATTTCCAAAAATAGTACTGTACTGATTTTGATAAAATTTATATGGGACCGTCTCAACAGCATCGAATAAAAAAAACAACATGAAAATCAGTTCACAATCTGCGAATAAAAAACACGCACAAATAAAAACATACAATCGAATTGAGAATCACCTTCTTTTTCGTCCAAAAGACGTCCACTGCTAGACAAAGGCCTCTCCCAAGGATTTCCACAACGACCGGTCCAACGCTGCCCGCATTCAGCGGCTTTCCGCGACCTTCACCAGGTTTAAAAATAAGTACTTTAAAAAGATTAAATAAAAAAACTAAAACAGAGCGTCGGTGGCGTAACGGCTAGGGGCAGCCGACTCGATCCTGTCCGGGAGGTCGTGGTTTGAATCCTGCCACGTGCCAATGTGATCTCAAATTTAGATTTCATATGTACATTAACGCGAAACTGGGCAAACGAAGTGATGGTGAGCTGAGAGTGGGGCAATTTGGATATGGAGAGAGAAATGCACGTGGCCAGCTGCTGGCCGACTTTATGGAGAAGGAGGGCCTCTTTATGATGAACTCCTTCTTCAAAAAGCCTAAACAGCGAAAGTGGACATAGTTGCATCCCAATGGCGTAACGAAGAACGAGATCGACTTCATCTTGTCGACAAGAAGGCAAATATTCAATGATGTCTCTGTGATCAACTCAGTCAAAACAGGAAGCGATCACCGAATGGTAAAAGGCACATTGAATCTAAAGACTAAGCTAGAAAGATGTCGACTGATGAAGTCCACACTCCGACCAGCGCCCATCCAGCTCCAAAACCCCGAAAACTTTCAGCACGAGTTGCACAATCGCTTCGAATGCCTAGGAGACTGCGAGAATGTGGACGATTATAACGACAGGTTCGTGGAAATTGTCCAAACGGTCGGGTCTAAGATTTTCAAAACTCGCCGTTCAAACAGAACCAAAAAAATCTCTGACTTCACCAGCAACCTCATGGAAGAAAGACGCAGATTGGTTTTGCGGTCCTCTGAAGACGCTACTCAGTATCGGCAACTAAACAGGCAGATCTCTAAGTCTCTAACTCGCGATTTACGCCACTTTAATACAAATTGTATTAAAGAGGCGATTGAGAACAACAAAGGCTCAAAAGTGTTCGCTAGAGATCTGTCTGTTGGTCAAAGCCAACTGACCAAGCTGAAGACTGAGGACGGCAGGATCATATCGTCTAAGACTGAGTTGTTGGAAGAAGTTGAGAAGTTCTACGGACAATTGTACACGACCACACGTCTGCCTGTCAGTGATCTGGCTAAAGACCCAAGAGCTAGACTTACCCGACACTATACCGAAGATATCCCGGACGTCAGCCTGTATGAGATTAGAATGGCTCTTAAACAGCTTAAAAACAATAAGGCACCGGGTGATGATGGAATTACGGCTGAACTTCTGAAAGCAGGTGGAACACCGGTACTTAAAGCTCTTCAGAAATTATTTAATTCCGTTATACTTGAGGGACAAACGCCTAAGGCATGGCACAGAAGTGTGGTCGTGCTTTTCTTCAAAAAGGGCGACAATACCCTGCTGAAGAACTACAGACCCATCTCACTTCTGAGCCATATCTACAAACTATTTTCGAGGGTCATTACGAATCGTCTCGCACGCAGGTTTGACGACTTCCAGCCTCCCGAACAAGCCGGTTTCCGAAAAGGCTTTAGTACCATAGACCACATACATACGCTGCGGCAGATTATACAGAAGACCGAAGAGTACAATCAGCCACTATGCTTGGCGTT
>OX369299.1:3104339-3124339 GCA_947284805.1 Coleophora flavipennella
AGGCTTTATTTAATTAAAGTTCCATTGACGCGGACGCGGATTGTGTGTTTATTTGTTGTTGTTGTTGTTGTTGTTGTGTTAACAAAAGCTTAATACACGAATTCAAGCTAAAAGATTGTATTCTTGTATGAAACGAAAAGTGCATTTGCTATATATTAATACACAGAACACGATCTTTTCATTTAATACAGGAACACAATCTTCTAGTTTATCACACAAATTCGCGAATTTTATTTAATACACGAACACGATATTCCTGTTTAATACACTAAACACCCTTGATCGTATTAATGCACACTGCAATTTCATTGAACCTACTCGGCGCTGTTGCAAACGGAGTTCGTGTATTATAAATAATTTCATTGAAGGTACACTGCATCGAGCTGGTTGTAGGCTAAATGTGCGAAAACTCTCCCCGCCGAGGGAGTTCGTTCGTGTATTAATTTCTGGCCACTGTTGCAAACGAACTGATAAAAATTTACTGTTCGTGTTGCGGTGAAGGGTGAAGGGTCAATGGGACGGGGAAGGGGGGGGGGGGGTTAGGAGAATTGTCATATTAGTAGTATATAGTACTTTGCCGTTACCTTACGGAACCCTAAAATAACTGATTCAACAGATCAGTACGAGTACGTATGTCAGTCACGACTTCCACTGTTTACAACAGTTCATACGAGAAAACCCAGAGAATCACATCAAGTTTCACGGCTTGTAACTATGTATTACCGTTTTTAAGATAGAGCTAAATCGAAAATACATCTAGACCTATAAAAAACACCTTTTTGTGTATGGAGGGAGACCCTCCACTTAATTATTTTTTTTAGTATTTTTTGTTGTAGCGGCATCGAGCTGGTTGTAGGCTAAATCTGCGAAAACGCTCCAGCAGAGTGAGTTCGTGTATTAAAAACAATATCATTGAAGGCACACTCAGTTTATCGATCATTTAGTTTAAAAAGTTTTTAGCAAGAGGTGCCGGAAAAGTTACCACAGGGATAACCGACTTTGCTTTTGATCTTTCGATGTCGGCTCTTTCCATCACTCAGAGCGAGTTAGTGTATTAAAAACAATATCATTGAAGGCGCAATGCAATTTCATTGAATGTACTCGGCGCTGTTGCAAACGAACTAACAAAGTTTAGCACGCTCCCCTGCAGAGTGAGTTCTTTTAGATCTTTTAGCTTTGAATTCGTGTATTAAGCTCGTCTAACACTACCAACGGGTGTGGGGGGTCCGGTGTGGATCACACCGGGACACCTTGTTTCGTGTGCCTTTGTATTGATGCTTTTGTTAACACAACAACACAACAACAACAACAACACATAAAAACAACTCTAGGCCAGGGAGAACATGCTGATTCTTCAGTGTAGCGCGCGTGCGGCTCAGCACATCTAAGGGCATCACAGACCTGTTATTGCTCAATCTCGTGCGGCTCGAAGCCGCCGGTCCCTCTAAGAAGAATTTTAATACGTCGCCAGTGAGTTGCGCGACTTGCGCCGCGCACACCTAAATGACGACGCCTATTTAGCAGGCTAGAGTCTCGTTCGGTTACCGGAATTAACCAGACAAATCGCTCCACCAACTAAGAACGGCCATGCACCACCACCCCACCGAATCAAGAAAGAGCTGTTAATCTGTCAATCCTTCCGGTGTCCGGGCCTGGTGAGATTTCCCGTGTTGAGTCAATTAAGCCGCAGGCTCCACTCCTGGTGGTGCCCTTCCGTCAATTCCTTTAAGTTTCAGCTTTGCAACCATACTCCCCCCGGAGTCCAAAATCTTTGGTTTCCCGGAAGCTGCCGCCGAGCCATTGTAGTAACATCGGCGGATCGCTAGATGACATATTTACGGTTAGAACTAGGGCGGTATCTAATCGCCTTCGAACCTCTAACTTTTGTTCTTGATTGATGAAAACACCTTTGGCAAAATGCTTTCGCTGATGTTCGTCTTGCGACGATCCAAGAATTTCACCTCTAACGTCGCAATACGAATGCCCCCAGTTGTTCTATTAATCATTACCTCGGAGTTCTGAAAACCAACAAAATAGAACCGAGATCATATTCTATTATTCCATGCACTAAGTATTCGAGCAGCATTTTGAGCCGCTTTGAGCACTCTAATTTGTTCAAAGTAAAATTGTCGGCCCATCTCGACACGCAATAAAGAGCACCGCGATAGGATTTTGATATTGAACCGGCGTTTTACCCCGGCTCACCGACGATATGCTCCGCAGACGTGTCAGTATCGCCGCGGATGCGGCGCACCGACAGCGCGGTGCACAAATGCAACTACGAGCTTTTTAACCGCAACAATTTTAGTATACGCTATTGGAGCTGGAATTACCGCGGCTGCTGGCACTAGACTTACCCTCCAATTGTTCCTCGTTAAAATATTTAAAGTGTACTCATTCCGATTACGAGGCCTCGTAAGAGTCCCGTATCGTTATTTTTCGTCACTACCTCCCCGTGCCGGGAGTGGGTAATTTGCGCGCCTGCTGCCTTCCTTGGATGTGGTAGCCGTTTCTCAGGCTCCCTCTCCGGAATCGAACCCTGATTCCCCGTTACCCGTGACAACCAAGGTAGTCGCAGAAACTACCATGAAAGTAGATAAGGCAGACATTTGAAAGATGCGTCGCCGGTACTGGACCATGCGATCGGCAAAAGTTATCCAGATTCATCAAAATTAACGACTTCGGACGCGAGGCCCTCCGCCGATTGGTTTTGATCTAATAAAGCACTCATCCCATCACTGGTCAGAGTTCTGATTGCATGTATTAGCTCTAGAATTACCACAGTTATCCAAGTAACTGAGTAAGATCTAAGGAACCAAAACTGATATATTGAGCCATTCGCGGTATCGCCTTAATACGGCTTGCACTGAGACATGCATGGCTTAATCTTTGAGACAAGCATATAACTACTGGCAGGATCAACCAGGGAGCTATCACGTATGTAGCGTCGTCCGGAGACGCGCACAACACAGCGATGTGCACTCCGACGAGCACGTGTTACCCCCCAAACTCTAGGCGTTGAAACCTCGAGTTCAGGCGTGCCGTTCGTTCGAGTCGAGCTTAACGCCCGCCCCGTTCATTGTATGAACCGTCACAAATGGTGAACCGCGCAAACGTTCTACCGACGACGCGGCACCTATGAACGGCGGCGGCAAACACCGTTATAAACGGATGCTCCGAGTGCCTTAGCTTTGTACGTTGACAAGCGATCATTTCACGTTTGTTAATAATCTTTTAACAGACATTCGTTTGTACACAGACGATTACGCCCGGTGTTTGAGAGATTTTCACACATCACACGGATTCGACACACCGCCGCTACGCAATGAGACTGGCGAGCGTATTTGCTACGCGTTGAACGCAAGAACGTAATGTGTAACGTCGTACATGCCTCTCAACGCGCTTAGCTTTAAACGACCGTTCACATATTTAACCTTTCAAACGACACACTGCCGGAACACGGTGCACGCCCGACGCACGATTATACGATAATCGAAACGGACACCGCGGAGCAACATGGACGTCGGTAAATCGGTCGACACAACAGTAGTAATACCAATAGGGTGTTGTTTGGAGAGCTACAAGCAAAGTTCACAATGAAAAGAGCGCAACACATGACGATATCCGCGCGCAAAGCACTAGTGTAGTGATCCGTTCGAAGAGAACGGACAAAACCCAGCACAGAACGCCAAACACATTTCATGTATGCACACTCTCATAGCACACGATGCCTTCGCTACCATACATATACCGGGGACGTCTTTGGCAAGCCCGCTCCATACTTTGTACAAATCGAACGAAATTTCTTGCAAGTACAGCGTGTATTTGTCCGACGTGTGAACCTCCCTCCACCCAGCACCCCATCCTCTCACCCCCACCACCCCCACCACCACCATATACGCCCCCCTCACCCCACCCTTTCAAAAATAATAAAGACGTCAACAAAACCATCCGCCCCCTTTCATCCCCCACCCCCCCCCCCCCCCACTTCCCATTCACCCTTCCACCGCAACACGAACCAGTAATTTTTGTATCAGTTCGTTTGCAACAGTGGCCAGAAATTAATACACGAACTCACTCAGCAGGAGCGTTGCTAAAAACTTTTAATCGTTTGTTTGCCCCACAGTTCATATAATTTAATACACGAACTCCCTCTGCAGGGAGCGTTTTCGCAGATTTAGTCTACAACCAGCTCGATGCAGTGTGCCATCAATGATGTTGGTTTTTTAATACACGAACTCGCTCTGAGTGATGGGAAGAGCCGACATCGAAAGATCAAAAAGCAAGTCAGTTATCCTGTTGCTAAAAACTCTTTAAACTAAAGGATCGATAAACTGAGTGTGCCTTCAATGACATTGTTTTTAATACACGAACTCGCTCTGCTGGGAGCGTTGCTAAACTTTGTTAGTTCGTTTGCAACAGCGCCGAGTACATTCAATGAAATTGCAGTGCGCCTTCAATGACATTGTGAGTGATGGAAAGAGCCGACATCGAAAGATCAAAAAGCAATCCCTGTGGTAACTTTTCCGGCACCTCTTGCTAAAAACTCTTTAAACTAAATGATCGATAAACTGAGTGTGACTTCAATGATATTGTTTTTAATACACGAACTCACTCTGCTGGGAGCGTTTTCGCAGATTAGCCTACAACCAGCTCGATGTCGCTACAACAGAAAATACTAAAAAAAATAATTAAGTGGAGGGGTCTCCCTCCATACACAAAAAGGTGTTTTTTATAGGTCTAGATGTATTTTCGATTTAGCTCTATCGTAAAAACGGTAACACATAGTTACAAGCGTAAAACTTGATGTGATTCTCTGGGTTTTCTCGTATGAACTGTTGAAAACAGTGGAAGTCGTGACTGACATACGTACTCGTACTGATCTGTTGAATTCAGTTATTTTTAGGGTTCCGTAAGGTAACGGCAAAGTACTATATTACTAGTAATATGTCAATCCCTCTACCCCCCCTTCCCCCTTCCCCATTCACCCTTCACCCTTCATCCTTCACCGCAACACGAACCAGTAAATTTCGTTTGCAACAGTGGCCAGAAATTAATACACGAACGAACTCCCTCGGCGGGAGAGTTTTCGCACATTTAGCCTACAACCAGCTCGATGCAGTGTACCTTCAATGAAATTATTTATAATACACGAACTCCGTTTGCAACAGCGCCGAGTAGGTTCAATGAAATTGCAGTGTGCATTAATACGATCAAGGGTGTTTAGTGTATTAAACAAGAATATCGTGTTCGTGTATTAAATAAAATTCGCGAATTTGTGTGATAAACTAGAAGATTGTGTTCCTGTATTAAATGAAAAGATCGCGTTCGTGTATTAAACGAAAAGATTGTATTCGTGTATTAAACGAAAATATCGTGTTCGTGTATTAAAATATAGCAAATGCACTTGCAAATGCACTTTTCGTTTAATACACGAATACAATCTTTTAGCTTTGAATACGTGTATTAAGCTCGTCTAATACTACCAACGGGTGTGGGGGGGGGGGGGGGGGGGCTCCGGTGTGAATCACACCGGGGACACCTTGTTTTGTGTGCCTTTGTATTGATGCTTTTGTTAACACAACAACAACAACACATAAACATACAATCCGCGTCCGCGTCAATGGAACTTTAATTAAATAAGGCTTTGTATTCCATCGTCCTCGGACGAATCACCTGGCGTAGGGCTGAGTTGCCTTGCCTTGCCTTGCCTTGCCTTGCCTTGCCTTGCCTTGCCTTGCCTTGCCTTGCCTTGCCTTGCCTTGCCTTGCCTTGCCTTGCCTTGCCTTGCCTTGCCTTGCCTTGCCTTGCCTTGCCTTGCCTTGCCTTGCCTTGCCTTGCCTTGCCTTGCCTTGCCTTGCCTTGCCTTGCCTTGCCTTGCCTTGCCTTGCCTTGCCTTGCCTTGCCTTGCCTTGCCTTGCCTTGCCTTGCCTTGCCTTGCCTTGCCTTGCCTTGCCTTGCCTTGCCTTGCCTTGCCTTGCCTTGCCTTGCCTTGCCTTGCCTTGCCTTGCCTTGCCTTGCCTTGCCTTGCCTTGCCTTGCCTTGCCTTGCCTTGCCTTGCCTTGCCTTGCCTTGCCTTGCCTTGCCTTGCCTTGCCTTGCCTTGCCTTGCCTTGCCTTGCCTTGCCTTGCCTTGCCTTGCCTTGCCTTGCCTTGCCTTGCCTTGCCTTGCCTTGCCTTGCCTTGCCTTGCCTTGCCTTGCCTTGCCTTGCCTTGCCTTGCCTTGCCTTGCCTTGCCTTGCCTTGCCTTGCCTTGCCTTGCCTTGCCTTGCCTTGCCTTGCCTTGCCTTGCCTTGCCTTGCCTTGCCTTGCCTTGCCTTGCCTTGCCTTGCCTTGCCTTGCCTTGCCTTGCCTTGCCTTGCCTTGCCTTGCCTTGCCTTGCCTTGCCTTGCCTTGCCTTGCCTTGCCTTGCCTTGCCTTGCCTTGCCTTGCCTTGCCTTGCCTTGCCTTGCCTTGCCTTGCCTTGCCTTGCCTTGCCTTGCCTTGCCTTGCCTTGCCTTGCCTTGCCTTGCCTTGCCTTGCCTTGCCTTGCCTTGCCTTGCCTTGCCTTGCCTTGCCTTGCCTTGCCTTGCCTTGCCTTGCCTTGCCTTGCCTTGCCTTGCCTTGCCTTGCCTTGCCTTGCCTTGCCTTGCCTTGCCTTGCCTTGCCTTGCCTTGCCTTGCCTTGCCTTGCCTTGCCTTGCCTTGCCTTGCCTTGCCTTGCCTTGCCTTGCCTTGCCTTGCCTTGCCTTGCCTTGCCTTGCCTTGCCTTGCCTTGCCTTGCCTTGCCTTGCCTTGCCTTGCCTTGCCTTGCCTTGCCTTGCCTTGCCTTGCCTTGCCTTGCCTTGCCTTGCCTTGCCTTGCCTTGCCTTGCCTTGCCTTGCCTTGCCTTGCCTTGCCTTGCCTTGCCTTGCCTTGCCTTGCCTTGCCTTGCCTTGCCTTGCCTTGCCTTGCCTTGCCTTGCCTTGCCTTGCCTTGCCTTGCCTTGCCTTGCCTTGCCTTGCCTTGCCTTGCCTTGCCTTGCCTTGCCTTGCCTTGCCTTGCCTTGCCTTGCCTTGCCTTGCCTTGCCTTGCCTTGCCTTGCCTTGCCTTGCCTTGCCTTGCCTTGCCTTGCCTTGCCTTGCCTTGCCTTGCCTTGCCTTGCCTTGCCTTGCCTTGCCTTGCCTTGCCTTGCCTTGCCTTGCCTTGCCTTGCCTTGCCTTGCCTTGCCTTGCCTTGCCTTGCCTTGCCTTGCCTTGCCTTGCCTTGCCTTGCCTTGCCTTGCCTTGCCTTGCCTTGCCTTGCCTTGCCTTGCCTTGCCTTGCCTTGCCTTGCCTTGCCTTGCCTTGCCTTGCCTTGCCTTGCCTTGCCTTGCCTTGCCTTGCCTTGCTTGCCTTGCCTTGCCTTGCCTTGCCTTTGCCTTGCCTTGCCTTGCCTTGCCTTGCCTTGCCTTGCCTTGCCTTGCCTTGCCTTGCCTTGCCTTGCCTTTGCCTTGCCTTGCCTTGCCTTGCCTTGCCTTGCCTTGCCTTGCCTTGCCTTGCCTTGCCTTGCCTTGCCTTGCCTTGCCTTGCCTTGCCTTGCTTGCCTTGCCTTGCCTTGCCTTGCCTTGCCTTGCCTTGCCTTGCCTTGCCTTGCTTGCCTTGCCTTGCCTTGCCTTGCCTTGCCTTGCCTTGCCTTGCCTTGCCTTGCCTTGCCTTGCCTTGCCTTGCCTTGCCTTGCCTTGCCTTGCCTTGCCTTGCCTTGCCTTGCCTTGCCTTGCCTTGCCTTGCCTTGCCTTGCTTGCCTTGCCTTGCTTGCCTTGCCTTGCCTTGCCTTGCCTTGCCTTGCCTTGCCTTGCTTGCCTTGCCTTGCCTTGCCTGCCTTGCCTTGCCTTGCCTTGCCTTGCCTTGCCTTGCCTTGCCTTGCCTTGCCTTGCCTTGCCTTGCCTTGCCTTGCCTTGCCTTGCCTTGCCTTGCCTTGCCTTGCCTTGCCTTGCCTTGCCTTGCCTTGCTTGCCTTGCCTTGCCTTGCCTTGCCTTGCCTTGCCTTGCCTTGCCTTGCCTTGCCTTGCCTTGCCTTGCCTTGCCTTGCCTTGCCTTGCCTTGCCTTGCCTTGCCTTGCCTTGCCTTGCCTTGCCTTGCCTTGCCTTGCCTTGCCTTGCCTTGCCTTGCCTTGCCTTGCCTTGCCTTGCCTTGCCTTGCCTTGCCTTGCCTTGCCTTGCCTTGCTTGCCTTGCCTTGCCTTGCCTTGCCTTGCCTTGCCTTGCCTTGCCTTGCCTTGCCTTGCCTTGCCTTGCCTTGCCTTGCCTTGCCTTGCCTTGCCTTGCCTTGCCTTGCCTTGCCTTGCCTTGCCTTGCCTTGCCTTGCCTTGCCTTGCCTTGCCTTGCCTTGCCTTGCCTTGCCTTGCCTTGCCTTGCCTTGCCTTGCCTTGCCTTGCCTTGCCTTGCTTGCCTTGCCTTGCCTTGCCTTGCCTTGCCTTGCCTTGCCTTGCCTTGCCTTGCCTTGCCTTGCCTTGCCTTGCCTTGCCTTGCCTTGCTTGCCTTGCCTTGCCTTGCCTTGCCTTGCCTGCCTTGCCTTGCCTTGCCTTGCCTTGCCTTGCCTTGCCTTGCCTTGCCTTGCCTTGCCTTGCCTTGCCTTGCCTTGCCTTGCCTTGCCTTGCCTTGCCTTGCCTTGCCTTGCCTTGCCTTGCCTTGCCTTGCCTTGCCTTGCCTTGCCTTGCCTTGCCTTGCCTTGCCTTGCCTTGCCTTGCCTTGCCTTGCCTTGCCTTGCCTTGCTTGACGTCAACAAAACCATCCGCCCCCTTTCATCCCCCCACCCCCCCACTTCTCAATTCACCCTTCACCGCAACACGAACCAGTAATTTTTGTATCAGTTCGTTTGCAACAGTGGCCAGAAATTAATACACGAACTCACTCAGCAGGGAGCGTTGCTAAAAACTTTTTAATCGTTTGTTTGCCCCACAGTTCATATAATTTAATACACGAACTCCCTCTGCAGGGAGCGTTTTCGCAGATTTAGTCTACAACCAGCTCGATGCAGTGTGCCTTCAATGATGTTGGTTTTTAATACACGAACTCGCTCTGAGTGATGGGAAGAGCCGACATCGAAAGATCAAAAAGCAAGTCAGTTATCCCTGTTGCTAAAAACTCTTTAAACTAAAGGATCGATAAACTGAGTGTGCCTTCAATGACATTGTTTTTAATACACGAACTCGCTCTGCTGGGAGCGTTGCTAAACTTTGTTAGTTCGTTTGCAACAGCGCCGAGTACATTCAATGAAATTGCAGTGCGCCTTCAATGACATTGTGAGTGATGGAAAGAGCCGAAAACCAAAAACTCTTTAAACTAATGATCGATAAACTGAGTGTGCCTTCAATGATATTGTTTTCAATACACGAACTCACTCTGCTGGGATCGTTTTCGCAGATTTAGCCTACAACCGGCTCGATGCAGTGTGCCTTCAATGATATCGTTTCTAATACACGAACTCACTCTGCTGGGAGCGTTTTCGCAGATTTAGCCTACAACCGGCTCGATGTAGTGTGCCTTCAATGACATTGTTTTTAATACACGAACTCGCTCTGCTGGGAGCGTTGCTAAACTTTGTTAGTTCGTTTGCAACAGCGCCGAGTACATTCAATGAAATTGCAGTGCGCCTTCAATAACATTGTGAGTGATGGAAAGAGCGGAAAACCAAAAACTCTTTAAACTAAATGATCGATAAACTGAGTGTGCCTTCAATGATATTGTTTTCAATACACGAACTCACTCTGCTGGGATCGTTTTCGCAGATTTAGCCTACAACCGGCTCGATGCAGTGTGCCTTCAATGATATCGTTTCTAATACACGAACTCACTCTGCTGGGAGCGTTTTCGCAGATTTAGCCTACAACCGGCTCGATGCAGTGTGCCTTCAATGATATTGTTTTTTAATACACGAACTCGCTCTGCTGGGAGCGTTGCTAAACTTTGTTAGTTCGTTTGCAACAGCGCCGAGTACATTCAATGAAATTGCAGTGCGCCTTCAATGACATTGTGAGTGATGGAAAGAGCCGACATCGAAAGATCAAAAAGCAAGTCGGTTATCCCTGTGGTAACTTTTCCGGCACCTCTTGCTAAAAACTTTTTAAACTAAGTGATCGATAACTGAGTGTTCCTTCAATGATATTGTTTTTAATACACGAACTCACTCTGCTGGGAGCGTTTTCGCAGATTTAGCCTACAACCAGCTCGATGCCGCTACACAAAAAATACTAAAAAAAATAATTAAGTGGAGGGGTCTCCCTCCATACACAAAAAGGTGTTTTTTATAGGTCTAGATGTATTTTCGATTTAGCTCTATCTTAAAAACGGTAATACATAGTTACAAGCGTGAAACTTGATGTGATTCTCTGGGTTTCTCGCATGAACCGTTGTAAACAGTGAAGTCGTGACTGACATACGTACTCCTACTGATCTGTTGAATTCAGTTATTTTTAGGGTTCCGTAAGGTAACGGCAAATTACTATATTACTACTAATATGACAATTCTCCTACCCCCCCCCCCCTTCCCCCGTCCCCATTGACCCTTCACCCTTCACCGCAACACGAACCAGTAAATTTCGTTTGCAACAGTGGCCAGAAATTAATACACGAACGAACTCCCTCGGCGGGGAGAGTTTTCGCACATTTAGCCTACAACCAGCTCGATGCAGTGTACCATCAATGAAATTATTTATAATACACGAACTCACTCTGCAGGGAGCGTTGCTAAACTTTGTTAGTTCGTTTGCAACAGCGCCGAGTACATTCAATGAAATTGCATTGCGCCTTCAATGACATTGTTTTTAATACACTAACTCGCTCTGAGTGATGGGAAGAGCCGACATCGAACGATCAAAAAGCAAGTCGGTTATCCCTGTGGTAACTTTTTCGGCACCTCTTGCTAAAAACTCTTTAAATTAAATGATCGATAAACTGAGTGTGACTTCAATGATATTGTTTTCAATACACGAACTCACTCTGCTGGGATCGTTTTCGCAGATTTAGCCTACAACCGGCTCGATGCAGTGTGCCTTCAATGATATTGTTTTCAATACACGAACTCACTCTGCTGGGATCGTTTTCGCAGATTTAGCCTACAACCGGCTCGATGCAGTGTGCCTTCAATGATATCGTTTCTATCACACGAACTCACTCTGCTGGGAGCGTTTTCGCAGATTTAGCCTACAACCGGCTCGATGTAGTGTGCCTTCAATGACATTGTTTTTAATACACGAACTCGCTCTGCTGGGAGCGTTGCTAAACTTTGTTAGTTCGTTTGCAACAGCGCCGAGTACATTCAATGAAATTGCAGTGCGCCTTCAATAACATTGTGAGTGATGGAAAGAGCGGAAAACCAAAAACTCTTTAAACTAAATGATCGATAAACTGAGTGTGCCTTCAATGATATTGTTTTCAATACACGAACTCACTCTGCTGGGATCGTTTTCGCAGATTTAGCCTACAACCGGCTCGATGCAGTGTGCCTTCAATGATATCGTTTCTAATACACGAACTCACTCTGCTGGGAGCGTTTTCGCAGATTTAGCCTACAACCGGCTCGATGCAGTGTGCCTTCAATGATATTGTTTTTAATACACGAACTCGCTCTGCTGGGAGCGTTGCTAAACTTTGTTAGTTCGTTTGCAACAGCGCCGAGTACATTCAATGAAATTGCAGTGCGCCTTCAATGACATTGTGAGTGATGGAAAGAGCCGACATCGAAAGATCAAAAAGCAAGTCGGTTATCCCTGTGGTAACTTTTCCGGCACCTCTTGCTAAAAACTTTTTAAACTAAGTGATCGATAAACTGAGTGTTCCTTCAATGATATTGTTTTTAATACACGAACTCACTCTGCTGGGAGCGTTTTCGCAGATTTAGCCTACAACCAGCTCGATGCCGCTACAACAAAAAATACTAAAAAAAATAATTAAGTGGAGGGGTCTCCCTCCATACACAAAAAGGTGTTTTTTATAGGTCTAGATGTATTTTCGATTTAGCTCTATCTTAAAAACGGTAATACATAGTTACAAGCGTGAAACTTGATGTGATTCTCTGGGTTTTCTCGCATGAACCGTTGTAAACAGTGGAAGTCGTGACTGACATACGTACTCCTACTGATCTGTTGAATTCAGTTATTTTTAGGGTTCCGTAAGGTAACGGCAAAGTACTATATTACTACTAATATGACAATTCTCCTACCCCCCCCCCCCCCTTCCCCCGTCCCCATTGACCCTTCACCCTTCACCGCAACACGAACCAGTAAATTTCGTTTGCAACAGTGGCCAGAAATTAATACACGAACGAACTCCCTCGGCGGGGAGAGTTTTCGCACATTTAGCCTACAACCAGCTCGATGCAGTGTACCATCAATGAAATTATTTATAATACACGAACTCACTCTGCAGGGAGCGTTGCTAAACTTTGTTAGTTCGTTTGCAACAGCGCCGAGTACATTCAATGAAATTGCATTGCGCCTTCAATGACATTGTTTTTAATACACTAACTCGCTCTGAGTGATGGGAAGAGCCGACATCGAACGATCAAAAAGCAAGTCGGTTATCCCTGTGGTAACTTTTTCGGCACCTCTTGCTAAAAACTCTTTAAATTAAATGATCGATAAACTGAGTGTGACTTCAATGATATTGTTTTCAATACACGAACTCACTCTGCTGGGATCGTTTTCGCAGATTTAGCCTACAACCGGCTCGATGCAGTGTGCCTTCAATGATATTGTTTTCAATACACGAACTCACTCTGCTGGGATCATTTTCGCAGATTTAGCCTACAACCGGCTCGATGCAGTGTGCCTTCAATGATATCGTTTCTATCACACGAACTCACTCTGCTGGGAGCGTTTTCGCAGATTTAGCCTACAACCGGCTCGATGCAGTGTGCCTTCAATGATATTGTTTTTAATACACGAACTCGCTCTGCTGGGAGCGTTGCTAAACTTTGTTAGTTCGTTTGCAACAGCGCCGAGTACATTCAATGAAATTGCATTGCGCCTTCAATGACATTGTTTTTAATACACTAACTCGCTCTGAGTGATGGGAAGAGCCGACATCGAACGATCAAAAAGCAAGTTGGTTATCCCTGTGGTAACTTTTCCGGCACCTCTTGCTAAAAACTCTTTAAATTAAATGATCGATAAACTGAGTGTGACTTCAATGATATTGTTTTCAATACACGAACTCACTCTGCTGGGATCGTTTTCACAGATTTAGCCTACAACCGGCTCGATGCAGTGTGCCTTCAATGATATCGTTTCTAATACACGAACTCACTCTGCTGGGAGCGTTTTCGCAGATTTAGCCTACAACCGGCTCGATGCAGTGTGCCTTCAATGATATTGTTTTTAATACACGAACTCGCTCTGCTGGGAGCGTTGCTATACTTTGTTAGTTCGTTTGCAACAGCGCCGAGTACATTCAATGAAATTGCAGTGCGCCTTCAATGACATTGTGAGTGATGGAAAGAGCCGACATCGAAAGATCAAAAAGCAAGTCGGTTACCCCTGTGGTAACTTTTCCGGCACCTCTTGCTAAAAACTTTTTAAACTAAGTGATCGATAAACTGAGTGTGCCTTCAATGATATTGTTTTTAATACACGAACTCACTCTGCTGGGAGCGTTTTCGCAGATTTAGCCTACAACCAGCTCGATACCGCTACAACAAAAAATACTAAAAAAAATAATTAAGTGGAGGGGTCTCCCTCCATACACAAAAAGGTGTTTTTTATAGGTCTAGATGTATTTTCGATTTAGCTCTATCTTAAAAACGGTAATACATAGTTACAAGCGTGAAACTTGATGTGATTCTCTGGGTTTTCTCGCATGAACTGTTGTAAACAGTGGAAGTCGTGACTGACATACGTACTCGTACTGATCTGTTGAATTCAGTTATTTTTAGGGTTCCGTAAGGTAACGGCAAAGTACTATATTACTACTAATATGACAATTCTCCTACCCCCCCCCCCCCCCCCCTTCCCCCGTCCCCATTGACCCTTCACCCTTCACCGCAACACGAACCAGTAAATTTTTTATCAGTTCGTTTGCAACAGTGGCCAGAAATTAATACACGAACCAACTTCCTCGGCGGGGAGCGTTGTCGCACATTTAGCCTACAACCAGCTCGATGCAGTGTACCTTCAATGAAATTATTTATAATACACGAACTCACTCTGCAGGGAGCGTTGCTAAACTTTGTTAGTTCGTTTGCAACAGCGCCGAGTACATTCAATGAAATTGCATTGCGCCTTCAATGACATTGTTTTTAATACACTAACTCGCTCTGAGTGATGGAAAGAGCCGACATCGAAAGATCAAAAAGCAAGTCGGTTATCCCTGTGGTAACTTTTCCGGCACCTCTTGCTAAAAACTTTTTAAACTAAATGATCGATAAACTGAGTGTGCCTTCAATGATATTGTTTTTAATACACGAACTCACTCTGCTGGGAGCGTTTTCGCAGATTTAGCCTACAACCAGCTCGATGCCGCTACAACAAAAAATACTAAAAAAAATAATTAAGTGGAGGGGTCTCCCTCCATACACAAAAAGGTGTTTTTTATAGGTCTAGATGTATTTTCGATTTAGCTCTATCTTAAAAACGGTAATACATAGTTACAAGCGTGAAACTTGATATGATTCTCTGGGTTTTCTCGTATGAACTGTTGTAAACAGTGGAAGTCGTGACTGACATACGTACTCCTACTGATCTGTTGAATTCAGTTATTTTTAGGGTTCCGTAAGGTAACGGCAAAGTACTATATTACTACTAATATGACAATTCTCCTACCCCCCCCCCCCCTTCCCCCGTCCCCATTGACCCTTCACCCTTCACCGCAACACGAACCAGTAAATTTCGTTTGCAACAGTGGCCAGAAATTAATACGATGTGTATGGAGGGAGACCCCTCCACTTAATTATTTTTTTTAGTATTTTTTGTTGTAGCGGCATCGAGCTGGTTGTAGGCTAAATCTGCGAAAACGCTCCCAGCAGAGTGAGTTCGTGTATTAAAAACAATATCATTGAAGGCACACTCAGTTTATCGATCATTTAGTTTAAAAAGTTTTTAGCAAGAGGTGCCGGAAAAGTTACCACAGGGATAACCGACTTGCTTTTTGATCTTTCGATGTCGGCTCTTTCCATCACTCACAATGTCATTGAAGGCGCACTGCAATTTCATTGAATGTACTCGGCGCTGTTGCAAACGAACTAACAAAGTTTAGCAACGCTCCCAGCAGAGCGAGTTCGTGTATTAAAAACAATATCATTGAAGGCACACTGCATCGAGCCGGTTGTAGGCTAAATCTGCGAAAACGCTCCCAGCAGAGTGAGTTCGTGTATTAGAAACGATATCATTGAAGGCACACTGCATCGAGCCGGTTGTAGGCTAAATCTGCGAAAACGATCCCAGCAGAGTGAGTTCGTGTATTGAAAACAATATCATTGAAGGCACACTCAGTTTATCGATCATTTAGTTTAAAGAGTTTTTGGTTTTCGGCTCTTTCCATCACTCACAATGTCATTGAAGGCGCACTGCAATTTCATTGAATGTACTCGGCGCTGTTGCAAACGAACTAACAAAGTTTAGCAACGCTCCCAGCAGAGCGAGTTCGTGTATTAAAAACAATGTCATTGAAGGCACACTCAGTCGTTTTTAGCAAGAGGTGCCGGAAAAGTTACCACAGGGATAACCGACTTGCTTTTTGATCTTTCGATGTCGGCTCTTTCCATCACTCAGATCGAGTTAGTGTATTAAAAACAATATCATTGAAGGCGCAATGCAATTTCATTGAATGTACTCGGCGCTGTTGCAAACGAACTAACAAAGTTTAGCAACGCTCCCTGCAGAGTGAGTTCTTTTAGATCTTTTAGCTTTGAATTCGTGTATTAAGCTCGTCTAACACTACCAACGGGTGTGGGGGGGTCCGGTGTGGATCACACCGGGGACACCTTGTTTTGTGTGCCTTTGTATTGATGCTTTTGTTAACACAACAACACAACAACAACAACAACACATAAAAACAACTCTAGGCCAGGGAGAACATGCTGATTCCTTCAGTGTAGCGCGCGTGCGGCTCAGCACATCTAAGGGCATCACAGACCTGTTATTGCTCAATCTCGTGCGGCTCGAAGCCGCCGGTCCCTCTAAGAAGAATTTTAATACGTCGCCAGTGAGTTGCGCGACTTGCGCCGCGCACACCTAAATGACGACGCCTATTTAGCAGGCTAGAGTCTCGTTCGTTACCGGAATTAACCAGACAAATCGCTCCACCAACTAAGAACGGCCATGCACCACCACCCACCGAATCAAGAAAGAGCTGTTAATCTGTCAATCCTTCCGGTGTCCGGGCCTGGTGAGATTTCCCGTGTTGAGTCAAATTAAGCCGCAGGCTCCACTCCTGGTGGTGCCCTTCCGTCAATTCCTTTAAGTTTCAGCTTTGCAACCATACTCCCCCCGGAGTCCAAAATCTTTGGTTTCCCGGAAGCTGCCCGCCGAGCCATTGTAGTAACATCGGCGGATCGCTAGATGACATATTTACGGTTAGAACTAGGGCGGTATCTAATCGCCTTCGAACCTCTAACTTTTGTTCTTGATTGATGAAAACACCTTTGGCAAATGCTTTCGCTGATGTTCGTCTTGCGACGATCCAAGAATTTCACCTCTAACGTCGCAATACGAATGCCCCCAGTTGTTCCTATTAATCATTACCTCGGAGTTCTGAAAACCAACAAAATAGAACCGAGATCATATTCTATTATTCCATGCACTAAGTATTCGAGCAGCATTTTGAGCCCGCTTTGAGCACTCTAATTTGTTCAAAGTAAAATTGTCGGCCCATCTCGACACTCAATAAAGAGCACCGCGATAGGATTTTGATATTGAACCGGCGTTTTACCCCCGGCTCACCGACGATATGCTCCGCAGACGTGTCAGTATCGCCGCGGATGCGGCGCACCGACAGCGCGGTGCACAAATGCAACTACGAGCTTTTTAACCGCAACAATTTTAGTATACGCTATTGGAGCTGGAATTACCGCGGCTGCTGGCACTAGACTTACCCTCCAATTGTTCCTCGTTAAAATATTTAAAGTGTACTCATTCCGATTACGAGGCCTCGTAAGAGTCCCGTATCGTTATTTTTCGTCACTACCTCCCCGTGCCGGGAGTGGGTAATTTGCGCGCCTGCTGCCTTCCTTGGATGTGGTAGCCGTTTCTCAGGCTCCCTCTCCGGAATCGAACCCTGATTCCCCGTTACCCGTGACAACCATGGTAGTCGCAGAAACTACCATGAAAGTAGATAAGGCAGACATTTGAAAGATGCGTCGCCGGTACTGGACCATGCGATCGGCAAAAGTTATCCAGATTCATCAAAATTAACGACTTCGGACGCGAGGCCCTCCGCCGATTGGTTTTGATCTAATAAAAGCACTCATCCCATCACTGGTCAGAGTTCTGATTGCATGTATTAGCTCTAGAATTACCACAGTTATCCAAGTAACTGAGTAAGATCTAAGGAACCAAAACTGATATATTGAGCCATTCGCGGTATCGCCTTAATACGGCTTGCACTGAGACATGCATGGCTTAATCTTTGAGACAAGCATATAACTACTGGCAGGATCAACCAGGGAGCTATCACGTATGTAGCGTCGTCCGGAGACGCGCACAACACAGCGATGTGCACTCCGACGAGCACGTGTTACCCCCCAAACTCTAGGCGTTGAAACCTCGAGTTCAGGCGTGCCGTTCGTTCGAGTCGAGCTTAACGCCCGCCCCGTTCATTGTATGAACCGTCACAAATGGTGAACCGCGCAAACGTTCTACCGACGACGCGGCACCATGAACGGCGGCGGCAAAACACCGTTATAAACGGATGCTCCGAGTGCCTTAGCTTTGTACGTTGACAAGCGATCATTTCACGTTTGTTAATAATCTTTTAACAGACATTCGTTTGTACACAGACGATTACGCCCGGTGTTTGAGAGATTTTCACACATCACACGGATTCGACACACCGCCGCTACGCAATGGAGACGCGAGCGTATTTGCTACGCGTTGAACGCAAGAACGTAATGTGTAACGTCGTACATGCCTCTCAACGCGCTTAGCTTTAAACGACCGTTCACATATTTAACCTTTCAAACGACACACTGCCGGAACACGGTGCACGCCCGACGCACGATTATACGATAATCGAAACGGACACCGCGGAGCAACATGGACGTCGGTAAATCGGTCGACACAACAGTAGTAATACCAATAGGGTGTTGTTTGGAGAGCTACAAGCAAAGTTCACAAATGAAAAGAGCGCAACACATGACGATATCCGCGCGCAAAGCACTAGTGTAGTGATCCGTTCGAAGAGAACGGACAAAACCCAGCACAGAACGCCAAACACATTTCATGTATGCACACTCTCATAGCACACGATGCCTTCGCTACCATACATATACCGGGGACGTCTTTGGCAAGCCCGCTCCATACTTTGTACAAATCGAACGAAAATTTCTTGCAAGTACAGCGTGTATTTGTCCGACGTGTGAACCTCCCTCCACCCAGCACCCCATCCTCTCACCCCCACCACCCCCACCACCACCATATTACGCCCCCCTCACCCCACCCCTTTCAAAAATAATAAAGACGTCAACAAAACCATCCGCCCCCTTTCATCCCCCCACCCCCCCCCACTTCTCCATTCACCCTTCACCGCAACACGAACCAGTAATTTTTGTATCAGTTCGTTTGCAACAGTGGCCAGAAATTAATACACGAACTCACTCAGCAGGGAGCGTTGCTAAAAACTTTTTAATCGTTTGTTTGCCCCACAGTTCATAAAATTTAATACACGAACTCCCTCTGCAGGGAGCGTTTTCGCAGATTTAGTCTACAACCAGCTCGATGCAGTGTGCCATCAATGATGTTGGTTTTTAATACACGAACTCGCTCTGAGTGATGGGAAGAGCCGACATCGAAAGATCAAAAAGCAAGTCAGTTATCCCTGTTGCTAAAAACTCTTTAAACTAAAGGATCGATAAACTGAGTGTGCCTTCAATGACATTGTTTTTAATACACGAACTCGCTCTGCTGGGAGCGTTGCTAAACTTTGTTAGTTCGTTTGCAACAGCGCCGAGTACATTCAATGAAATTGCAGTGCGCCTTCAATGACATTGTGAGTGATGGAAAGAGCCGACATCGAAAGATCAAAAAGCAATCCCTGTGGTAACTTTTCCGGCACCTCTTGCTAAAAACTCTTTAAACTAAATGATCGATAAACTGAGTGTGACTTCAATGATATTGTTTTTAATACACGAACTCACTCTGCTGGGAGCGTTTTCGCAGATTTAGCCTACAACCAGCTCGATGTCGCTACAACAGAAAATACTAAAAAAAATAATTAAGTGGAGGGGTCTCCCTCCATACACAAAAAGGTGTTTTTTATAGGTCTAGATGTATTTTCGATTTAGCTCTATCGTAAAAACGGTAATACATAGTTACAAGCGTAAAACTTGATGTGATTCTCTGGGTTTTCTCGTATGAACTGTTGAAAACAGTGGAAGTCGTGACTGACATACGTACTCGTACTGATCTGTTGAATTCAGTTATTTTTAGGGTTCCGTAAGGTAACGGCAAAGTAATATATTACTAGTAATATGTCAATCCCTCTACCCCCCCTTCCCCCTTCCCCATTCACCCTTCACCCTTCATCCTTCACCGCAACACGAACCAGTAAATTTCGTTTGCAACAGTGGCCAGAAATTAATACACGAACGAACTCCCTCGGCGGGGAGAGTTTTCGCACATTTAGCCTACAACCAGCTCGATGCAGTGTACCTTCAATGAAATTATTTATAATACACGAACTCCGTTTGCAACAGCGCCGAGTAGGTTCAATGAAATTGCAGTGTGCATTAATACGATCAAGGGTGTTTAGTGTATTAAACAAGAATATCGTGTTCGTGTATTAAATAAAATTCGCGAATTTGTGTGATAAACTAGAAGATTGTGTTCCTGTATTAAATGAAAAGATCACGTTCGTGT
>OX369299.1:3129339-3131839 GCA_947284805.1 Coleophora flavipennella
CTAAACTTTGTTAGTTCGTTTGCAACAGCGCCGAGTACATTCAATGAAATTGCATTGCGCCTTCAATGACATTGTTTTTAATACACTAACTCGCTCTGAGTGATGGGAAGAGCCGACATCGAACGATCAAAAAGCAAGTCGGTTATCCCTGTGGTAACTTTTCCGGCACCTCTTGCTAAAAACTCTTTAAATTAAATGATCGATAAACTGAGTGTGACTTCAATGATATTGTTTTCAATACACGAACTCACTCTGCTGGGATCGTTTTCGCAGATTTAGCCTACAACCGGCTCGATGCAGTGTGCCTTCAATGATATTGTTTTCAATACACGAACTCACTCTGCTGGGATCGTTTTCGCAGATTTAGCCTACAACCGGCTCGATGCAGTGTGCCTTCAATGATATCGTTTCTATCACACGAACTCACTCTGCTGGGAGCGTTTTCGCAGATTTAGCCTACAACCGGCTCGATGCAGTGTGCCTTCAATGATATTGTTTTTAATACACGAACTCGCTCTCCTGGGAGCGTTGCTAAACTTTGTTAGTTCGTTTGCAACAGCGCCGAGTACATTCAATGAAATTGCATTGCGCCTTCAATGACATTGTTTTTAATACACTAACTCGCTCTGAGTGATGGGAAGAGCCGACATCGAACGATCAAAAAGCAAGTTGGTTATCCCTGTGGTAACTTTTCCGGCACCTCTTGCTAAAAACTCTTTAAATTAAATGATCGATAAACTGAGTGTGACTTCAATGATATTGTTTTCAATACACGAACTCACTCTGCTGGGATCGTTTTCACAGATTTAGCCTACAACCGGCTCGATGCAGTGTGCCTTCAATGATATCGTTTCTAATACACGAACTCACTCTGCTGGGAGCGTTTTCGCAGATTTAGCCTACAACCGGCTCGATGCAGTGTGCCTTCAATGATATTGTTTTTAATACACGAACTCGCTCTGCTGGGAGCGTTGCTATACTTTGTTAGTTCGTTTGCAACAGCGCCGAGTACATTCAATGAAATTGCAGTGCGCCTTCAATGACATTGTGAGTGATGGAAAGAGCCGACATCGAAAGATCAAAAAGCAAGTCGGTTATCCCTGTGGTAACTTTTCCGGCACCTCTTGCTAAAAACTTTTTTAACTAAGTGATCGATAAACTGAGTGTGCCTTCAATGATATTGTTTTTAATACACGAACTCACTCTGCTGGGAGCGTTTTCGCAGATTTAGCCTACAACCAGCTCGATGCCGCTACAACAAAAAATACTAAAAAAAATAATTAAGTGGAGGGGTCTCCCTCCATACACAAAAAGGTGTTTTTTATAGGTCTAGATGTATTTTCGATTTAGCTCTATCTTAAAAACGGTAATACATAGTTACAAGCGTGAAACTTGATGTGATTCTCTGGGTTTTCTCGCATGAACTGTTGTAAACAGTGGAAGTCGTGACTGACATACGTACTCGTACTGATCTGTTGAATTCAGTTATTTTTAGGGTTCCGTAAGGTAACGGCAAAGTACTATATTACTACTAATATGACAATTCTCCTACCCCCCCCCCTTCCCCCGTCCCCATTGACCCTTCACCCTTCACCGCAACACGAACCAGTAAATTTTTTATCAGTTCGTTTGCAACAGTGGCCAGAAATTAATACACGAACCAACTTCCTCGGCGGGGAGCGTTGTCGCACATTTAGCCTACAACCAGCTCGATGCAGTGTACCTTCAATGAAATTATTTATAATACACGAACTCACTCTGCAGGGAGCGTTGCTAAACTTTGTTAGTTCGTTTGCAACAGCGCCGAGTACATTCAATGAAATTGCATTGCGCCTTCAATGACATTGTTTTTAATACACTAACTCGCTCTGAGTGATGGAAAGAGCCGACATCGAAAGATCAAAAAGCAAGTCGGTTATCCCTGTGGTAACTTTTCCGGCACCTCTTGCTAAAAACTTTTTAAACTAAATGATCGATAAACTGAGTGTGCCTTCAATGATATTGTTTTTAATACACGAACTCACTCTGCTGGGAGCGTTTTCGCAGATTTAGCCTACAACCAGCTCGATGCCGCTACAACAAAAAATACTAAAAAAAATAATTAAGTGGAGGGGTCTCCCTCCATACACAAAAAGGTGTTTTTTATAGGTCTAGATGTATTTTCGATTTAGCTCTATCTTAAAAACGGTAATACATAGTTACAAGCGTGAAACTTGATATGATTCTCTGGGTTTTCTCGTATGAACTGTTGTAAACAGTGGAAGTCGTGACTGACATACGTACTCCTACTGATCGTTGAATTCAGTTATTTTTAGGGTTCCGTAAGGTAACGGCAAAGTACTATATTACTACTAATATGACAATTCTCCTACCCCCCCCCCCCCCTTCCCCCGTCCCCATTGACCCTTCACCCTTCACCGCAACACGAACCAGTAAATTTCGTTTGCAACAGTGGCCAGAAATTAATACACGAACGAACTCCCTCGGCGGGGAGAGTTTT